>OX940969.1:11250949-11850949 GCA_954870475.1 Euphrasia confusa
TTTTAGGGTAACCCGTTGTTTCGCGAGGTTTGTTGGGGTTATAGTAGTCTTCAAACGTCGCTTATGTTATGCTTGTTGGTTTGTCTTGTAGTGTCGATCACCCCTCCCCATTTGAGATATGATTATCATGAGAACGTGTAGTTGATGTGGTTTCCCCATGCATGCTAGTTGCTTTATTTCGTTTCTTGAGGTGCGATAGATTTTTGGTGCTAGAGGTCGGTATATGTGAATAACTTTTGACTTCGTGTTTAGATGTCGTAAAGTGACCTTGAGATAATTGCATGTCACCGTTTCATGTTCCATATACCCTTGTGAGAATTTGAGCCTTTTTATCGTTCTTCTTTGTGCGACACTTCTCGTTGATTTCTTGAGCTTCTCATTTTCTTTGTTCTACATCTTATGCACCCGTATGGACTAGAGATAGCTAAAGCATGCTTAGGTTGTTACTTGAGACTTGTACGTCATAAATTACTTGATTTTGAATATGATTGGGTATTGATCGACTAGGATAGCCATTTTTAGCCGCTTTTCGATGTTTTGACCCCGAGCCCGTCGTGGGACACCCTAGTAGCCCCGTTGAGCCTACGTTTAGCCTTTCCTTGTTGTCCTATATTTCGTGAAGGAGAGAAGGAAGGTCTTGTATTTGGGGATATAAGGTGTCGATACGATGTGTTTTTTTAATAAGTCGAGACATGTTATTAGTCTCCAAAAAAAAAAATGAGAAAAACAAAAATGAGACAAGTTTAGTCTCCCAAAAAAAAATAGAAAAGAGTCGAGACATGTTATAAGTCTCTAAAAAAAAAAAACAATAAAAAGAGTCGAATAATGTTATTAGTTGATTGCTCGGATGATTTGTGTGGCTTTGATGTGTTCGTTTGTAGTGTTTGGAGTGGTAGGGGTTGTTGTGGAATTAGACGGATGTTTGGTGTGATGGAAGTGCGTATTCGAACAAGAGTAGTCCACTTTTTCCAAAATAATCCCGAATACCTTAAGCCGAGCCCCGTTACACCCGATTTATCGATCGCTCATGATTCTTAAGATGGTAGACTTTGATTAGTGGAGAGTACAACTTGAGCATGTGTTTAGTTGGTGTTCTTAGGCGCATTTGGTGTTATTTGAAGCTCGTCTTTGTTCCATATATGCTTGTCATTCTTGAGTGCACGAGTTTTTTTTCTTTGATTCTTTATCTTTCACTTGTGTACGCCTTGAGTGAAACCGATTCTCGAGAGAAAAAGAATAAAGAGTGAATCCTAGTGAGGGAATTTGGAGTGGTGACATGTGATGATTCTTGTGTAATTTTTATTGCTTCTATTTCATTGTGGGTCGAAATTTATTCATGTTACTTTTTCCGTACGCACCGAGGGTTTATTTTTAGTTTTGAGAAATGGAGTAAGTAATTGGTATTGTTTATTAGTTGCGTTCATGATTGTTTGCTTGAGGACAAGCAAAATGCTAAGTGTGGGGGAGTTGATTTATTTGTTTTTGTTAGGTTTTTATAGTTGTTTTGAGTGTCGTTTAGCTCGTTTGTGTGTGCTTCTTGTTTGAGTATGTCGCATTTGGGTTGAATATGTCTTATTATTGTTATGTTTTGTTTGGCAGGAGAAACGAGCAAAAACGAGTTGAAAAACGATAAAAGTGACTTGGCCGACAAACGACCGTGAGTGCGCTGCAAACTTGGAGAGTTCGGTTCTCCCAGCTCGGACCACCTAAAGACATGATCTATTACTTGTCGGAAAGCTCTTGAAGAGGTCTACGAGGCCCGGCAATTTCACTGTCATAATTTCTCGACATACAGCCGTAATTATTGAGTTTACAGCCCAGTACGAAGCTGCCCCGGAGTCAATGTGCAGCGAACTTGGAGAGCTTGGCTCTCTCACCTCCGACCACCTAAGGCGACCATATTTACCTCTACGGATAGCCCTCGAAGTCTTCTACATGGCCCATTTGATCCCAGTTGTTGAAAACAGGTCTTTACCGAGCTACCTTCACCGTGCGCGCGGCGCCTTGCCGTGCGAGCGGCGCGGAAGGCAGAATTCCAGCAGCCTATGCACAAATACACCGCGCGCACGGTCTGAACCGCGCGCGACCTGCCTGATGGAATTTTCAGTATTTGACTCCATGTTGACCCACGTTTTTTTGCTACAGTATGAATAGGGTTTTCACCCTAGGTTTTAAAACACACTTTTCATTATTCTTAGACGCACGTTTTAGATTGGAGACTCGGTTCCCGAGAGATTTGAACATTGTTTTCTTGCATTCGATTCACGGATAAAAATCGGGGTTAGCACCGATTGTTTTTATTGCTTTCAACACTTGTCTAATCTAGTAAGTTTATTTTCTTTTCATCTTTGTTATTTCTTGATTCCTTTGTTCACCTTTTATTTGTTCTTCAATCTTTCAATTCTAATTATGAATTTTTCAATCGTTGTTTATTTTCTTAATCAAAGCATGAGTAGCTAAACATCACACTAGGGCTAGGGGAATCCAAGCATGAATTAGGATTTGAGATTTACAAACGCATCAAAGGTGTTCGATAAAATGCCAACATGATTTTTAAACTTTTGTATGAGGCTTATGAGCAATTACAAAACATAGGATTATCGAACACCCTAAAATCTACCGGCGACGGACGTTTTAGTTTTGTTTCGTACATCGTAAATTGACAACCCGAAGTTTATGCTTGATGAACCCGAAGCCCTAGTCATTCTTTTTATTAATTACACCTTGTTAATTTTCGTTAATTGCTTCTTGATTATTTTTAGCTTATTTTTAGTTTATTAATTCTTAGTTAATTTTAGTTTAAAACAAAACCAATCAAAATGCATTATGCTATATATACTTCTCTTCTTTTTCTTTTGCGAACACATAAACACAAATTCTAAGCCGATAGTAGTGTTCCTCGTGAGATCGACTCGGGCAAGTTGCTTCGGCAATTAGTTCGGTTATTTTATTTGATTTTTGACGCACTACAACGTCTTTGTCAGTGACTTTTATGAACTTTCGAAGTTCATATAGATAAGCCACTGGAGGAGAATTCTTGTAATTCCTTTTACGAGAAACATTGATTAAGTTTATCAAACAATGCCTAATTTGTCTTTCTGAAACTGATTTCAAGTCGACTCATTCTCACCCCGGGGAGTGGAATGGAGCCAGAGCCACTTGGTCATGTCGAGGACACAAATTAGAGACCTTCGTACCATTTCCTGAAATGGATCGATTGTCTGCTCGGCTCCCTCATTTATGAGAGATAGGGTCGTTCGCATGGTGAATCACTGGTTAGAAACTTTGAGTTTCACTTATGATTCTCCGCGTCCTGATTTACAAAAATCGAATGGATCAAGTAATTGGGAGTCAATTATAAAAGTCTCTTGGTGTAGTAAACGTCCACACCACGTGGCTTGCTATACTAACGGATTTTGGATTAATTGATGTAGACAGTTATAAGGAATTGTGAAGAATTGTGAAGTTATCGTAAACGTCCACACCACGTGGCTTGCGGTGATGTAGCGGTTCCAAACGATTTACTTTAGTACTGAGTAATGGTTTACACTTAGATACGCGTTATAGTATTCTTCCCCACGAAGTTACGCTATAAGTGATGTATGACCGAAGCAAATCTAATTGCTAAATCATTTGGGTAGGTAAACGTCCACACCACGTGGCTTGCCTTACCCGATGGGATTTTAGATGTGATTAGTGGTTTAATGATATTATTAGAGGGAGATAATATCGGATATTAAATCGATTGTTTGTTATTATATGTGCTCATAGATTATGGATGGCTTTGAACCCACTTTATGTGATACTTAAGGATTTTAACTCACTGGTCCCTGATTGTATTGATTGGAATAGAGATTTGGACATTGCCCAGACTGTTAAAGAGTACAAGTTTGTACTCAGTGAGCTTTGTCCTCCCGAGCCTACCAATGTCTTAACTGATGAGGAAAGAACTGATTTTATCATGTTCAAACTCAAGAAGATGTTTAGACATGATGTAGAGGCTAGACAAGAGGCGATGAGGATACTCATAAAGGCCAGTCGATTCAAGGAAACGCTTAAACACGTTTTTGAGATGATTGACCTTTTGGACGAGTTGAGACGGAAATCGCAAGCTCTTGTAGCCAATGCCGAAGGTTTCGAACCTAAAGGCAAAACCGGGGCAAAGGAAAAGCTAGCAAAGAAACCCAGTGGTCCTGAGCTACTTAGACCACGAGATGGGACGAGAAAGCCAAGAGGCAAGTGTTCTCGATGCAAACAGTCTGGGTACTGGAAGTCTGATTATCCTCTCAAAAGAAAGTACGAAATTTTCTTTAGTCGTAAAACATAGTCAGTGGTATTATCTACCGGAACCTGGTGTGTAGATATGGAACCACTGACGGTATGTGCATTTTAATGCAAGGGTTCCAGGAAACCCGACGACTTAGAAAAGAAGAAATCGTAGTCTACATGGGCAATGCTGTTGAGGAGGCAGCTGTTGCAGTGGAGGACATTTTATAGGATTTCATTTTGAGTTATTGCTTTTATGTACCTAATTCATTTTAGAAAGAACCTTGTTCTGGATTTCTAATGAATGGATATTTTATTTCTTTTAATCATCTGATGGTTATAAGAAGAAATAATGATATTATCTATTCTGGTACATTAGCTAGCAATATAGGAATGATGAATCCTGAGTCCACCACGATGCAACGAACCGAAGCATTTAATTCGTCTTACTTATAAGAGATTTCTTTATTAAATCATTTTACTTGTGGATTCTTATGCTGAGTCATGTTTATTCAAATAAGAAGTTCAAAGGTCGAAAATTGATAGTTGATCAATTAAGTTGAAGGAGTGGACCTTCCGACCTAAGAATCTGATTTGGAAGATAACATGACTAAGCAATCCTTTATGGATATAAGGTATAAGATCCGGACAAGTATTAGAATTGATTAACTCTGATGTATGCAGACCTTTGTCTACTCAGACAATAAGGTACGAGTACTTCATTTTATGATTACTCGAAAAATGGATTAGCATACCTGATGTGCCACAAAAGCAAAGTGTTTTGACAAGTCAATGGACACAAAGCTATTGTGGGGAACCATCAAGGTATATCCATTTGTAGCCTGCGATTTGATCGCGGAGGCAAGTGCCTGTCTGAGGAATGCATGGCATACTGATCAGAGATTGGGATTTGATCCCAAATGACTACACCATACACTCTTGTGTAGAAATGGTGTGTCGGAAATAAGAAATGGAACTCTTATAGAAATAGTAAAAGCATGAGTTATATGGAACTACCTATGTTCTATGGATATGTCTGGAAACGACGGCGCATTCAAATGCGGTTGTAGAATATCCTAGAAGAACAAAAGATGTGTGTTCAATAGTACTATGAACCAGAAGGACGTTATAAGTTCTAACGCCCGGTTCTTAGAGAAAGACTATTAGATGAACCACAAGCCCAAAGTGACGTAATACTTTGAATGAGAGAAAGGGATAAGGACTGGGAACCAGCCAAAGCGAGTAGCCACTAACTGCACCAACTGTTATTACTGTTTATACACCGGAATGCCGTTGTAGTGGGAGGTTGTATGACAACCGGAGATGTTCATAAGGCTAGGAGAGTTCTCAGACTCTGGACCTGGTATACATGAAATCGATCCCTGGATCTACATGAAGGCAGTACTAGATCTAAATGTGCCTTCTTGGAAAGCAATAAGGATTATTGCTAAGAGGCGAGATCATTTAGAGTACAAGCTTAGTTGATCCATTTATGGATTGAAACGAAGCTAGAGTTCGTGGAGCTTGCGCATTGATGAGATAGTCCATTTGATGGATTCATCAAAAGGCATTGACGAATCGTGTGTATGGGAAACGTGATAGAAACAAAGTGGTGTTTCTCGGAGGTTTTATGTAGATAACATTTTATCATTGGTAACAATGTAAAGATGTTGTCAGACATAAAATGGTGGTTGTCTAGATGAATCAATATGAAAGATATAGGAAGAAGTTGGACATGTTCTTGAGATCTAGGATCTCTAGAAAAGAACATTGTACTTCTCCTGGACATATTACATATAAATGATTATGGTTCGTTTTAACATGCAAGATTCCGATAAAGGTTTGTTACCTTTCAGATACGGAATGCATCTATCTAAGGATATGTGTTTTGGAACACAAAAGGAGATAGAAGCAATGAAAGCGGTTTCCTACACTTCAAGTGTGGAAAGCTTGATAAATGCGATGTTGAAAACGAGAACCTGATATCTGCTATGCGGCTAGTATAGTGGGAGGATATCAAGGTAATCCTGGAAAGGAATACTCGACTGCTGTAATGAACATTTTAAGTACTTTCGAAGTACTGGAAACAATGTTCTAGATTACGGAGCAGACAAGCTTTTCCTTTGGATTACATTCTCTTAGATTTCTAATCGAATGAGGACCGGTGTAAGTCGATATCAGGCTATGTGTTTCACTATTGAAGGAGAAGGAGTTTTAACATGGAAGAGTGATAAGCACGATGCTTTTTCGGACTCTGTCATGGGTAACCAAATAGCGGCCTCAGAGGCAGCGGAAGTTTTGGTATAGCTCCGGGAATCTCTGGGACTTAGAGGTGATTCTTAATTTGCCAAAGGCTATGTGAATAGCGGTGCGATGGCAAATGGTAAGAAATCACAAGTCTATAAGTGTAAGATAACACATAGAGCAAGTACCACCTGATACGAGTCATCGTCGAGGGAGACGACGCTGTAGTCACCATGATAACTTCAGAGCGGCAACCTAGAGTGCTCATTCACATAGTACTTCTTGCAAGTACAACTTAAGCACGTGATGAGTATGGGAGTCGGAAGTTTGGAGGAAATGACTAGACCTTAGTACAAGTGGGAGATTGTTGGAGTTATGTACTTAATGTCTAGATTTAAGTAACGGAAACTCCCGATCCATTGCCATTAATCTATTTAATTAAATAAACAATTATTTGCGTTTAATTATTTATAATTAAATATATGCAAATTATAGTCCTGGATTCTATACGTTGTAGTTAGTATGGTGTGTCGGGCCCACACAGAAGATCATACTATCGGTTACTCGTATTTAATCGAACAGTTGCTCACGACCTAGATGGACACGGACCAATCCATCGGTATAGTCGTTGTGTGAGAGAGAAAATAATTTGTCTTAATTATTTTATCACACTTGTACACTTGGTGTATTGAGCGGATCGCTTGAGACTTATCAATTAGGATTGCCTTTGATAATTGATTCAAGTCTCAGAGTATTTTATTCTTAATCACCGATACTATTGCGGGTGTGTATATTTAATATAAGTGACTTTGATTTTACAAAGGAATTGACCGGTTTAATTACTGGGTCAATTACCGGTTAAGTTGGGTCGCTATATTTTATATATGACATGCCGTGAATACTTGACGGGAAAGTGTATCCCGTAAGGGTTGATAATATCCCCGAGATGAGTTCATAAGGAATTATTATGTAAACCCTGCAGGTGGATTTGTTCCGCATAATAATTAAGGTTGAATGGTACTAGTCTCGGATATAAGAGATGAATAAATTAATTAGCAATAAATTAATTTTATTCATGGATATTTATATCTTAAATACACGGAATAAATAATACTACCGAAGAAATATTATTTGATATAATATGGTTTAATATTGGGAGTGCAATTAATTTTATATAGTGGAAAATAGAATTAATTAATATTAATGGATTAATAGATTTGGGCTTGGGCTCAATTTAATCATTAATATTGGAAGCCCAATATTCCACCTCCTTAAGATCCCCTACGTAGCGTATAAAAGCACTACATGGTCTTCTCTATTCTCATAACTTGAAGATCACAATTCTAGAGAGAGAAAGTAGAGAGGGGGATCCATGGAGTTCGGAAGATCGTCGTCCACCCGACGTTCGAGCTAGTGCAAGGAATACGTGGGAAGATCTCAAGGTCATCAATTGAGTTCTTCGTTTTTCCGAACAACGAGAACGAGGTAAATCGTAAAACCCCCTTTATGATTTAATCGTTTAATTATCGTAGAAATATCGTGAACCAAGATCCGGGGTTTGGGATCCTCACCGGGGTCGAGCCGAGCGGTGGTGATCGAGGATCACCGGACCGCCGCGGCTGGAGCGACCCGGCGGCAAGGATCGCGCGAGCAAGCACGCTGGGCAGGCAAGCGCCCGCCTGGTGCAGGTCGCGCGCGCTCGCCAGGCCACCAAGCGAGCGCTTCGTGCGCGCTCGCAGCGGGCTGCGGGATTTCCCGCAGCGGATCCGCATGGTTTCGCTGGCTGCGTGCGGGGACTTACGGGTTGAACCCTAGCGCTCGCATAGGTGCGAGCGCACGCCTCAATTGGGCAGCCGCGGTTCGACCGTAGCTAGGGCTTGGTTGGGGCGAACCTTCGGGATGGCTTGGGCTGTCCGGCGAGGGTTTAAGGCACGCGTAGCGGGCTGCCATGTGTAACCCTATGCGGCTGCCGTGTTCAGCCGCGAGCCCATGCGAGGGCTCGACCGAACAGCCGTGGGTTCGCCCGCGGTTAGGGTTTGGTTGAGTCCGGCTTCGCGGTGGTTCGTGGCGGGATGTTCCGGGAACCAGGAGTCGATTGGAATTGTCGTTCCGCAATTTGACAACTCCGGATATTCGATCTCTGAAGGATTTCGGTCGGAATTAATTAGATAATTAATTTTAATTAATTTATTAATTCCGGGATATCGATTTCCAACAATATTTTGGGGCAGACATCCCCAAACCTATAAGAAATGCAACAATCAATAAAATATAATTATTTTAGATTTGATAAAGAAACTTACCAATCTGACCAGCAAGCCAACGAACCGGAACCCAGCTCCACCGCCACTTGCCGACCGCCATCACCTTCCCCGTACACCACAAGCGCATAAAACTCTCCCTAAATCATCATCTCTGGACATAAGTAGTGGGCAAGCTACGACTACCTCATAGCGCCCTGGTAGCAACCAAAGTAGTGGTCGCTACTTTCAAGTAGCGGACACTACTTCGCCCTTTTTCAGCACTTTTTCGTTTCTTAATTTTTCTTCGTTTTTTTGACCTACAAACAACAAAAACATGTACTCCACCTCATGTGAGATCCAACACACAATAACAACATCGTCAACATAATCAGCTACAATTTTAAAACAATAACAAAAATAGACTAGTAAACTATAAATCAAAATGAAGGTTGACAGAGAATGAAATGAAGTTTGATAGAGTAAAAAAATGAAGGTCAGCAGAATAACTTAGAAATGAGGATTTAGGGTTCATCATCAAGAACAACAACTCGATTCGAGTCAATTGAATCCAAAAAACACGCACTGTATAAAAATTATAGGTTTGACCATAATAGATGACAAATCTAATAAATCGTCCATGGTTAGAAATCAAATAATCGAGCAAATTAAGATCAAACACACAAATCTAAACTTAATAAGGATCAAAAATAGGAAATTAACTAGTACCTCACTCCCCAAACAATGAAGCAATCAAGAAACGAATGAAGGGCTCTTAGTTCTACAAAAACATAAACAACACTAAAATATAGAATCAACATGGAAGACACTTAAAATTCGGTGCTTTAGAGAGTATGTAACCAATAGGGAATATCTTTAGAGATTTGTCAACAAAATATTGTAGTAACCTTCACTTAAAATCGCAGAGCTCATGTGGCAAAATGGAAAAATGCAACATGTGTGCAATTTAATTAGTCTAAATCACAGAGGCATTTCAACAAACATGTTGATGGCATAATAAGTATGTTAGAAGTATGAATTATAATATATTGACACGAGAACCAACACACATATTGTAATTGGAGAAGTATATTCAATTCACATTAAATAATATAAATATGTGACGATGAAAGATTACCAATTTTTTTAGCATCACGAAACACGAGCTACTCAATTAGGTGTTGAACAGAGTCTCCATCACGGAATCTCTTCATAAAAAGTTCTGCACATGGGAAAAAACCAAAATTATTGATACAAGCCATAAAATGAAAGCACCAAAAACTGATTTATTGGACATATTTTTTTGTGACGAAGAGATCGGTTGCGGCCCCAAGGGCGAGGCTCATCGACATTCTCGATCTTAGCGTTGAGTCGCTTGATTTCGTCCAGCGACGTCATTCCTCTGTGTGGGTTCAGGGATTCAAGATGCGGAGAACGATGTAGCCGCAAAGGAAATTGAAGACGATGTATATCGAGGTGAACGGCGTCGATGAATGGTGGCGTTGAACGGTGACGATGTCAAGCAAACGAGGAAGAGAATACGAGGAGAAGATGAAACGCAGATGAATCGTAGATCTCGGTGATGATGGCGGTGAACGACGATGATGAATTTATCAGTGGTGAACGGCGACAATGAATCATGGCGGTGGGAGCAATCGAAAAGAACGGTGTCGGTTGTTGTTTTGCACAGAGAGAGAGAGAGAGAGAGAGAAAACGAAAGAAAAAAAAGGGGAAAAAAACCTAATTTAATTTGACCAATAATTATATAACGTTGAACAGGAGCAAGATGTAAATCTTGGAATGGGGAGCAAGATATAAATTGCCACAAAACCTTAAAAGCCCATACATAAACATAAAATAGAAATACTAATTAAATAATAAATGCTACTCCAGCTTCTCTATCAGTTTTTTCCTGTAATGTACAGTATTATATTCCTTCATATTTTACTATCTTAAAAAGGGAAATATATAGTGGTATTTAATTAATATTTTTATGCTATTGAGGACTGGAGGTTGTACCTGCGTGAGTTCATTTAAGTCATTTAAAATGTAAATGTCCACATTTATTTCATTGTCATTTCAGTATTGTGCTTCCATCATGTTGGAGAGCCCAAGAGTTGTATGACTAAGTTTCTATGTCCAATTTTCATTGTTGGGGAATTCATTACTCAATTCAAATGAATTTCGAGATTTGAATTGAGTAATTTTGAATTTTTTTGTATGTTCATAATAATTGACGATTTCAGTTCCACCACTTTATATATTTAAATTTGGATGTACAATAATAGATAGGATTGTAGAAAGGTGTCCATTAGATCTGTATAATTTAGTAGTATTAATATTTGTACAGAGACAAGAGACAATGATGGTTGTGGTGGAATTGCGCTTTGAACAAATTTTTCATTATGTTAGTTATACCAGTTTTTGTTATAGCTCTGATTCTATGTAATTTTGGGGTCATCATTAGCAAAAGAGGAAAAATATTAGGGAGGATTGCATTCTCTGTGGTGAAATGGCACATAGGTAAGAGAGGAATAATAGATTTTCGAAGATTGGTGTGAATTTCTTGATCACATGTGAAGTAGAATTAATTTATAAAGCTGTTTTGTGAGTTTGTAATGATGATTTGAAAAAAAAAATGCGTCAAGTGAATATGTCTCATCGAATTGCCATGTGTATAAACCAATATTCATTTTAGTTGAAAAATCAAATTTTCAATCGCGAGTAATTTATGTAAGCCTCAGTACCAATGCCCTTTACTAGCAATCATTCCAATTAATTGATTTTACTTGATACTGTATTACTCCCTCCTGTTTTTTATAATTGATGTTTTGAGTTTTTGAATATTTGTTTTTCAATTGACCTTTTGATAGAATTTACCATAAATGTCCCCATTCATTCTATTGAAATTAACTATAATTATTTACAAACCATTAAATATTAATTATAACCTATCATTTAATAAGGTTGTAATATGTAAAAATTAATTTCATTAAAGTGTGTGAAAAACATCAAAACCTCAATTATAAAAAACACGAGGGAGTAATTTTTAATTCTCTTGAAAAGATACTTGATACTATACTTGCTTAGTACGAACTTCACGTTCGTGTTACTTATGTTTTTTTGTTTTTTGAATAATATTTTTATGTTGCTTATTTGGAAAAAGTGTTCATGTCGAATGGGACACAATTATAATATTTTTATCTAAATATTCTTATGGAGTAATATGTATAGTTTTATTATAATTTTGGATTTGTATTCTTATATAGTTTCTTTTATTTTTCCGAGTATTTTATTTTTGTCGAATTTTAAAAAGGAGGTAATTGAATGTAAAATAATAAAAAAACAAAAGTATATTTGACTATCTTTATTATAAAAAAGAGTAATCTTAATAGTCTGAGTTATTATCAAACTATTTATTGTCCGTATGTACTTTAGGATATTAGGTTTTTTTTTAAATTATAAATTTGTGTAATATTATAATACTATTTTTGCTTATTATACATGAGTGGGTAGTTATAGTAAGAGTATTATAGTAATTAATATTTTAAAATTGTACTTTTTTATAATTATAAAATTAATAATATACTAATAAATAAAAACGATTAAAAATATTATATTTAATTAGAAAGTGTAATTTATGATGTATAAAAAAATAAATTCATAAATTAAATTACTCATTTTTTTAAATACTTTTCAAAAGCACTTTTATATGTTTCAAAGAAAAATAAAAATAAAAGAAATTATTATAAAGTTCGCTTTTTTTATATATAGTATTATTATAAATACTAACAAATTAATAAAACAAATTTAGAAGTAAGATAGTTGAAGAAACACTAACAAAATAATATTCAAAAAATTATTTTTATTGAATATGCATTAATTTAATATTTATAATTCATACTTTATGAAAATTATGTAAATCAATAAAAATATATATTTCAATTTTTTTAAAACTCTATGAAAATCTATACTTTTCAAAATCCAATAAAATTCGAATTGAATACACTCAACAGTCAAATTTTGTTAACGATACAATCATTTAACATTGAAACCAATGAAAGTAATGTAAATAATAAATTATTATTTGAAAACAATTTCAAGACATTAATTTTTATTTTTGTATCATTATCAATACAAATAAATTGAGAATGAAAATAATAAGAAACAAGTAAAACAATTATTTTAATACAAATCTGATTGCATTTTAATATTATTTTGAACACCCATTCTTTTTTACTTTTGTATATTTTTTACTTGTTTATTTATTAGGATATTTGTATTCTTTAAATACTAAATAGGGGCATTTTTTAAAATGTATAAAGTCATAAATATCCTTACAATAACGTTAACATATTAATTTATTTAATATTCACTAATATTAATATATTTGTGTAAGAATGTAAATATATTTATCTAAATATATTTGTGCAAGAATCAGTAAATTATATATATAAATATATTTGCGTAAGAATGTAAATATTTGCGCAAAAATTTAAATATATTTGTGCAAGAATAGTAAATATATTTGGTAAAATATATTTGCGCAACCATTCGATTATATATATATATGAATAGATATCTATCATAGATTTACACATATCAATATATATTTATCATAGATATGTCATTATATTTCATATCAATATATCTATCATAGATGTATATATATTTATCATAGATATCTATCATATATGTATAGATATATATCATAGATATGTCATGGTAAACCAATATGACATATTGAAGATGATGAACCTTTTTTAGATAGTCTTGCTAAATTCAAATTCAACTAAAATTTTCCCAAATTGATTAAAATACAAAAAGTGAAATAAAAAACCTAGAAATTTTATGAAGTTGTAATTTGAATTACATAACAAGAATTTGGGTTCGTTCGCCGTTGTCGAGTTTGGGATTTGTGGGGTGGTTTGAAACCCTCAGCTACATAGCGAATTTGGCAAGGAGATATTAACATAGAATTCTACCGCAGTTATTTCATATCTCATATATATTAAATATCTCTTTTTTTTGGTATTTTATGTTTAGATACGTAGTTATATTAATTAATAAACATTGAAAATGTTAATAATGGAACACTGCCATATATAAAAAATTGGGGAAAATATAGGTAGTACATGTAATTGTACTCTTACAAATGCCCCGATCCATGATTCCCCCTTATACCATTATTTATTATTTATAATTAAAAAATTTGAAACTTACATAATTGTTGCGAATATCTTAAGTGCCAAAAATAAAGATAAAATTGTTTTTTCATAGTAAATGTCAATATCATATAAAACTGTGAATGTTGTTTTTTGCGACAACAATTTTTGTGTTTGTGTTTTTGTTTGATTTCAGGATTACAGGTTAGGAATCCGGCGTCAACGACTTCGTGTCTGGAAACGGCGACTAGAGTCGCCACTTTTGTTTGTGCAAGAAAACGGCGACAAGAGTCGCCGCTTTTAGAGAATGCAAGAATACGACGACTAGAGTCGCCGAGTTTTGGATTCGCATGAAATCCGGCGACTCATGTCCTTTGACACGGATCCAGCGACTGGAGTCACTGGTTTTAGATTCGCATGAAATCCGGCGACTCATGTCCACGTGACATAAATCCAGCGACTGGAGTCGCCGGTATTGTGCTCTTAACCAAAAACCGGCGACTCATGTTTTTTGTCTTGGAACCAGCGTCTGAGTACTTTCGACGTGGTTCTTTTCACCAAGTAATCAAATCAAAGATAATGAAGAATGGTTCCAGTGTTTGCTACTTCAATGATATCGACGACCATGAAGACGATAAAATTCCGAAGCTTCAATACTTAGAGAATTTCACAAGAAACTAAAGATGAAGAATTGAGATCGATGGAGTCAAGATTTAATTGAAGAATGAATTTGATTTTGAAGAAATTGAAGATTCAAGATTAAAAGATTCAAGAATCAAAGATTCAAGATTCCAAGATTCAAGAATCCAATTTTTAAAAAGTGATGTAATCCATGGAAAAGTGACATCAGCCAAGCATGTGACCAATCAGAATGTGCCACGTCAACTTCTCACATGTGCGGCTCTACTATATATACCCATGGATTTTCAAGATGTCTTTTGACGATTTTGAGAGAACGAAATCTGATTTTTAGAATCGTAACCTACAGCTTTCAGCTTAGAGTTTGTGTAGTTGCTTTTGCGCTGTGCGCCGGTAGTAGAGTTAGGAGATATAACTCTAGGTGCACTTGTGCTAGATTACTTGTGAGTGGGAGTGTTGCGACACTCGGGAAACTTCTTGTAATCGTTTTTCCTACCATACTCATTGTAATAGTTTCGTTTTGTTTTCAATGAAATGAAATATATTACATAAACTTTGTCTTCACTTTTTCGTACTTCGAACTTGAGTGAGTGTGTGTGAACTCCAGATACTTGGACTCTAGGTTCCGGTTTTGTGTTCATCGACTAAAGCTGCTGAAGTTTGTGTTTAAAGACCAATTTCACGAAAAATTGGTATCCTACGTCGAAGACGTAATTTCAATTGGTATCAAAGCAGGGACGTCATACGTAAACGACGTGATCCGCTACTTGACTTCATATTTTCCGCTACAATGGAGTCTTCAATGTTCTTTCAGAAACCGATTATGCTCACTCATCAGAAAAAGTCTCAGCTTGAATCAGGGGTCATGACTCTCGTGCATGGATGGCCGTGTTGGAAGGATGGGAGTGTCCATATACCGAATAGCTCTGATTTCCAATAGCAAGGCACTTCTCCTTAAGAATTTCACCTCGGCTAAAGACGTTTGGGAAACTCTTCAGAGAACGTGTGAGGGAAGCCATGCTGTCAAACGGTCAAAAATTCGAACTATCACTGCTCAATTCCATCAACTCCGAATGAGAGAAGATGAAGACATAAACGAATATTTGGACAAAATCATGAGATATGTGAATGAAGTCCATGAACTTGGAGAAACATTTCCAGCCATCATGGTCTATGAAAAAACTCTCCATAGTCTAAGCTCAAGGTTCGAAAGCAAAGTGCTAACGCTTGTGATGGAGTTGTATACTTAATGTCTAGATTTAAGTAACATCTGAACTCCTGCTAAAGCATTTATCCTATTTAATAATAAACAATCATTTGCGTTTAATTATTTATAATTAAATATATGCAAATTATAGTCCTAGATTATATACGTTGTAGTTAGTATGGTGTGCGTCGTCACACGGAAGATCATACTATCGGTAACTCGTATATAATCGAACAGGTGCTCACGACCTAGATGGACACGGACCAAGCCATCGGTATAGTCGTTGTATGAGGGAGAAAATAATCGGTCTTGATTATTTTATCATACTTGTACACTTGGTGTATTGGGCGGATCGCTTGAGATTTATCAATTAGGATTGCCTTTGATAATTGATTTAAATCTCAGAGTATTTTATTCTTAATCCCCGATACTATTGCGGGTGTGTATATTTAATATAAGTGACTTTGATTTTCCAAAGGAATTGACCAATTTAATTATTGGGTCAATTACCGGTAAAGTTGGGTCACTATATTTTATGTATGACATGTTGTGAATTCTTGACAGGAAAGCATGTCCCGATAAGGGTTGATAATGTCCCCGAGATGAGCTCATAAGGATTATCATGTAAACCTTCCAAGTGGATTATTATCCGCATGATAATAAAGTTGAGTGGTACTATTCTCAGAATTATAAGAGATGAATAAATAATATTAGCAATAAATATAATTTATTCATGGACATTTATTTCTTAAACATGCGGAATAAATAATACTACCGGAGAATATTATTTGATATAATATGGTATAATATTGGGAGTGCAATTATATTTATATAGTGGAGTTAATATATAATTAATAATAGTAAGGATTAATAGATTTGGGCTTGGGCTCAATTTAATCACTATTATTGGAAGCCCAATATTCCACCTCCTTAAGGTCCCCTACGTAGCCTATAAAAGCACTACATGGTCTTCTCTATTCTCATAACTTGAAGATCACAATTCTAGAGAGAGAAAGAAAGAGAAGGAGATCCATGGAGTTCGGAAGATCGTCGCCCACACGACGTTCGAGCTAGTGCAAGGAATACGTGGGAAGATCTCAAGGTCATCAATTGAGTTCTTCGTTTTACCGAACAACGAGAACGAGGTATAAATCGTAAAACCCTCTTTATGATTTTAATCGTTTAATTATCGTGAAAATATCGTGAACCAAGATCTGAGGGACGGAGATCCAAACCGAGGATGTGCCGGGCAATGGGGATCGAGGATCCTTGGACCGCCGCGGCTAGGAATCCACGGCAAAGGGTGGATCCCCGTGAGCATGCCGGCTGGACAGCCCAGCGCCGCTCGCGCGGAGAGGCAGCCACCCACACGGCTGGACCGCCGCTCGCGCCGCGGTGGCTGGCGGCAGCTGGGGTGATCGTGCGATCACCCAAGGCGTGGCTGGGGGTGCCCAGCTGCTATGGGCTGAACCCGAGCGCATGTCCGGAGACGTGCGCGCCTCGATCGAACGGCGGTGGCTCGGGCTGCTGCTAGGGTTCGATGGGGGCTGATCCGTGTAGGGTTTGATTGGTTGGGCTATCCCCGTGGTGGGTTTCCGGCAACCGGGATTTCATTTGGAGTTGTTGTTCCGCATTTTGACAACCCCGGATATTCGATCTCCAAAGGATTTCGGTCGGAATTAATTAGATAATTTATTTAATTAATTTTATTTAAATTTATTAATTTCGGGATATCGATTTCCAACAATTGGTATCAGAGCGTTGGTTTTCGTTCACGGTATTTTTCGATAAATTGTTCTACCTTGCAGGGTTTCCGACTATTATGGCTAGATTTAATTTTAATTAATTAATGTCATAATATTGTTCTTGATTATTAAACTTTCGGACATGTCGAGATTCGTTTTATGTGTGGTGAATGCTTGTAATTGTAAAAATTCGGGGGTTGACCGAATTTAGGATTTATTATTACGTTCTTTTTTTCCGAAAATTGTATAGGGTCGATTTCATGTATAGAATTGATATCGGATAATTGTAAATTTATTTTGTAAATTTATTTACGTTGGATCGATGCCGAAACGACCGCCGGAGAAGACATGTGACGGAGGAGAAGAAAGAGAGAGGCTAGGGCTCGGATCGACCAACCCCATGGTCGATCCATGGGATCGATCGACCCCATGAGGGTGCTCACCTTCGAGGTGGGTGGCTCCCTCTAGGGTTTGGGTCGATGGGGGGCGCGGGGATCCCCACCCCGTGCTTCTCCGGAGATCCACTTTCTTAAGTTAGTTCGGTTTTCCTATTTTGATTATTCCTATTTTTGGGAATATTCATGGAATAGGAAAAGAATTAATTTGGTATTAAATTTATTTTTCCTAAATTGATTATTCCTATCATTGAGAATATTCATGGATTAGGAATAAATAAATTTGGAAAGTTTAGGAGTCCTAAATTATTTTATTTCCTTATTCTATTATGGAAATCTTCTAGAATATTCCAAGTGGGTCTTGGATAGGATTCTAGAGATTTAATGGAGTAGAAAAGGAAAATGAAAATAATAAAAATATTAATAATATTTAATTTTATTTTTGATATATTCGATTGACTTAATTTTCGAATTAAGTAACTTTTGGATTAATTAAAAATAAATAGATTTAAATATTGGAATTAATATTCTCGTCACATGGAGCATTCAAAGACGAAGACTGAAAACTAGAAGATGCGTACGGAGATGCAATAAAGCCATAATAGTCGGAAAATAATATTCTAGTATTATTTTGATTATGTGATAATATTCTATGTGCTTTATTTCATGTATGCATGCTTATGTGTATTTTATTATGCATTAGATAGCGTATCCCTTTGTTATAAAAAGCTAAGTGGGAGAGGGATTGGAAACAATCCCATGGTCTCCATTGTTGTTCTCTTGGTGACTTTTATGAACTTTTGAAGTTCGTATAGACAAGTCATTGGAGGAGAATTCTTGTAATTCCTTTTACAAGAGACATTGATTAAGTTTATCAAACAATGCCTAATTTGTCTTTCCAAAACTGATTTCAAGTCGACTCATTCTCACCCCAAAGCCACTTGGTCATGTCGAGGACACAAATTAGAGTCTTTCGTACCATTCTTTTGAAGGTGGATCGATTTTCTGCTCGGCTCCCTCATTTTTTAGAGATAGGGTTGTTCGCATGGTGAATCACTGGTAAGAAACTTCGAGTTTCACTTATGATTCTCCGCGTCTTGATTTACAAGATCGAATGGATCAAGAAATTGGGAGTCAATTATAAAGATCTCTTGGTGTAGTAAACGTCCACACCACGTGGCTTGCTATACTAATGGATTTTGGATTAATTGATTTAGACAGTTATAAGGAATTGTGAAGAGTTGTGAAGTTATCGTAAACGTCCACACCACGTGGCTTGCGGTGATGTAGCAGTTCCAAACGATTCACTTTAGTACTGAGTAATGGTTTACACTTAGATACGCATTATAGTATTCTTCCCCACGAAGTTACGCTATAAGTGATGTATGACCGAAGCAAATCTAATTGCGAAATCGTTTGGGTAGGTAGACGTCCACACCACGTGGCTTGCCATATCTGATGGGATTTTAGATGCGGTTAGTGATTTAATGATATTATTCGAGGGAGATGGTATCGGAATTAAATCGATTGTTTGTATTATGTGCTTATAGGTTAGAAATGTCTTTGCCCTACTATGTGATATACGATAAGGCATTTTATACTCAACGACCCTTAGAATGTTGATTGGAATCGAAATCAGGACAATGTCCTAACTGCTGAGAAGTACAAGTATGTACTTCGTGTTCTTTGTCCTCTCGCTCTAAGCAAAGGTTTTTGAACCTATGGACGGGTAGATGGAAAAGAAGAAGCAAGATACGGAAACCCAGTGGTCCTAGTTTGGAACCACGAGATGGGGTATGCAAGCCGCAAGGCAAGTGTTTTCCGTTGTAAGCAGTCTGGGCACTGGTAGTCTGATTGTCCTCTCATAAAAACAAGGAGTGAATTTTTCCTTAGTCATTGATACATTTTCAATGGTGATATCTACCGGCACCTGGTGTGTAGATGCGGAGACCACTGATCATGTTTTGCATTTGTATGCAAGGGTTCCAGGAAACCCGACGACTTAGAAAGGAAAAGATCACCATCTACATGGGCAATACTGCGAAGGTGGCGGCTGTTGCAGTGGAAGAGATTCGTTTACTTTTGAGTAATGAAAGGATTTTATACATTGTCTTTATGTGCATGGATTTAGAAAGAATTTAATTTCAGTTTCTAAACAAATACATATTCTAGTTCTTCTGATCATTCGATGATTATAAGAAGAATAGATGATAATATCTGTTCTAGCACATTGGTTGACAATTTGTATATGATAAATCCCGAGTCTACCACGATGCAACAAACCGAAACTAGTAACACATTATCTAACACCAATAAGAGAAAGGAACCTTCTAGTATGAATCAATTATACTTGTGGCATCTTAAGCTAGGACATTTTAATCCAAATGGGATTCAAAGGTTGAACAACTGATGGTCAAATCAGTGGTGTTGAAGGAGTGGACCTTCCTACCTATGAATCGATTTTGGATGGTAATAAATGACCAAGTAACCTTTTAAGGTTAAAATCTATAGATCCGGACAAGTATTGGATTTGATTCACTCTGATGTATGCGGACCTATGTCTACTCAGACATGAGGAGGGTACGAGTATTTCATTTTGATGATTACTCGATACATGGATTTAGATACCTGATGCGCCGCAAAACCAAGTACTTTGACTAGTTCAAGGAGTACAAAGCTCTTGTGGAGAACCTTCATGGTAAATCCATTGAATGCCTACGATCTGATCGTGGAAGGCAAATACCTGTCTGGAGAATTCAAAGGCATACTGATCAGAGAATGGGATTAACTCTCAACTGACTATACCATTTACTCCTCTAAGGAATGGTGTGTCGGAAAGAAGGAAAAGGACTCTTATGGGAATGGTGAAAAACAATAATGAGTTATTCGGACTTACCTTATGTTCTATGGATATGCCTTGGAAACATCGGCGCACATTCTGAACTTGGTTCTTCAGAACCTCGTACGGAAGTGCGGTTGTTTGTAGGATATCCTAGAAGAACAAAAGTTGTGTGTTCTATAGTTCTAAGGACCAGAAGGTCGTTAAGTTCTAACGCCCGGTACTTAGAGGAAGACTATATGATGGATCACAAGCTCAAAAGTGATGTGATACTTGATAAGAATGAGAGTGAGCGATCGAGACTTAGAACCAGCCGAACCGAGTAGTACACCACTAGAACCTGCACCTGTTATCACTGTTAATACACCAGAACGCCGTCGTAGTGGGAGGGTTGTGTGACAACCGGAAAGATTCGTGGGACTGGGTGAGTCTTCGGACTCGGCACCTGGAGTACATGAAATCGATCCCTGGACCTATGATGAGGCGGTACAAGATCTAAATGCGCCTTCTTGGTGAAAGGCGATGAAATCCGAAATAGAATCTTTGGATTCTAAACAAGTCTGGGATCTTGTAGAACCACCGAAAGACGTGAAGCCAATCGGGTGAATGGGTCTACAAGACAAAGAGAGGACATGAAGGGAAGGTCGGAACCTTCAAAGCAAAGCTTGTTGTGAAAGGATATACTTAGAAAGATATGGATCGAGTATGAGGAGACCTTTCGCCGGTAGCAATGCTAAAGTCAATCCGGATTCTCTTAGCATCTCATATGGTTATGAGGTGTGGCAAAATGGTTGTCAAGACAGCTTTCCTATATGGAAGTCTTGACGGAACCATTTATGAAATAACCAGAAGGATTCATTGCTAAGGGGCGAGAGCATTTAGTGTGCAAGCTCAGTCGATCCATTTATGGATTGAAGCAAGCTACAAGATCGTGGAACATGCGATTTGATAAGTCCATTGGTATGGATTCATTCAAAGCATGGACGAATCGTGTGTGTATTGGAAACGTGATGGAAACAAAGTGGTTTCTCGTGCTTTATGTAGACTATATTTTCTAATTGGCAACAATGTGAAAATATTATCGGACATGAAGGGATGGTTGTTCTAGACAATTCGATATGAAGGACTTAGGAGAGGTTGGACATGTTCATGTGATCAAAGATATAAGGGATCACAAGAGAAGAACATTGTACCTATCCCAAGCTTCATAGACACGATTCTGACTCATTTAACATACAAGATTCCTAGAAAGTTTTTACCTTTCAGAAATGGAATCTATCTATCTAAAGAAATGTGTCCTGAGACACAAAAGGAGATAGAAGAAATAAAAGCGGTTCCCTACGCCTTGGCTTTGGGAAGCTTAATGTATGTTATACACGAGACCTGATATCCGCTATGCCGGGAGCATAGTGGTGAGATATCAGAGTAACCCTGGAAAGGAAAATTGGACTAATGTGATCAGTCGAGCAATTTCCTGTGGGTTACACAGATTCGGATTTCTAATCGCAAAGGGAAAGTTGAAAGTCGAAGTCAGGCTATGAGTTCACACTAAGAAATGGAGATATCGAATGGAAGAGTGTAATGCAGTGCACTACGGACTCTACCACGGAAACCGAATAGGTAGTGGCCTTTGAGGCAGCTTAAGGATCGGTGTGACTCCGGAGATTTCTCCAGGACTTTGATGTGGTACCTTGTTTACCCAATGCTATTGTGACAATAGTGGTGCAGTGACAAACAAAGGAACCACGAGTCCATAGTGTGAAGATAACACATAGAGGAAGTACCACCTGATTCGAGGTATCATCAGCGAGGTGATATAGTCGTTACCTAGATAGCATCAGGGGACACCCTAGAGTACTCGTTCACTAAGGCCCTGCGAGCGAAAGCGTTTAGTAGGCACGTGGATGGTATGGGCGTCAGATGTTTGGGAGAGAGCGACTAGACCTTAGTATAAGTGGGAGATTGATGGAGTTGTATACTTAATGTCTAGATTTAAGTAACATCTGAACTCCGTCTAAAGCATTTATCCTATTTAATAATAAACAATCATTTGCGTTTAATTATTTATAATTAAATATATGCAAATTATAGTCCTAGATTATATACGTTGTAGTTAGTATGGTGTGCGTCTTCACACGGAAGATCATACTATCGGTAACTCGTATATAATAGAACAATTGCTCACGACCTAGATGGACACGGACCAAGCCATCGGTATAGTCGTTGTATGAGGGAGAAAATAATCGGTCTTGATTATTTTATCATACTTGTACACTTGGTGTATTGGGCGGATCGCTTGAGATTTATTAATTAGGATTGCCTTTGATAATTGATTTAAATCTCAGAGTATTTTATTCTTAATCCCCGATACTATTGCGGGTGTGTATATTTAATATAAGTGACTTTGATTTTCCAAAGGAATTGACCGATTTAATTATTGGGTCAATTACTGGTAAAGTTGAGTCACTAAATTTTATGTATGACATGCTGTGAATTCTTGACAGGAAAGCATGTCCCGATAAGGGTTGATAATGTCCCCGAGATGAGCTCATAAGGATTATCATGTAAACCTTGCAAGTGATTTATGATCCGCATGATAATAAAGTTGAGTAGTACTATTCTCGGAATTATAAGAGATGAATAAATAATATTAGTAATAAATATAATTTATTCATGGACATTTATATCTTAAACATGCGGAATAAATAATACTACCGGAGAATATTATTTGATATAATATGGTATAATATTGGAAGTGCAATTATACTTATATAGTGAAGTTAATATATAATTAATAATAGTAAGGATTAATAGATTTGGGCTTGTGCTCAATTTAATCACTATTATTGGAAGCCCAATATTCCACCTTCTTAAGGTCCCCTACGTAGCCTATAAAAGCACTACATGGTCTTCTCTATTCTCATAACTTGAAGATCACAATTCTAGAGAGAGAAAGAAAGAGAAGGAGATCCATGGAGTTCGGAAGATCGTCGCCCACACGACGTTCGAGCTAGTGCAAAGAATACGTGGGAATATCTCAAGGTCATCAATTGAGTTCTTCGTTTTACCGAACAACAAGAACGAGGTATAAATCGTAAAACCCTCTTTATGATTTTAATTGTTTAATTATCGTGAAAATATCGTGAACCAAGATCCGAGGGACGGAGATCCAAACCGAGGATGTGCCGGGCAATGGGGATCGAGGATCCCCGGACCGCCGCGATTAGGAATCCACGGCAAAGGGTGGATCCCTGTGAGCATGCCGGCTGGACAGCCCAGCGCCGCTCGCGCGGTGGTGTCTCCGCTCGCGCGGAGAGGCAGCCACCCACACGGCTGGACCGCCGCTCGCGCCGCGGTGGCTGGCGGCAGCTGGGGTGATCGTGCGATCACCCGGGGCGTGGCTGGGGGTGCCCAGCTGCTATGGGCTGAACCCTAGCGCATGTCCGGAGACGTTCGCGCCTCGATCGAATGGCGGTGGCTCGGGCTGCTGCTAGGGTTCGATGGGGGCTGATCCGTGTAGGGTTTGATTGGTTGGGCTATCCCCGTGGCGGGTTTCCGGCAACCGGGATTTCGTTTGGAGTTGTTGTTCCGCATTTTGACAACCCCGGATATTCGATCTCCAAAGGATTTCGGTCGGAATTAATTAGATAATTTATTAAATTAATTTTATTTAAATTTATTAATTCCGGGATATCGATTTCCAACAGCTTGAAGCACGAGAAGAAAGAGACCAGAAATGGGACTATGATGATTTAATGGCGGACTTGAGAAACTATGACTTAACTCTAAAAGTGCGAAGTAACTCGGAAATGTCTCTCGTCTATGAGCCGATGACCGCACTAAAAATTTCTGAGAAAGGAAAGAGCTCAAGGAGCACGAAAGCTAAGAAGTCGCACTCTCAAGTCGAAAAATCTGAAAGTAGTTTCTTCGCTGATTTGAATGAGTCTGATGATGAGGATGCAGAGGATATTGAGAGGTTGATGAACTCTAATAATCCCGAGAAACTTGCTGTGTTGACTGATATAGTCACGTACCTTGTTAAACAAGATTTCAAGAGAAAGAATTGTGCCCGAAATTTTCGAAAATTTCAGAAAAACTCTAACTCATTACCGACTACTCCAGACAACAGAAATCAAACTTCATTTAAAATTTCAGAAAAACTCTAACTCATTACCGACTACTCCAGACAACAGAAATCAAACTTCATTCTCATAAAAAAAGTTTAAGGGAACAAAACTATCCCCATATTCATCTACTAGCAAGGATGTTTCCAAGACGCAGTGCTTTGAGTGCAAAGGATTTGGACACATCAAAAATGAATGTCCTAACCTACATCGAAAGAAGAAACTTCGAGTCACCTACGTTGTGATTGACGATGAAAATGTGATCTCTGAGAACGAAGAATCTGAGGATGAAAGCTCGGATGAAAATGAGGACAATGCTCTTGTTGTTACCTTTGATTAAAAATTTGATCTTGCAAACTTCAAAGTTGAAAACTTTGAACTTGATGCTTTTCTGAAGGATACGGCAACGGCTGACAATATTTTTTGTTTGGCATCCGAAAATCGAAATGGTTGTGATGTTGGAATTTTCTCGGATGATGAATCCGTGTCTGAAACTGAAGAAAACAAGATGGCGTCTGATGTGTCTCAAACTGAAGTAGAGTGTGTTGAATTACTTGTCTTGAGAGAAAGTTATTCTGAACTTCAGAAATCCTATGAAACACCAATCACTGAGAACGGAGCACTCGAAGTGTCTCTAAACTATTTGAAAGTATCTGTTGATGAAATTATTGAAGAAAAACAAAAACTTCTTGAGGAAGCTACTGAGCTGAGAAACTTGATCGAGAAGACAGACTCTGAGAACTTGAAGTTAAAAAATTCTCAAAAAATTCTGAGAATCAAATTTGATGATCTTTTCGAAGAAAAACACAAACACTTCAAGGAAGTTGTTGAACTGAGAGACTCATGTGAGAAGTTGAGTACTGAAAACTCAAAACTGAAAACGTCCTTTAAAAAGGAAACGACTGAGGTTAAGAAACTCCAAACTCTGTTTAAAAACTCTGACACTGAGAATGATGATTTGAAATCGTCATTAATGAAAGCTCAAACTAATCTTGCAATAAGTGACAAAGAGCGTAATGTTTTGAAAGAAAAACTTCACATGACGGATGAACTTCTGAGAAAAATGAACACAAATTCTTTAGTGTTTGACAATGCTGCTTCCTACATGAATCCGAACCATTATGGACTTGGATTTCAAAAGGTTTTTGAATCTATATATGCTACGCCAGAGAAGAAAGAAGTGACTTTTGTCAAAGCGTCGAACGATCTGCAGGAGGATAAAATCAAAGATGATTCTGAAATATTGAAACGGAAGGAAATTGCTGAAGGAAAGAAAGTTGTTATGTCTCCGGAATCTAAAATTCAAAAGTCGGTCTCGACTGCTTTCTCAAAATCCGAGACTTATCAATTTCTTAAAAATATTGTGAAACATCCTCGAGGAATTTTGCCATATGAGAAGACATTGTTGAAGAAGTTGAGCAATCCCACAAACTCAAGATCAAATGAACAATCTTCTCACTCTAAGTCTGGCATGGTCAAAACTTCTGTGAGAAGTGAAATTCGACAAAGGCGTGAGTATGTTTGTCATTACTGTAACATACCCGGGCATATTAGACCTTTTTGTTATAAAATGAGAGATGACATTAACCGAGATCTGATGATTGAAAGGAGACATATTGGAGTAACTAAGGATGTGAAGAAACATATTTCTCCAACTCTGAAAATTGCAACTGAGAAAAAATCTCAAAATTTTGATGTCAAGAAGAGATGGGTGTCAAAAACACAAAAGAGTGAAGTTAAACTTAACTCTATCTCTGAAAATGGTTGGCAACCCAGAGAACTCATCTTCTGCAATGTTGCACTCAATGCCTCTGAGACTGGAACGAAAGGTATTTGGTATTTTGATAGTGGCTCTTCCCGACATATGACCGGCATAAAGAAATTCTTGAAAGAATATGAGCCGATGACTGGTGCTCCCGTAGTTTTTGGAGGGGGAGCAAAAGGTGTTGTCAAAGGAAAGGGAACTCTTCAAATCAAAGGCTTACCACCGATAAAAAATGTAGTCCATGTCAAGGGACTTGTTGCAAATATTATCTCTATCAGCCAACTGTGTGACGAAGGGCTGAATGTGAGTTTTGATAAGGACTCATGCAATGTTTTTGATGGAGAAGAGAAGTGTATTATGGAAGGTCCACGGGCTAAAAATAATTGTTACACAACTGAGTATAGCTATTTTTCAGGGACCGTTTCTGATGAAGTTGATTTATGGCATCAACGCCTTGGACATACTAGCACTCGAAATTTGAGTAAACTGGTTAAGGGGGAGATAATTTGAGGAATCTCTCAACTCCCCAAAATCGAAAAAATAGTATGTGGAGATTGTCAGAAAGGCAAACTCACGAGATCATCTCATCCGCCACTTCCGACACTAATGAGCACCTCTGCTCCTTTTGAACTTCTACACATGGACTTGATGGGTCCAATGGAGGTCAAGAGTATAGCAAAGAAGGAATATGTGCTGGTTGTAGTCGACGATTTTTCTCGCTATACTTGGACAAGATTTCTGGCTACCAAGGATGAAACTTTCAATGCCTTCAAAGGCATAGTGAAATGGATTAAAACGAATCATGAAGCTAAGGTGAAAAGGATCAGGAGTGATCATGGAACTGAATTTGAAAATTCTAGCTTCAATGAATTTTGCCTTCTGAAGGGAATACATCATGAATATTCGGCCCTAAAAATGCATCAACAAAATGGGATTGCCGAACGCAAAAATCGGACGCTACAAGAAATGGCTCGCGTAATGCTAATCTCGAAATATCTTGCACGAACTTTCTGGGCAGAAGCCGTCTCTACTGCTGGATATATTCTAAATCGCATAAGTATTAGATCTGGCACGTCAGCAACTGCTTATGAACTTGTGAATGGCAAGAAGCAATCTGTTGCACACTTTCGTGTCTTTGGGTGTACTTGTTATATTTTGAAGGATCGTGATCCTCTAAAGAAATTTGAAGCCAAAGTTGATCGTGGTGTCTTTGTTGGCTATAGTCAAAATAGCCATGCATACCGAGCTTACAATCTTCGAACCAAGAAAGTCATTGAAACCGTGAATATCAACTTTGATGAACAAGACTTCTTAGGAAAAGATGAAGAGGAAGATTGGGTTAAAGAAGGAATTCTGGAATATCAGACTTTTCCATCAACACCCACGAACGTGACTCCTGAAGATGCTACTCCAAAGACTTCACCTGAAGTTGGAGACTGTAGCAACCATAACAATGATACTTCGTCCTCTGAGGATGAAGAAAATGAACAAGTTGAAAATCCAGCTGATGCTCCAAAAGAAGCACCTGGACATATTAAAAAACGACATCCTCCGAATCAGATAATCGGAAATTTGAATGAGCGAACCACACGCTCAAAGAAATCAACAAACTCTCAAAATGAACTCTACAACATCTGTACCTCTACAATCTGTCTTGAAATCGGTATTTCTTACTTTATCTCTCAAAATGAGCCGAAAAACTACAAAGAAGCCTTAAAAGATGATTTTTGGATGCAAGAGGAGTTGAATTAGTTCACTAGAAATAATGTCTGGTCCTTGGTTCCCAGAACTTCGAATATCAATGTTGTTGGAACCAAATGGATTTTAAAAAACAAAATGGATGAGCATAACCAAGTTGTGCGAAACCAAGCTCGTCTCGTTGCATAAGGATATGCCCAATTGGAAGGCATAGATTTTGATGAAACCTTCGCTCCTATCGCACGAATTGAATCCATCAGACTTCTGATTGCTATCGCATGCCATCTTGGCATTAAACTCAGCAAATGGATGTCAAAGCTCCCTTCTTAAACGGAGTATTGGAATAAGAAGTCTACGTTGCTCAACATAAAGGTTTCGAGGATCCCAAAAAGCCAAATCATGTCTACAAGCTTCACAAAGCTCTTTATGGTTTGAAACAAGCTCCTCGTGCCTGGTATGGATGTCTGACAGACTATCTCTTGAAATTCGGTTTTGAACGTGGCTCGGTAGACAAAACTCTTTTTATCAAACGTGATGCCAAACACATGATGGTTGCCCAGATTTACGTTGATGACATTGTTTTCGGAGCTACTTGCTCTAAACTCGTGAAAGCCTTCACAGAGTCTATGTCTTCAACTTTCCTGATGAGCCTAGAGGGAGAGTTACATCAGTTTCTTGGACTTCAGATATCTCAACGACTGGATGGGATCTTCGTATCTCAAGGAAAATATGCGAAAAATATGGTCGAAAAATTTAAGATGCATCATGCCAAGCCTGCACGAACTCCTATGGCTACTACTGAACGACTGTCGAAATCGACTAAGAGTCGGAGTGTTGATCAAACTCTCTATCGCTCTATGATTGGAAGTTTACTTTATCTAACCGCTACTCGTCCTGACATTATGTTTAGTGTTTGTATGTGTGCCAGGTACCAAACTGACCCAAAAGAAGACCACCTACGAGCTGCGAAACTCCGCTACATCTCTGGAACTTCAGACTTAGGACTTTGGTATGCGTGTGACACATCTTCAAATCTCGTCGGTTTTTCCGATGCGGATTGGGCTTGTGATACGGACGAAAGAAAAAGTACTTCGGGATGTTGTTGCTTCCTTGGCAATAATATTGTTTCCTGGCATAGTCGAAAGCAAAATTGCATCGCGCTCTCAACTGCCGAGTCTAAGTATGTTGTAGCTGGGAGTTGCTGCACTCAATTGCTATGGTTGAAGCAAATGTTGGATGATTATCTCATTGAGAGTGCTCCCTTGGTGTTGTATTGTGATAATCAAAGTGTCATCAAAATCAGCGAAAATCCTGTTCAGCATTCTCGAACTAAACACATCGACATTCGACATCATTTCATTAGAGATTTGGTTGATCGTGATATAGTCAGCCTACAGCATATTTCAACAAAAAAACAGCTCGCTGACATCTTCACGAAAATTTTGAAGTCTGAAAGATTATTTTCTTTACTTCTGAATATGAACTCTGAATCGTCGTGGACTAGTCTAATTAGTTGAACATGGATTCGAGACCGCTTTAGTTTTCGGACCCAAGTGTATTTATTCCTCTGAGTGCAATCATGTGAACTTGGCATATAACTCCCATCTCTATCATTTGCATAGATCCATAATACCAAGTAACGGAGGACGCCGATTCCCCCGACTCCCCTCTTCGAACGGTAGCACATGGACTTTGTAGTTTAAGATGCTCTCCCATCACACTTCAGAGACGCAGGTTGAACCTTGCTCCCCTCTGACTGTTGTAATGAGCATCTGTTGCATTTCATATAAAGCTAAAACTCGTCTGGAGGACGCAGGTCGAACTTTGCTCCCCTCTGATTGTAGTAAAGCTAGACCCAAGTGGAATACCACAAAAGTTCACCATGCACTCATGAATTAAAATCTCTTGTGCGGTTCTAACTCATCCAAAATGTTTCGACGAAACACGACAGTATTCTTGTGATTGTGACGAAGGACAACTTAAAACTCTATCAATATACTTCGGTCCATTTCACCGGTTTTTATTTTGAGAGATTTTTCATTATACCTCAAAGTTGTGAAATTTTTGGTTTTTGGAAAATGATGGAATGTGGACTCTTTTCTGGGAAAATATTTGCTCTTCACTGCCTAATATCACCCCTCAATTCTCCACTAAAATGTGGTTGAATGTTTTGTTGTGTGTTGAACACTTGAATGACTAACTCGGGATGTGTTGTTTTGATCTTGCATTTTTGTAGTTCATATCCAGTGCTACGTGGTTTACTATCTCTGGATTTTCAATATCGAGTGCAGCGACTTCCTAAATGCATACTTCATTAACGACACCCACGGTTCAACTGTCGCCGGATTTGAGGTTTGGTGATTCTCCGAAATACCGGAGACTCAAGTTGCCGGATTCAAGTTTTGTGATTCTCCAAAAAATCGGAGACTCATGTCGCCGAAAAAATGGAGACTCCAACTACTCAAAAACCGAATACTACAACTGCTTCAAAAACGGAGACTTCAACTGTGTCTAAAACCAGAGACTCACACTGATACAAAACCGGCGAACCGTGTCCTTCAAATTTGTGTCGCCAAATTCTACGAAAACAATGACTCGAACTGATGGTTTAATTTCGTTGGTTTTTATTTTTTATTAAATATACTATTATTCCTAATATTATTTAATATATTTATTAGTTCATTATTTTATTATTTTACTAATGGGCTTATTTTCTTCTTGAGATGGGCTTTTTGCAGGTATTGGGTCGTGTAATTTTTGCATCGGATGGGCCGCTCAAAATTTTCCTATATATAGGTCCTCCTCAACCCTAATGTACTTTCTCACAAATCGAATTCTCAAATTATCAAGTTCTCAGCTGTTGACTGCTATCTCTCGAATTCGAAATTCCTTAGATTTTCTAGTTTCTCTTTTCCGTCGCATCCGGCGACTCTAGCTTTGCGCATCTGGCGCCTCGTAGCTAGTTGGGTTGGTTTGAATTTTTTTTCGTCTTCTATCGAAGACTCTCGCACCCGGCGACTCTCGGCTCTAACCTACAGTCTTCCATCTCAACTATATACTATGTCTTCCTCGAACATGGATGCTATGATTGATGATATCACCGCATATCTCAATAATCAATTCAAGTGTTTTTGAATCTCTGACCCGACTATAGACTTGACTATAGATTTTTGAATTCAGCTGAACCGACTATAGACTTGACTAAATCCACTGACCCGGCTCACTCTACTGCTCAAAAATCTGACAAAGAAGTTAAGTCTGGTTACTTCCGCACTTTCAAGGGGAAAGTTTCGAGAAAAAGAATATAATAGGATGCTCGCAGCTGGCGAGATCACAACGGATGGAAAGAGGGCTGATCCCTTGGTTGCAAAACCATCGACAGTCACTGATGTTTTGGATCCTAAGAAACCCAAACCGGCGACAACTGTTGCCAGCGAAGATGGCACGAAAAAATCAAACCCAAAAACCTCTGGTGGCTCAGCTGGGAAACCCAAATCCCATAGTTCTCAAAAACCACCAATTGTGCCTCACTCGTCGGGATCATCTGGATCAAACGACAGTTTTAAGTATATTCGAAGATTTGAAGAGTGCCCTAAAGCTCACTCCATGGAATTCTTTACGGCGACTGCTGAACGCCGTCATTGTCTGATTGAAAGGCTACCTATCCATACTGATCGCACCATCCTGAAAGAAGATTACGAAAAACATGGAGTTACGGATTTCTTAAATCTTATGCACCTGTTCGACTCTATGCATCTCACCTACCGTTACTCCATTCCTATCATCTACAAATTCTTCGCCAACCTTTCTCCAGAGTTTGTTGATCCCAAAAATAGGATGTTTGGGTGCTTTGTGTTTCGTAAGAAACTTTACAAGTTTCGTCTCTTCACCATAAATCATTTTTTTGAAAAGAATTGAAGTTTAAGGATCTTGGACGTCACCGTCAGCTGATGAGAGAGTTGATGACCTCAAGATTGGTACTTTCCTCACTAAAGGAAAAGTTAAGTCAGCATCACCACCTCCTTCGAAACTCTCTGCTTTTTACGGCATCCTACATCGTCTAGGGATGTCAAATTGGATCGCCAACCCTGATGCCACTGTGTTATCTCCTGAGTTGATGCACTTGCTCTTTCGCATCGGCTGCGGCGAACAAATTGATCTTGGGAAAATAATTTTCAATGACTTATGCAAAATTGCCAAAACCACTGATGAGACCATTATTGGTCAAGCTGAGTTACCAAAAGAGAAAAGAATTCATCTCACCCATCCTTGTTTGATTTATGGAATGTTGCACGCTCAAGGCTTTGTTCCAATACTCTCAGAGAAAAGCATGAAGAAGAATGGGGTTATGAAGATCACTGCAACTTACATGAATCCCAAAAATAGAGTGATCGATCTTCCTTGGATGTCACCTACAAAACGGGATGAGGTTCCTGAACCTGTAACTCCGCCTCCATCGCCAAGATCGTCAAGAAAGCGTAAGTCTGCTGCAAAAGTTAAGTCTCCAAGTTTGAAGCGTCAGAATACGGAGATGACAGCTGCTGGTGATGAAACTGAGACTCAGAAAGAAAAGAAACCGAATACTGTACCTCGCGGTTTCGGACCTTCATCCGGCCTTCCTCCTCACAAAAACCCTTATCATCCAATCCATGGTCACCGAACTGTGGTTCCCTCAGCTGCTGTTCAATTTTTTTTTTTTTTGCTTTAGTGCAAAAGATTGAAAAACGCCAAGCCGAACATGTCGTGGCGTACAAGCGAATGATCGACGCTCAGCTTGAGTCGAAGGAAGCATTCAAAGAACTTCAACTTGATATTCAACAAGGGGGAGGACTGGGAGACGTCGGTGTTGACTCTCAAGGTGGAAGTTTGAAAAATACTTTTATTACTCTCTTTTCAGGGATGCCATCAAGGAGGCGCACAAGGACTTGGCTGCGAAAAATTATGAGAGCGACGATGGCGAGAAAACTGGTGATGAGATTTTTACATGTATTATGGAAATCCGAGATAAAGGCAAAGGGAAGATGGAGGATACCATAAATCCAGAGGCGTCGCGTGCGATTCCGTCTGATGGACTCAAGGACCAGAAAGATGATGATGTAAACATTATAGATGTTAATGTTGCACAAGGTGACGATTTCGGTGAATACGAAATCTTTGGGAATCCGGAATCTGATTCTGAAGAAGAGAAAGAGGATTCGAGCTCAGACGATGGTTTCGAATATGAAGATGATGAAGAAGTGCAGATTGATAGCTCTGATCGCACACCAACTCCCACGGGATCTCCAAAAGACTCTGACGTGCCTCTTCAGTGATTTCACTTCATGTTTTTATAACTCTCGAACTATCCTTTTTTATGTTTTTTTTTTGTTTTGCATGCATATAACACTACAAAAAAAATAGGTTTTTGCGACCACACAATGTGGTCGCAAAAAACGGGTTGTGGTCGCAAAAGTGGTATTTGCGACCACGCGTGGTCGTTAATGCGTGGCCGCTAATAGTTGGTCTCATATGTTTTTTTGGCGACAACAGCGCGGTCGCGAATACATTTGCGACCACGCTGGTTATTAGCGACCACGATATGTGGTCGCTAATGCTCCATGCTGATGTGGCACTGAGCGGTGACGTGGCGCATTAATAGCGACCACGCGTGGTCGCAATTGCTCGCAGTCAAAACTTCGGCTTGGAAGTATTAGCGACCACGCGTGGTCGCAAATACCTATTTTTCTGAAAAAAAAATATTTAAAAAATGCAATTTCCGACCTGCAAATCAATCCGAACGCAATACAAACCGAATCCAAAATACAGTTCAAATACAAATACAATCCAAAATCATCAAAACAATTATTCAAGTTCATCAACGCCATCCTAATAGAATAGACAAATAGTACAATCTGTAATCAAACTAAAAATAAGTTACGGTGAGTCACGGGTCAAATCACGAGCTGGAGAACCAGGAGGAGTAGTCGAACCACCTGCACCTGACATGGAAGGAGGTCGAATATCAGGAAACATTCTAGCCATTTGCTGGTTCCAGAAGAGCATGTCAGCCATTCGCTTGTCGTACTCAGCCTGGGATAATGCAGCAGAAGATTGAGATGCACTTGAAAACGAGGAACGAGACGATACCGATGGAGAAGAACCTATAACACACAATATAAAATGTGATCTTAGTAGTTGTTAATTTGATTTAAGTTCAAATAGTTAAAGGTTGTATATATATTAAAATTAACCTGGAATTGAAGGACCAAGGCCCTTACGGTATCCACGAGTAGTCCCTAAAACCTCCTCCAATATGGCAACATCGTCCACAGGTGTACCGCTGGCAGATGCTTATGTCGACCTATCATTTAGTTCATCCTACAATATTCAAATTCACGATTAGCTAGTTCTTAAACAATATGAGTTTTTATATCAAAAAATCAATTATTACTTACAATTTTAGCTGCAGCATCGGCATCTAAAGGTTGACCATCTGGCCCAACATGAAACTTGATCCAGTTCTCAACCGCAGTAACCCCTTGTTGGGTTTGCGGATCAACCTATATATTAAAAGAACACAAACGTTATGTAATATTCAATACATTTACATACATAACAATGAATAAAATGATTTATTACCGATTTATCCATATGTCCAGCATAAGACAATCGACCATGACGACTACGCAGAGTATTCTTCGACCGGTTCTGACTGGACTTCTGCGAACGGGTCTGTTTCAAACATTCAAAATATTAAAACACGTATATTCATTAATTTGACCCAAAATATTATATATATAAATACATGGTTACCTGAAATGCTTGATCGATAAACCGATCCACGCACAGATTCCACATGTCATCTGAACCGATAGAGTCGGGCTTACTTTCCCTAGCTAACACCAGGTAATCTAGTCCACCATTTTTGTTGAAATGCTTATGAAGCCTGTACTTCCAATCTGTATAACGCTCCCTACAATCTCGATTCACAACAGCTGAAATCGTAGGGTCGTTCATGTCGATTTCAAACAAATCCTACAAAATATTCTATCGTGTTACAGAATTGTTTTAGCACGTTTTTATCGGGTAGAATGATACGGGGCTGGGCTGTGTATAGAGGGTTTGAAATGATACTAATACATGTAAATTTATATTCTGGAGTAGGGGTTGGACTAGATCTGAGAAAGAACAGAGGTTTTGAGCTTTGAAGCTTCTTCCGAAGGATTTCTATTATCCACTCTTTTTATATCAAGAATATTCACTCATTAGTGCCGCCCTTAATCTGAAGGGATAAGCCCCCTATTTATAGGGAGATTTGTAATGATTACATTTAGACCACGTATTACGTCTAAAGCATTAAATGAAGCTAGTAACGACCCGGGGCCCGTGACTCGGAGTATAGGCGAAGTATATGGGCTCACGTGGGGATGTCCCCGTTCTCTCTGGGATGAGGCCTCCCCCAGATAATGATAGCGTGGTTCGGGCCGCGGCTTGGGTCTTTGAATCCCCGTCGTCCCTTCGCACGGAGTGCGCGAAGGTCTTGAGTGGAGTATCAATAGCGTGACCCCGGTCCGTAACCCCTGCATGGCATCACGTGACCCGGGCCCCGGGACTAGCACGTCCCTCACATTATACCCTAGTATGGCTCGCCTCGATAGATCCGTGACCAGAGTCTCTGATGCGCCCCGAGTCCTTTCCCCGCGTGAACAGTTCAGGAGATCCGTGACCCGTGGTCCGAGCCGTGACGCGTCCCATGCGTCGTCCTCCTGTCTGGCTCGCTTCTGGATAGGTCATGCCCGCGCGCCTCATCTTCGGGTGTATGTTTTTATATTTGATCTTTCTTCCCCCAACATTGGCCCCCGGAGAGATCGCCGGAGGTTTCGTATTTTCGGGGATGTCTCCGCCCGTTGGGGATTTTTGGCCAGCTGTCCCCTGACGACTGTCTGATTTTAATTGCGGGGGTTGGCAGGTGGCCCCTTCCTGCATTTCGCCGCCCGCCTCGGGCAATCGTGATCGCTTGAATGCTCCTGGCCCGCCGCTGTAACACTGGGAAGCCATTCAATGCACTCGGGAGTCGTGCCTAGACGGTGGCCTTGGTATTTGCAATTCGGGGTCTTTATAAGGTCGCTAAGCCCTCGGTCATATCCACCCTCAGAAAAGTGAGTCATGTCAAGCCTTCCTCCGAGTACCGCTAACTCCGGCGTGGGGCCCATCACTCACCCCCGGGAACGTGAACCCGGGGAAGAATCACTGGTGGCCACTCTGGAGTCTGGGGTTAAGCGCTTCCTCGTGTCCCGGAAGTTCCACCCTCGATATCACCGCGAGGTGCTTCTGATGCCATCTCCTTTCTCTCAGATGTATGGGCACGTGTGGCCCGCTTTGCTCGCGGTTACTGATTCCTCCAGCTGCCTGTGGGTCTTTGACTTGATCTCCGGCGGGAATCGCTTGGGGATTGGGGGTATTGGATGGGCCGTTTTTGTCAAGCATATGCAACTGCAGGAAGGATGGAGAGTGGAGCTGCGCTGGTCAGCGGTGGAGGATATTAACATCGCCGTTTTCCGTGACGATGGTTCCCTAGTCCCTGTACCCGTTGCGGCCCAGTGGCCCCTTTAAGTGGGGGTGGTCGATTTGCTTTCCACCTCCCCTGTCCCTGTAATAATTAGTTGAAAAGTTTCGCTTTGCCTTCATGCCTGTATTGATCTCCGATTTTCTTTAAATAAATAACTTATTAAAAAAGGAGAGAAAAACATAATTAATTTATCCCGCATGCCGGGTAGCGGATCCGGGTCACGAGCCCGGATCTCGGGGTTTTGCCGCGCGAGACTGTTCGGTCCCTCGGGAGTCGAAAAGCCACACCGATTCCCCAGGGTAATGATGACGCTTTATGCACGTCACGTCTCCTGGGGATCTTTAAAAGATACTGTCGTCCATATCTTCTTCTTCCCCGGGCTTCCAGCAATTTCTTCTTCTGTTTCCACAAGAGCAGAAATCATGGTGAGTTCTTCCGTCGGCAGTAATGACTTTGACGCGCCGGAGATCATCTACGTCGCCTCTAATTCCGACGCAGAGCCTGAGGCCAAGCCCGCGCGAGCCCCGCCGGAGGTGGTCGAGATCTCATCGGATTCCGACCCGGACGCCGGAGACAGTCACCTTTCCATCGAGCACACGGTGGAGGCCACCCAGTTCTGGCATTCACGCACTCGGCCGGCGTTCTGGCGACGCATGGGCCTGCCCTTACCGCCGCCTCTTTCCGCGCCTTTCGCCGGCGTGGAAGACCGTAGGGTCTCGGTTCAAGACGCCCTGGGTCAGAACTGGCCTATGAAGATAACCCGGCTCCGAGATCGGCTCCGGGTAAGAGGGAAAGGCTGGCGTTCCTTCTACCGTCACCTGGGAGCTCGAAGAGGGTGGCGCGTCTGGATCAATTGGTCGCCGGACGGGGTTTCTCGGATTTGTGTGGTTGATGAACACGGCGTCGCTCAGACCAGACCTCGGTAGGATGCTTCTTAGGATGGCGAAAAGGGCCGGTTTTTGTGTAGTCTTTTGTAGGGAACTCCTGACCTTCCCTCTGTAATTACGAGGGTGTGTGTTTTCTTTCTTTCTTTTTGATGTAAAGGGTTCTCCCCCTCAAGGAGCTTTGTCAGTGAAAAACCCCACTTCTTTAATTCTTTTCTCCTGTGTTAATTGCGCTCGCGGCGACGGATGTCACAACCTTTTGTCCTGCCTTCCTCCTCTCCCGCCGCCGCTGGGGAAGCGGCGCGCGGGAACATCGGGAAGATGAGCCGCTGGACTAATGCGGGACTTTGATCCGTGACGCCGACCCCCGGATCTCGGGGCTATGGACATTGTGTCATCCCGGGATGCGGTATTGCGTTGTAGGCGTAAAGCCTCCCTCCAGAAGTCGTGAGTCGTCCGGTATAGGTACTCATCCCGTGATACGGGCCCCGGATTGCAGTCTTTCTGAATTTTGTCCCGCGTCCCGGTGTGCGGCCCTTTACGCCCTATGGACGGTTCATATTCGCTTGGGCCCCTTTATGGCGTGTTGGGCTTCGAGAGTACTTGAGTGTTTTTATCAATAACCGCTCCTCATTGTCCCCTCTTAGATGCAATTCCCTTCTATAAAGACCCCTCTAATCACGCAGCGGTTTCTCTTTTCGCCTCTGCAAATTTGCTTTGAACCCTAAAAATCGCCGGATTCCAGATTTCAGAAACTCCGAGACTTGCTCAAGGTAGTCCCCATCACCCTTTTCTTAATTTCTTTTTCACAGGTTTCGATGTCGTCGTCCCGGGGGAAAGAGATCATGCTGTCGGATTCTTCATCCGAGGATGCGGAGAGAGGAGAAAATCGAGGCGGGTCATCTTCGGACACGGAGCCGGACATGAATGCCCTCTTTCAGCAGTTCGATTCGTTGATGGACGAGGAATATCCCCCGCCTACTGTGTTTCTCTGGGACTCGTACTTCCGCGAGAATCCCTATCCCGGCGCGCCGCCACGGCCCCCTGTCCGTTCGCCGCGTGCCTGTAGCACCCCCGCTTGGGGAGCCCACGGCCGGGCGAGCATAGTCACTTCTGCTATGTTAAGGGATAAGCGAGAGGAATGGAGGATCCCGATTGATGTTCATATCTATCTCCCTCGTGCTGGGGAGTCCGCCTGCTGCCCGCCTCCCGGGATGGTGGCGATCGGGACAGAGGCGTTAGAATTCGGACTACGGTTTCCCCTACACCCCAATGTTAGTGCCGCTCTCCGGTTTTGGGAAGTGGCCCCGCATCAGATTCACCCCAACGGGTGGTCACAGCTCATCGGGGTTCTTTCGATGTTGGGCAACGTCGGCCTTTACCGGACCCTCACTGATTCAGAGATCCGGCGCTCGTTCACGATCGCGCGATTCGGGGGGAGCCACGGCGATTACACCGTCAAGGGGCGCTCCGGGATCCCTGCCGTGGAGGTGAAAATGTCCAAAGTGGACTTCCCCTGGGCGCAGTGGGTGTACGTTGCCGGGGCTTGGCGGACTCAGACCCCGGACGGGGAGATCGACATCCCCACTCGCTACCATGAAAAAATCGCCAGTAAGACTCGAGTCGTTTATAAGTTTTCCCCGTCGTACTGATTTTAACTCCCTCTTGTGCTTTCATAGGTGTGAACACTCGCCGAGAGGGGCCGCTGAACTGGGACTATCAAGTTGCGTTGGGGTTCGCTGGTGCCCTGCCAACGAGGCGTCGCAGAGCTGACTACCTGTGCACAGAGGAGTCGCGGGACGACGCACGGTTGATCTGTCCCCCCAAGCATCTGTTTGACCCGTACCCAGGTAATGTCGCCCTGTTCTCGCATTTTCTTCACATATAGGTCATTCTACGCATTCTCCCTTGCTTGCTTATGGAGTTGGGTATTGTGCTGCAGCCCCGTTTACAAGAATATTCGAAGATCGCCCCCGTGGAAAAATGTCCAAGTTCCCTGGAGTCCCAGATAAGAAGTTGCCGTCCGCCGCGCCGCCGCCGCGGAGACCCGCGCCCCGGGTGAGGACCCGCGGTCTTGTTGCCGCACCGACGCCCGTGATCCCGGCCCGGTCTGCCTCTCGGGTTCGCCGAGTCCCGCCGTCCTCGCCGCCGCAAGAGGTGGTGGAGTCCCGTGACTCGGGGGCGCTGCCCGAGATCCCCCACGGCCCTTTTATAATGGACGCGAGAGGCGTGATTCACGCGTCTTCCCCTGGTGGCCGCGTTCCCGGGTCCGGGGACGGCGGTCCCGTGGACCTTGTCTCGGATGAGTCTCCCTCCGCGCGGGAGCCGTTGACGGGGCCCTTCCCGGATTCGCCCCGAGGAGGGCTGTTCTCCCAAGAGCTCCCGGAGGTGCCCGAGCCCTCTCTGTCCCGGAAAAGGAAAGCGCCCTCCGCCCCGGAGGGCGGAAGCTCCGGTCTCCGGGCCCCTGCCGAGCCGCCGCGGACCGGGTCTCTTGGCCATGTCCCGCCCGTTGGCAGCACACCGGTCTACGGGGTTGATCCGGGCGTCGCCCAGAGGTAGGTGTCCCGTTCCTTATTTCTGTGTCTTTCCTTTCGCCACGACTGGTGATTTACTTGTTGTTCGCTTATGGTGACAGCATCTCGGGTTCTGCGCCCCACCTGGCGCCGCTTCTGCTTCAGTATGCCGCGAGTCGAGGGCCCCTGCCTCCGGTGTCCACCCCTGGACTTCCCGTAGGCCGGGCAATCGATTCGGTTGCCCGCTGTTGGACCCAGGAGCTGCAGGCCTTCAATCGGGGACCCGATGAGGCCTTCCTCCTCGCGTCCATGCTGCTGAGCCAGGCGACCGTGGCCATGGCCGAGGTACATGACTGGCTCGAGGGGCAGGCCCGCCAGATCAGGCACTGGATGGATCTCGCCAACGGGAGGGAAAGGACGATCGAGGAGCTGGGTCGGATGAATATGGAAGTGGTTTCTCGGAACGAGCAGCTGAGCGGCGAGCTCAAGGAGAACGAGGAGGCCCTCCGGCAGAGCACCGAGGCCCTCGCCGCATCGTCAGGAGACCGGGATAAGTGTCGTGCCGTGGCGGATCTCCGGGGAGAGAAACTAGAGACGGCGGTCGCGGGAACTGCGGCGGCGGAGGCCCGGGCGACGCAACTATCTATTGCGCTCTCCGAGGCGATGGCCCGCGCGGCGCAGTTGGATCACTCCCTCACCTCCCGGGATGCAGAAATGGCGTCCCTCCGGGAACGGCAGGCCGAGACGGATGCTCGCGTGGACGAGTTGGAGGCCTATCTCGAGAGTCCCTGGACCGATCACACGATTCTCCTGGACCACTTCTACTCTCGCTCTATGGCGGACCTCATCCGGCACGCTCACCATGTCAACGATCAGGTACTCCTCGACCGCGTTTTTGCTTATTGGAAAAAGCATATGGAGGGGCGCGAGCTTGATCCCGGGATCGCCGAAACCTTTCTTGACCTGGAGGAGGATCTCCACATTGATATGAAGTGGTGGCCTACCTACGACCGCTTGGTCCGTCCTGGCTCACCCCCAGCCCACGCCGCTCCTTCCAGACCGGCGGGCGGCACCTCGGACGCAGCTGAAGTGACGGCGGAAAACGCCGCCCATGTCCCGGAAGTGGTGGGGGAGAGCGTTGATGTGGTCCCGGAGGCGACCCCGGATGGGAGAGGCGACTCGGAACCCAATCAGGAGGCGGCTATGGAAGAGGTGGTGTCGGGTTTCCCGGAGAAGTCATTTGATGCCTTCATGGCCGGCATGGATTCCGTTGAAGATGCTACTGCAGCGCCGGCTCCCAGGCAGGCGGATCAGGTGATGGCCGAGGCGGATAGCCAGTGTCCTGATGAGGTGGGTGGTTCTGAGTGACGACAGTCCCCGTGAGGGGCCCTCTGATAAATGATGCTTTTTGTTTATTTGTTTCTTTTCTGCGGTTGTTGGTGGCCGCGGGCGTTTAGCCCAAGACAATTTCTTTTTGGATCATGTAATTTTGTGTGGTTTGTTTTTTTAGGCGAGGCTCCGTCTCCCTGGATATTTATAATCGAGCCATGGGCTTGGTTTTTTGGTATTTTTACTTTGGATGTTTGATCGATGTTTTTTCAACTAGTCTCCGTGTATAATTTTTCGGTGTAGCATTGGTTTTCTTTTGCATGTCTCGTGGGTACGCCCTGAATCTACCTGGTAGGTGGATCGCATCCTTTCTCCAGAGATTTCTCGGGGTGAATTTTCCGAGATGGTAAACCCCTAACCCTCCGGGATTTAGTTTTATTGATTTGTCTCGGGACTTGGGTCCCGGGTGGGTTTTGGTGAATCCGAGATGCAGCCTCGCGGCCTTACTCTGTGGATTTGGGATGGTTCCGGGTGTGAGCACCAGGGTCCCGTCTCCTGTGGATCTTTTTACCGAGGATAGCTCGTAGTTTGTTTGCGGAAAATATTTGTTTTTTCTAAACTCCCCCGTGCGTTATGACTCTTGACCCGGAGGTCTTTTTTTTAGGAGCTCATTAGTATTACCGGGATCTTTGGCATTTAGCTGTGCGGAAATATCCGGTTTTGTATGTTCCCCCGCACGTTATGACTCTTGACCCGGAGGTCTTTTAGGAGCTCATTAGTATTACCGGGATCTTTGGCATTTAGCTGTGCGGAAATATCCGGTTTTATATGTTCCCCCGCACGTTATGACTCTTGACCCGGAGGTCTTTTAGGAGCTCATTAGTATTACCGGGATCTTTGGCATTTAGCTGTGCGGAAATATCCGGTTTTATATGTTCCCCCGCACGTTATTACTCTTGACCCGGAGGTCTTTTAGGAGCTCATTAGTATTACCGGGATCTTTGGCATTTAGCTGTGCGGAAATATCCGGTTTTATATGTTCCCCTTTTAGGAACCTAAGTACCGACTCGCTCTTCCTCGGTCCGGGACCGCGACGGCTCTTTCCCCCTGGTGGCACCTCCTCAAGCGTCGTGCGTTCCATTGGTACTGATTCGGGGTCTCGCCTGGAGGCTTCAAGTTCGTACGCCCCGTTCAGTAGACTTTTGGTGACCCGCGACGACCCTTCCCAGCCCGATCCGAGGGCCCCGGAGCGCGTCTCGATCAGTTTTTTCAACACCGTGTCTCCTATCCCGAACTCGAGAGAGCGGACCCGTGCGTAACCAGCCTTGGCGATCCTCTGTTTGTTCGCCGCGTTGAGGGAGTTAGAGTAAGGCCATCGTTCTTCGAGGAAAGGTTCCGCTCCAGATGCACAAACGCTTCGATCTCCGGTGCAATGGCCCGGATGGTTCGGTGCGAACGGGCCGTGATTTCGGCTGGGATCACAGCCTCGGATCCAAATGCTAGGGCGTGTGGCGTTTCTCCCGTGGCGTTCCGGGCCGCGGTCCAAATGACCACAGCACTTCGGGTAACTCCTCGGCCCACTTCCCTTTCCGCGACTCGAGCTTCGTCTTAAGGGTATGTTTCAAGTTTTTGTTCACTGCCTCGACTTGCCCATTCGTCTGTGGATGGTAGGGGGTGGAAACACGTCCTCCGGGTTCCTAATTGCTCGCAGCACTCCGGGACCATGGTCCCGTCGAACTGCTTGCCGTTGTCCGGGATGATGGACTCGGGCAAACCGAAACGGCAGGCTATGTCCCGCCAGTTGATCTTGATTACTTTGGCTCGATGGACCTTCTGGACCGCCTCCGCCTCGGCCCACTTGGTGAGGTGGCCTTCTGCCACGATTGCGAACTCGACTCCTCGCGGCGCGGGGGCTAGAGGTCCAAAGATATCAATCCCCCACCGGGCGAACGGCCATGGAGAGTACATTGGCATGAGCTCTTCCGGGGTCCCCGGACGTCTGGCCCCATAAGCTGGCACTGGGAGCATGTGCGGGCGAGGTTGGATGCGTCCCGTCGCGAACTCGGTCGGTAATGGCCCTGGTCCATCGTCTCGTGGGCGAGAGGTCCGCTCCCGGCATGGTTTTCCGCATAGTCCATCGTGGATCCCCGCAAGTTCCCGCATCACGGATTTTTTGGAGATGCAGTTTGAAAACGACATCGAGAAACTTCTGCGGAATAATTTGGGGTTTAGGATCGCTTACCTCGCGGCGCGCATGCGGAGTGGTTTTGCCTCGATTCGGTCTGAGGGGAGGGTCCCGGATCCGAAGCATCGGTCCACCGGGCCGCGCCAATCCATTCCGGGCGCCGATCCTGGAGTCGTCCCGGGAAAAGGTTCAACTGGCGTAACTTCCGCCCGGGTCGCGCTCGATGACTCGGGACCAGGCGTCGGTCTACGAGTGGCGCTCCCCTTGGATTTGTTCGACACGGTTGTCCGGGATTTCTTCGTGGAGAGGCCATGCTAAGCCCAAGTATTCCTTCAGGTGAATTTGATTATTTTGCCCCGTATCACTAGTGACTCGGTTTACCACTAGCCGCGAGTCCCCGAGTACGCACTGGCTCGAGGAGTACCACCCCGGCCCCCGAGCACGCACTCGTGTAGGATCAGTCCACGCGGGGTTGCCAAGGGCGTGCTGACCCTGTGCTCCGTGGGGGAAGATGAGCTCCCCGACCAGTCCACGTGAGTCACCATGACTGCGCTCGAGACCCATGTTGCGTCGTGCGGGACGAGTCGGATTATCCCGTCCCGGAGCCGCTTGTCTACCTCGTTGTTCCGTACCTTCTTTCCTTTGGAAACCATCTCCCGGTGTCTCTGGGTTTTGGCACGGCGTTTGCTTATCCAGCTGTAGGTGGTTTGACGCGCGCGCCCCGGGTCGACCCTACCGAGTCCCTCGGTGGCTTATGCTAACGTGGGGGGGGTTGCTTCGGAGGAACCTCTCGAGTTCGTACTTCGCCGTGTGTCCTAGCGACTTTCCGATGAGTAGCTGTCGCGGAAGCTCATTGCTTCCAACTTGAGGGGGGGGGGGGGGGGGGGGGGGGGCGGTTTTCTTCTAAAGCCTCGATCCCTAGGCTCCCCTGGTTTTGGGTTCCTGGAAATGTGTCCTGAGTGTCACGGGTTCGACTGCCGGGTTCCGCATCCCACGAATTGGGTCTGATTGCCGGTTCTTTATTCCAACAGTGGTCTCGGCTTTGGGTCCGAGGGTACATAGTCTCGTGACGGCCCGCCGAGTTTGAGACCCGGAGCTGCGTTGGGGCCCGAGGTCCCCCCTTGCAGCTGCTGCGTCCGGTGCACGTTCCAATCCGGGATCCGGGTCATCTTTTGCCAATGCTGCGAAAGGCCCCTCTAGGTTCTCCTTCTCGTATTTTTCATCCCGGGCCCCGGGGTTTTCGGGATTGAATCCCGGGTCCGCGGAGACTATTTTCTCGTGAATATTAATACATTGATTCCTTTAGTCAGGGAATTACAACAAACATCTCTTTGCCATTAATTGGTCTCCTCGGACGGTGCCAATGGCTCCGGAGGAGACTGGGAACTTGATACAGTAATAGTCCGAGGAGGCCACAGCTTCGAAAGCTTCTAGAAAGGGCCTCCCCAAAAGTGCGTTGTATCCTTAATAGCTTTATCTCAGGGTTCTTTTCGTCTCTCAATTCCAAAGGTAGCACCACCGTCCCGTAGGGGACCAGCACGTCTTTTCCCACTCCTTTCAACCTTATGCTACTGGGGAGTATGTACTGCGCCATGTTGTCCATCTGATCGAGGGCCTGCTTGTATAAGATATTGCAGTGGGCCCCGTTGTCGACTAGAAGCCGCGCAACTTCCACTCCGAGTATGGCGGTAGTGATCACCAAAGCCTCGCTCTTCGGGTAGCCGACCCCTATACGGTCCTCTGGAGAGAAAGTGATCAAGGCGCGTTCCGAGATGCTTCGAGGGGGAGCAGGGTTCGTCTCCTGGTAGACCCTCCATATCTCCACCTCGCGCTTCCTTTTCCTTCTGCTCTCGCTCGTGATGGGCTGGAGCCCGCCAATCATCAGGATTTGCCCGACGTGTGCCGGGGACTGGCTGCGGTTCTGACCACCGCGGCCCGGGGCCGCTACTACATTTCTCCCGTTGCCCGGGTTGGCCACCTGGCCGGTCCCCCGATCCCCGGGTCTGCCGAGGAGCTCCCAGAGTTTCCCGTCCTCGAATAACTTCCGTAACTGCTTCAACAACTGGCGACACTGGCCGGTGGGGTGCCCGTGCTGCTCGTGGAAAGCGCACCACAGGCGCCTGTCGAGCTTATCCGGCGAGATCCTCATAGGCTCGGGTTTGGTCAGGGCGTCCCCCATGGATTGGAGTGCGTGCATCATGGCCATGGTGTCCTGTCCGGTGACCTCGACCAGCCGGACCTCCATCTCGCGGTAACTCGGGGCAGGACGGTCCCGTTCCGGGGCCTTGGGAGGGCCTCTCCTGGGAACGTGACTCGGTCTCGCCTCCACGGGTGCGGGATCCTTCCGCTTCGCGTCTCCGGGGGTTTCCGTCCCGCGCATGAGGCGCTGGTACCAACACTGTGCCGCGGCCTTTACGCGGAAGTCCTCGTAGGTCTGTGGATAATTGAGCATCAGATGCTTGAAGAGCTCGGAATTCTTCCGGAGCCCGTTCATCGCCGTGTGCAGCTTGAGATCGTCGCCGACCTCTTCTCCGCCGAGCAGGATGTCCCCGACTCGGTCCACGTACCGCTCGTCGCCTTCCTCCACATTCTGGCGAATGCCGATCAGGCGCTGGCTCTGCTTGAGGCGGTTCACCTTGGAGGCGAAGTGCGCCACGAAACGCTGGACGAGGTCGTCGAAACAGTGGATTGAGCGGGAGGAGATCCCTGCGAACCATTTGTGGGCCACATCCCCGAGGGTGAGGGGGAAGAGCCTGCACCTCGTGGCGTCGCTGGCTCCCCTCCCGGACATGTATGTACGGAAGCGGCTTAGGTGGATCTCGGGATCCGTCTTCCCGTCGTACAGGGTGGTCTGGAGGGGCTGGATCTCGTACTGCATGACCGCGTGCTCGACCTCCAGGGCCAGGGGTTCTTTGCAGTAGTCGACCCGCTCCGGTCGGGCCTGGGCCTCGGCCAGCTTTCTCTCCATCTCGGACACCTTGCTATAGAGGTCCAGGAGACCCGCCTCGGGTCCCGGTGGTCGCGGAGCACGGGTCCCGGGACCTTGCTCCGGCTCGACGCGACGAGTCTTCTCCTCGCCGTCTCCCCCGATCTGGTCTGCTGGGGCCGATTGGTTGCCGGCCTCCTCGCCGAGATCGAAGACGAGTCGTCGGGCGGGGATTGTGTAGCGGTTGGAGCCGGCACGGCATCCTCCGAGGCGGTCGAACGCGCTGTGGCTGGCGTGACCGGGCCCCAGACGGCCGAACGCGCTTCCTTTCCCAATCTTCTCACCTGGACGAATAGAGAGGGAAGTTAGGGTACGCTTACGCTGTATGAGATCGAACATCGCAACGTCGATCTTTTCGGGGGTGTCTAAAAGGAGGTGCAATTCCCGGGACGGTGTCTCAGGCGGAGGTGGTCCGCGTCGGAACTCAGGATCCGAGCGATGTGCATGGCGGTGGGCCTGCTGGCGGCGTCTGAGGCGTCGGGCTTCGGAGCTGCTACGGAGGTACTGGTTGGACGTGTTGTGGCCGTCTAGCTCTCCGGCGATGACGGCGTCGCCGTTCCCGGGGACGTCCCCCGAGACCTTCGGGGAGAGTGGCGGGGCGGCGTCTGACTCGACGGTGGGCATCTTCCCTCTCTCCAGCTTCTTCCTCGTGGCGGAGCGGGAGGAATCTGACGCGGTGGCTCCATCAGACATGGCTTCGGCTCTTCTTTCTTTCTCTGGGTCTAGTATAACAACCCCCTCCTTCTAGCGCCAAATGTTTTAGCACGTTTTTATCGGGTAGAATGATACGGGGCTGGGCTGTGTATAGAGGGTTTGAAACGATACTAATACATGTAAATTTATATTATGGAGTAGGGGTTGGACTAGATCTGAGAAAGAACAGAGGTTTTGAGCTTTGAAGCTTCTTCCGAAGGATTTCTATTATCCACTCTTTTTATATCGAGAATATTCACTCATTAGTGCCGCCCTTAATCTGAAGGGATAAGCCCCCTATTTATAGGGAGATTTGGAATGATTACATTCAGACCACGTATTACGTCTAAAGCATTAAATGAAGCTAGTAACGACCCGGGGCCCGTGACTCGGAGTATAGGCGAAGTATATGGGCTCACGTGGGGATGTCCCCGTTCTCTCTGGGATGAGGCCTCCCCCAGATAATGATAGCGTGGTTCGGGCCGCGGCTTGGGTCTTTGAATCCCCGTCGTCCCTTCGCACGGAGTGCGCGAAGGTCTTGAGTGGAGTATCAATAGCGTGACCCCGGTCCGTAACCCCTGCATGGCATCACGTGACCCGGGCCCCGGGACTGGCACGTCCCTCACATTATACCCTAGTATGGCTCGCCTCGATAGATCCGTGACCAGAGTCTCTGATGCGCCCCGAGTCCTTTCCCCGCGTGAACAGTTCAGGAGATCCGTGACCCGTGGTCCGAGCCGTGACGCGTCCCATGCGTCGTCCTCCTGCCTGGCTCGCTTCTGGATAGGTCATGCTCGCGCGCCTCATCTTCGGGTGTATGTTTTTATATTTGATCTTTCTTCCCCCAACAAGAATCATAATGAGTTAACTACAATAATCAAGATCATAAATTACCTGTAGGTGCAAAATAGCAGCATTTCGCTGCTCCGCTGGTACCGAAGACCAATTCGTATGTAAAGGATCGCAATAGTGTCTCACATGTTACATACAAAACTTGAATGATCTTTTAACATTAAATGTTTATTTATAATCACAACATGTAGTTAGCTTACCTGCATCCCGACAGCGGAATAATATGCAGCACCATTCTCTCCAACCGCTTTCATCCTACCATTCTGGTCTTCCCAAGCTAATGGGACAGGACGACCTTGCTCCGCCACCCTCAGCAATGTCCGAGCGCCTTTTGCTATCCCTCGCCCAGACTTTTTCCTACGTGCTGGAGGTGTCGCCTCATCAGGGTCTCCACCTACACGATCGAACATTAATCAACTCGTAAAAAAAAGAAAGTATTATATATAATGCTACATGTGGATATAAACTAAAAGTAAAATGTTACTTGTCTGGCAAGGAGCACCGAACGAATGTGGATGCCCGTGTGGTGGCTCGCCTCCACCAGAAGAGCCCGCTAGCATCATCACAGCCTGAAAATTTATCACAATATAATAACAATATATATATATATATATGTACACAGAGTATTAGAGGGAATTCTAATGTGAACCTTCTAGTCAATGTCATTTGAGTTAGAATCAGAATCAGTCAAATCATAATCATCGCTAACATCCTCTTCCTCGTCAACATGTACATCAATCTCTGGTTCATCATCATCATTGATGAAGTCATCTTCTGGAATGTCATCATCAAGTGTTCCAACATTGGATGTCACAGGCTGTGGTTGTGTTATTGTTTGAGTAGAGAGGATTGTGTCGAGGTTAGGAAGCTCAACACACAATTGAATTCCCTCGTTCGGAATATCTTCTGCTTGTTCATCATTTGGTAAATCCCAAATATGACGATGTCGGAAATGTTCAACGACTTTCCACCCTTCTCCATTGAACAACTCATCCTAGAACACTTGTTCAGCATTAGAAGCTAGTATGTAAGGGTCATTTTTATACCAGATGGCCTTAGTGTTGATGCTGATTCGGGTTTTGTAATCCCGTACGTATCGTGGGTTAGGAGTGGTATTGAACCAAGTACATTCAAAGAGGATGACAGAGTTGTTCCCAACATACGGTACTTCATAAATGCCTGTCAATATGCCATAATATTGTTGGTTGTCTGCATCTTGCACGTATACACCATTGTTTTGCGTTGATCGATTTGCATCTCTATCATGTACAAGGAACTTAACACCATTCACCACACAACCAGGATACGATTTGATTCCCGGGCCGGATCCTTTGGCCAGACAAAGCAATTGATTATCCTGTACTGATGCTTGTGTAATATCGGAATGTATCTGAGACATAAATTAAGTTTAAGATATTAAAGAGTGAAAATTTGGGATATATTATTAAATATAGTTGTAATACCTTCTTCTTAAACCAATTTGCAAACTCGGTCTCGGGAACTTGGTCGACATCTAACTGAGATGAAGTACGAGTGAGATAGTCTTCAACTTCTGGACAATTCTTCAAGATAAAATGTTCAACTTTAGTCCGTGTCTTGTAATCCCACGAAACCAAACTCATTTTTCCAATGTGGCGAAACTGATTTCGAAAAACAGAAATTTTTTTCTTGTCGGCACCGTCATTCTCCACCCAATTTCTTTCAGGCCTGTTGAATTTGGTTTCAATACCCTCGAAATACATCGAACAGAATGTCAAAGATTCATTCGCAATGTAAGCTTCAGCAATCGACCCTTCAGCTCGCGCCCGATTTCTTACATACTTTTTCAATGTACCCATAAATCTTTCAACCGGATACATCCACCTAAGATATACAGGACCTCCACGTATTGCTTCATCTGGGAGGTGCACTAACAAGTGTAACATCACATCGAAGAACGCCGGGGGAAAGATTGCTTCTAGTTTGCATAATATGACTACAATGTCATCACATGCCTTATGTAATGTGAGATGTCTGTACGGGTCTTTATTACATAACCACGGAGGCAAATTGTACACCGTGGTAATAACAGGCCACATGCTGTACGACAAACTCATATCTCCGAATGGGTTAAATCCATCTGTTGTCAAACCCAACCGTACATTCCTCGGTTCTCTAGAGAAGTCAGGAAACTTTAAATCAAAGTCTTTCCATTCTTTCCCATCCACCGGATGTCGCATTACATCTTCATCATTTGACCGCCCCTTCAAATGCCATGTCATATGTTTAGCCGTTTGACGCGAAGCATACAATCGTTTCAGTCTGTCCTTAAGTGGAAAGTAACGTAAAGTTTTCTGTGGGACTTTCTTTCCTTTAGTTCTCTTCCAACGATCTGTGTCACACACTGGACATTTCTGCATCTCAGAGTTTTCTTTCCAATATAAGCAACAATCATGAGGACAAGCGTGTATTACTTCGTATCCCAATCCTAACTTCTTCAGCTGTTTCTTACATTCGTAGAATGAAGTCGGCAACTTACAACCGACAGGTAAAACTTTCAGAAGTAATTTCAGCAACACGTCAACACTCTTGTTAGGCCACTTATACAGAACTTTTATGTGCAACAACTGAGCAATAAAGTGCAAAGTCGAAGGTCCGGTGCAATCGGGGTACAACTCTTCTTCAAGTGTTGAGAATAATGATGTTAAATCAGCATCGTTGTCTGCGTCGAGATTTACTCCTGAATTCCCAACAAAGTCTTGCACTATGTCTTCCATCTCGTTCGCAGGTTGTTCTTGAACAGGTTGTTCTTCTCGTGGTCTGCTAGGCATTCAAGACTCACCATGGTGAGACCATGTTGTGTAGGTCAGATCAATGCCACTGCAAATTATGTGTTTGCGAACAGTGTCCAGAGGATAGAATTTGGTATGTAGACAATATTTGCAAGGACACCGAACCCGACCTTCTCAATTGACAGTGTTTTTTGCAAATTCTATAAAGCCACGTACACCGTTTTGGAATTCTTGAGACAATCGATTTTGTATTCGCATCCAACTCTTATCCAACGACATTTTGAAATTAACCACACACAACTGTATTACTATATCTATGTAAAAATAAAAAAAATGTTACTGTTAGAAAAGTTTTCAGATTAAAAATAGAAGTCATATCATAAGAAACATGCACAGTTCGAACATAAAAATTAATTAACACAAATAGAATTCATAGTTCATACGTACAAAATAATGTAAAGTAAAGTTTTGAGAAAAAATACCAGAGCCAAAAGGTGACGAAGCATCGTAGAGAGAGTCATAACTAGCACTGTAAAAATTATGTTATATTAAAAAAACATATTGTACAAATATAAGTATGTTTCTATGATAAATAAAGATAGGTACTTTGAACATTCACTTCCCCTTTGAAGCAAGGTTTATCTGATTATCTCAAGTGCATAGGAGTATTATATATACTATTTTATGCTCTATTTTCATTTTTTTTGTCACCTCTCTAAAATTTGTATGTTCAAAAATTAAATAAAAATTGTTATTTCATTATTTATTTCTACGTGCAACACAACAGAGCATTTAATTTTGTTGATTTACAAAAACTACTATGTACTCTCATATTTTTTTTCCACAACGACTCCTTTTTTCACATGTAAGTTTTATAAATAAAGTCAAATTTTAATAAAGTAATGGATAGTAAAATTTAATTTATTTTTTTTGCTATTTTAAGAAAGAAACACTTGTGCTTGAATTGAACATTGTTATAATAATTAATGTTGAATATATAATGAGTATAATAATTTAATTTTAAGAATCTGAACACATGTTTTGAGATGCTCAAAATAAAAAAATAAAAAAACGTTTTCACATTAATTCACATAAAAAATGTGAATATATATTTGACACGAAAGATTATCAAAATCGAAAATCATACCTGGACAATAAAACCAAACAGAAATAGCCACTGACAAAAATTGCACAATTTTTAATGATCAGGAGCTGCATTGAAGTTGTGAAAAGATAAATTTAGAGTTTGTTGGACTATGCACAAAATATGGAGTACTTGAAAAGAATGATTGAACTCAAACACGTTTCGACATTCAAACAAAATCTGTCTATTATTGCTACAAACAAATCACTGCATGATGCATGCTCTACAAATGTGTTTCTCACTGCATCTCTTTATTCTTCTCCTATCAACAAACAAACAAACAAACACACACACTACATACATCATCTAGCAATTAATCCCGCAATTCTTGGTGTCGGGCCCTTTCGTTTTCAGTACAAACGGATCGATCCTCACCCACAGCAACGAGAAGATCGAAGCCAAAAGCACCAAATTGAAAATCAATAACCCCTAATTTGAAAATAAGAAAGGTACTTTGAATATAAGAAAGGTACTTTGAAAATCAAACTTCAAAACAACAAATACTCTAAAACCCCCCCAAATTGAAAATCAATAACCCTAATTTCAACCCTAAAATTGAAACTATAAAAAAATCCTAATCAAAGAAACAAATCGAAGAAGGGAAGAGGAATCATACCTGGACCACCTTGCCGGAATCGCCTTCTCCGGAAATCTTCTTGCCGGAATCGCCTTCGCCGGAATCGCCTGGAAGCTCTCAAAACACGCGAAGCAAAAAATGTGAGGAAGAAAAAGCCCTCTGCCCGCTGTTATCTGTAACTTATTAGCGACCACGCTATTAGCGACCACGCGTGGTCGCTAAAGCTATCCACGTGGCAGCCACTTAAACGTATTTGTGGCAGCCACTTAAACGTATTTTCCACCGTGGAAAATAAGAATTTCAGAAATACTTTTTCGCGACCACAACTGTAGTCGCTAATGGTGTTCGCGACCGCGGTTGTTAATAGCGACCACGGACGTGGTCGCTAATCTGTACGCGGGAACTTGGCGGCATCTTTTCCTGAACGAATAGCGAGCACATGTTTTTGCGACCACGCGTGGTTGCAAAAAACCCATAATAGCGACCACGGACTATGGTCGCAAAAAGTGTGGTCGCTAAAAGCCTTTTTTGTAGTAGTGTAACTCTGGATTCGTGCATGCATCGTTTTTCATATTTTGCTTTCTCCTGATTATTGTTTTCATTCGGCGTTTGGCGCAAACTTTGGTTGTTTTGGTTTGGTTATTTATCTAAGTATTTTTATGGTTTTCATTGATTGTATGATTGATGTTTTTTCATCTTTTACTTAGTTGTTTTTGTTTATGTGACAGATTGAGGGGGAGATTTTGTGCATCTCCTTTTTACTTATCTTTTGTTTATGAGTTGTGCCAAAAAGGGGGAGATTGTGAATGTTGTTTTTGGCGACAACGTTTTTTGTGTTTGTGTTTTTGTTTGATTTCAGGATTACAGGTTAGGAATCCGGCGTCAACGACTTCGTGTTTAGAAACGGCGACTAGAGTCGCCACTTTTGATTGTGCAAGAAAACGGCGACAAGAGTCGCCGCTTTTTGAGAATGCAAGAATACGGCGACTGGAGTCGCTGAGTTGTGACACAACCACAATTCCAGCGACTGACATGAACCCAGAGAATGAAGTCTCGTGACACGGATCCAGCGACTGGAGTCGCCGGTTTTGGATTTGAATGAAATCCGGCGACTTATTTCCTTTGACACGGATCCAGCGACTGGAGTTGCCGGTTTTGGATTTGCATGAAATCCGGCGACTCATGTCCACGTGACATAAATCCAGCGACTGGGGTCGCCGGTTTTGTGCTCTTAACCAAAAACCGACGACTCATGTTTTTTGTCTTGGAACCAGCGACTGAGTACTTTCGACGTGGTTCTTTTCACCAAGTACTCAAATCAAAGATAATGAAGAATGGTTCCAGTGTTTGCTACTTCAATGATATCGACGACCATGAAGACGATGAAATTCCGAAGCTTCAATACTTAGAGAATTTCACAAGAAAATGAAGATGAAGAATTGAGATCGACGGAGTCAGGATTTAATTGAAGAATGAATTTGATTTTGAAGAAATTGAAGGTTCAAGATTCAAAGATTCAAGAATCAAAGATTCAAGATTCAAGATTCCAAGATTCAAGAATCCAATTTTTAAGAAGTGATGTAATCCATGGAAAAGTGACATCAGTCAAGCATGTGACCAATCAGAATGTGCCACGTCAACGTCTCACATGTGCGGCTCTACTATATATACCCATGGATTTTCGAGATGTCTTTTGACGATTTTGAGAGAACGAAATCTGATTTTTAAAATCGTAACCTACAGCTTTCAGCTTAGAGTTTGTGTAGATGCTTTTGCGCTGTGCGCCGGTAGTAGAGTTAGGAGATATAACTCTAGATGCACTTGTGCTAGATTACTTGTGAGTGGGAGTGTTGCGACACTCGGGAAACTTCTTGTAATCGTTTTTCCTATCATACTCATTGTAATAGTTTCGTTTTGTTTTCAATGAAATGAAATATATTACATAAACTTTGTCTTCACTATTTCGTACTTCGAACTTGAGTGAGTGTGTGTGAACTCCGGATCCTTGGACTCTAGGTTCCGGTTTTGTGTTCATCGACTGAAGCTGCTGAAAATTGTGTTTAAAGACCAATTTCACGAAAAATTGGTATCCTACGTCGAAGACGTAATTTCAATTGGTATCAGAGCAAGGACGTCATACGTAAACGACGTGATCCGCTACTTGACTTCATATTTTCCGCTACAATGGAGTTTTCAATGTTTGTTCAGAAACCGATTATGCTCATTCATCAGAAACCGATTACCCTTCATAAATTTGTAATGATCAGATGTAACAACTTTTATTTTATTTGATTGTTTTTTTTTTTTAGAGTTTTATTATTTTTAATAATTTACAATTTTAAGAGAAATTACAACAACAATTTATTCCATAATAGTACTTTAATAATTTATAATGAACTAACAATTATCTCCTAATAAATTGTGTTTATTAACCTAGAAATTTAACATTAAGAACATTTTTGTAAAATTTATTATTGTAAATTTGAATAATAGGACACCCCTCTAGGAAATATCTCAATGCATCGCACGGGCTGAAGAATTCTAGTGTAATTAAAATGTTGTTGAATCATTAGTAGTTGTAAATGCGAAGAAGTTAAAAGTTTAGACTTAAAATATGAAGATTTCTTTTTTCAATGGGATTCTTTATATTATAGCTTAAGTTTTAAGTTTGTACTGTATTAGCTGTATCGTTACGCAACTAATAAACCTCCTCTGTTATTATAAATATACAAATCCAAGAAAAAGGAAAAAGAGAAGCAATAGCAATAGCAATAGCAATAGCAATAGCATGGCCTCCGAAAACCCCAACCCATTCGGTTTCTGTTCTTCAGCCAACTCCATCTTCTCCAATACAAATTCGAAAGAAACCCTAATAGATTCCGAATCCAGCCGCCTTAGAGAGAGGCATGAAAAAATGGTGGAAATAGAGAGAATACGGCGTGATCTTGGTTCTATGTTGCCTGTTATTTCTGCTTACACCGAATTGTCTTCTAAAGATGATGAGGCTAATAAGGTTGTTGATGCGGCTAACAAGGCTGTTGATGCGGCTAATAAGGCTACTGCTGCTGCTAACGAGGCTGCTGCTGCAGCTGATGAGGCTGCTAATATGGTTGCTGCTTATGCCGCTGCTACCCTCACATCTCCCTGGTTTGATCGATCATTTACTATCAACTACTCAACTATACGTTTATATTTTAAGTTCCACCCAAAAAGTATAGTATTTTATTTGTTTAATATTTTTTATTTGTTTTGAAGGCTGGAGCAGCACAAACCTGGAACAAAAGGCCCACTAGATTATCTGACTCAGTTGTAGTATGTATTTTTATTTTTATTTTATTACTCTTGTTCAGCTTCAGCTTATGTTTTAGGGTTTATCGTTTGAATTGTTTTAATTTCCAAGGTTCTGCTCTTGTATGTTTTAAATTTTCTTTTTTCTTGTTTTGTTTTCATCTGCATGCACTTGATGTTTTTGTTAACTTCTCCTGAACAGCGGTGCTTATGAGGACCTTAAAGCCTTGGAGCATTACAAGGAGACTAATGTTTGGCTGCTATCTTTTTTCTATTCTTTATCCATTTTTATAATTCTTTAAATTTGATACTTCCACTAATCCTTTCTTTGCTCATAGGATGAAGAATATGTGTTTGTTGAGAAGGAGAAATTTGAATATTACAAGGAGACTAATGTTTGTCCGCTATCAGTTGGTCGTCCCTGTACACCACCAACACCTAGGGTTTATGAAAATTTGGAGGAGGAAATAGAAGAGAGAAGACGCCTTGATCATCTTGCGGCTATGTGGCCTGTTATTTCTGCGAACACCAAATCTTTTTGTATAGATGATGATGCTGGTAATGGTATCGCTGTTCAAATTGCTGAGGCTAATAAGAGTTTTGCTGCGGCTATTAAGGCTGTTGCTGCGTCTAATGAGGCTGCTAATAAAGTTGCTGCTTATGCCGCTTCTTCCACTGCCGCCACAGCTCACAGGTTTCAATATTTCGCTGTTCAAATTGCTGAGGCTAATAAGGCTTTTGCTGCGGCTATTAAGGCTGTTGCTGCTGCTAATGAGGCTGCTAATAAAATTGCTGCTTATGCCGCTGCCGCTGCCGCCAGGTTTCATGATTTACTATCATCAATTAAGACTTTATAGCTTGTGAACACTGTTTTCTTTTTGTGCTCAAAAATTAAGAAAGTGACATGTTCAATTTTTTTATACTAAAAGTATATTTTGTTTGTTTTGAAGGATGGAGAAGCTCAAACTTGAAACAAAAGCCCCACTAGATTCTCCGGCTAAGTTGTATGTATTTTTATTTTTATTTTTATTTAAGAACTCTTGTTCAGATTATGTTTTAGGGTTACTACGGTTGGGTGTTTTTCTTGTTAGGCTTACTACGGTTGGGTGTTTTTCTGGTTTAGCTCAAATTTTATTTTTAGGTTACGGTTTGGGAATCTATGTTATCCGTTTAATGATCCCTCAATTATAGGGTTTCCGATTCTGTTTGTTTTCAATTATCTGGTATAGGGTTTCAGATTCTTTTGATTCTATACAAGATAGATACTTCATATGCTTAGGGTCAGCGATTTTGTTTTGTTCTCTTTTATCAATGAAAATTATGTCTCATGATTCTCTGTAGCTGCTCTATCTCTGTTTACTTTCATCGCTAGCCGTTACACAATCTTTTTAAAACCGTTGTATACGGTTGCTAGTTTTCCGTTTGAATTGTTGTCCAAGGTTCTCCTCTATGTTTCAAATTTTCTTTTTCTTCAAAGGACTATTGAATCTACTATTTTTTTTGTCTTTATCTTCTTAAAACCGTTGTATATAGTTGATAGTATTTCGTTTGAATTGTTGTCCAAGGTTCTGCTCTTCTATGTTTTAAATTTTCATTTTTCTTTAAAGTATGAGGGAATCTACGTATTATTTTTTGTCTTCACTTGTTTTGTTTTCATCTGCATGCACTTCATGTTTTGTTAACTTATCCTGAACAGCGGTTCTTGTGTAAGCGGTTTTTGTGGAAGTGTTAATGAGTACCCTGCAATCATTGAGCTTGAGAACAAGATATCATCTGAGCCTTCTTGTGTTAATGAGTACCCTGCTGACATTGAGCTTGAGAACGAAATATTTTCTGAAAAGGCTCGTAAAGCGTTGGAGCATTACAAGGAGACTAATGTTTGTCTGCTATCTTTTTTCTATTCTTTATCTTTTTTATAATTCTTTAAATTTGATACTTCCACTAATCCTTTCTTTGTTCATAGGATGAAGAATATGAGTTTGTTGAGATCGAGAACTTTGAAACTACTATTCTTGCACCCTTCATCGCATATCACATCACTTTTAAGGCCAAGCCCAAAGAAAAAGCCGATAGTTTTCCTAAGCTATTTTTTGCCGAAATTTATGAAGAGTGGCACGTATCTGATGATTTTGAAGTCAAGATGTGTATGATTCTGGATTCCTGCGGCCCAGGTACAATGTCATGTCTCTTTTTTACGTTTGATTTTATATGAGCGGTTGTATTTCTATATGGTATCCAATGGCTTGGATTAAGATAGAGGCTACTTTTTGTTAGTGTGTAGTTCTTCCTAGTTCAACATATAACCACGTTGTTCTTGCTTGAACTACGTTGAACTATACACTTTGTTTTGTAGTAACTTCATGTTTCATGTTTGTATGCTTTCCATTCAATAATTCATACAAGTCTGCTAGGTCTACATAGAACGAGCTGGTTATACTGTGGATTTAACAAGTGGCTCAACGCGTGACCACGGTTCACCAGCATGGAGCAAGCAGACTTGGCCATTACAAACAACATGGAGTTGCATCAGTGCGTGAGCATAGAACGAGCTATTCTATCAACGTGGTTCAACGTGGATCAAGAGAGAATTGCGAGTTTATCAACGCACTACAAATCAGAGAGTTCAAGTCTTACCGTGAAGACATTGAATCAGAATTAACACCTTGACGGACGCGGTGCAAGCATAGCTATACATACAGCTGGACGAATGACTGCTAAGGAATGAAGCCAGCGATGGGTATGACTAGAAGACTTCGCTAGAAGAATTGTAGTCCAAACAAATACATCAAGTATTCCAGCTATGCCCGCCACGAGCTTGAAGCACGAAGACACGCTAGTGTGGTAGTGCGTAGAGCTGGGTTCGTCAAGCACGGAAAAATGGAATCTCGAATATTCCATGAAGATGCTTTAGGCTCGGCCCATTAAGCGTGAATTCCGGAAACCCTATTTCTCGACACCTATAAATAGCGGGTAGTTGGAATTCATTACTAATTATTTGATTTGACATTTTCTAGAGAGAGAAAATTTGTAGACCGAGAGACTTCGCTAGAAAGCTCCGGTGCTATTGTCAGTTTAGTCTTGGTAGTACGAGTCGCTAGATTAGTTCTACATAGAGCATAGACTTAGTTTTTGGTCGTGTGACCTTTCTACAAGATTCGCTAGAATTTTGTAGATGTGTTTGTAAGTGGTTCAACCCTTTACAAGTAATACAAAAGAGTTTTCTTTAGAATCTCCAAATTGTGTTAAGTCTTTGTACTCTACCCTTTACTATTCTGTTCTAGGTAGAACCAAGTACAAAATACACAATTTCAATTGGTATCAGAGCGAGTTCACCACCTTTGGTGTGATCCTAGGAAGAGATTCTACGATGGAGTCATTCACCGTCGTCAAGCCCGTCATTCTCAACTCTACGAACTACTCCTATTGGAAGAGCAAGACTAGATTGAAGTTGAAGAACGTAGACTCACGCGTGTGGGGAGCTGTGTTGAACGGATGGCAAGCACCAACCGTAGTAGACAAAGATGGCGACACGATCGCGAAGGATGAGTCTACATGGACCACGGCCGAACATGAAGCCGCAACATTCAACTCAAAGGCCATCCACATTATTACTGATCTCATAGATGTCCACATGTTCTCTGTGGTGAGGCATCTCACATCGGCCAAGCATGTGTGGGATACCTTGGAGCGGATGTGTGAAGGGAGTGACAGCATCAAGAGGTCCAAGATCAGAGGTCTTACTACTACCTTCCACCGGCTCGAAATGAGGGAAGATGAGGATCTTGATTCCTTCTTCAATAAGATCATGGCCATCGTGAGCGAATGCCAAGAACTTGGAGATCCTATCCCTCCACCGCTCATTTGCACCAAGGTTCTACGAGGTGTGACAGAGAAGTTTAGCGTCAAGGTTACCACCATGGAGGATACGAAACTTGGTCTATCGGGCGACTACAACGAAATCATGAGCCATTTGAAGAATTATGAGTTGAACCTAAAATTGAAGGACAAGTCGTTCACCATGACTCCATTCGAGAACTCTATGAAGGCTCTCTCTATCTCTCAGAATGCCTCTAGCTCTACCCCCAACAGGGCCGGCTCTACCCACTCTCCTCTCTCTGCTGAGAATAGTGCTTTTCTTGCCGAAGACTCCGATGATGAGAGTGAAGCTCTATCACTCCTTGACTCTCCTAATCCAGACAAGTTCATAGCCATCCAAGATGCCGTGAGCTACCTTGTTCGTCAAGACATCAAAAGGAAGAGGAGGTTTAAGCAATTCCGAAATCAGAGGAGCCCTGGAAATTCCTTCTCTACTCCACCCGCCACTAACCGCAGTGGGTATACCCCAAGTCGGAAGTTTGTCAGTGGTGCCCCTAGCAAGGATATGTCTAAGATCAAATGCTTTGAGTGCAAGGGGATGGGACACGTGAAGAATGAATGTCCGAACTTGCATCGGAAGAACAACATGGATGTGAGTTACTTGGTGTTTGATGGAGATGATGAGTTGTACTCCTCTGAGGAAGACAAAGGAAGGAAGGTGGAGCCGAATGAAGTCAATGCACTTCTCAGTGCCATTGAAGATGAGAGTGATGAGGAGTATGAGGTAGATCAAGGTGACTTGGCTACTCATGAAAATATCTTTTGCTATACCTCTGTGGTTGCAGGTACTACTGAGAAGGGTGCTAGTTCTACCCCCAGATCTCTGGCTGGGGGCATGACCAAGAAGATTGCTGAGTCTACCCTCGATTCTGAGAGGGTGAGCAAGAGGGAGTTCGAGATCGTGAAGCTGGAATTGGAGAGGGCATTGAAGAAGGCGAGTGAGCTAGAAGCCATTGTGAAGAAGGAAGATACGGAGAAGGACTTCCTGAGAGACTCCCTTGCTAAGATGGAGGAAGGCTATGCTATGCGTACCAATGAGCTCTACCAAGTGAAAGACAAACTCGATGTTGCTAATTGTCTTTTTCAGAAGCTTAATACTGGCACCTCTAAACTTGATAACATGTTGAACTGTGTTAACACCAAGCACTTTGGGCTTGGATTTAAGGAAACTTTTGATTCTGTCTACTCCGATTCTCCTTATGTCTTTCCTAAGTTTGTGCATGGTAGAGATAAGGCTATCACTAAACCTAATGAGGCCAAGCCAAAGGGTGTTAATACATCCAAAGGCAATGTGGCTTCTACATCAAATATACAAATTCTCAAACGATCTTCCACTCCATTGCCCCAAAATGCTTCAATGTCCTCGGTGACACCGGTCTCTACATCTTCTCTACCCGTGAATAGATCTGGGTCTACCCATGACAAGAAAACTTTCACGCGAAATGTCTCTAATAGATCAAAGTTTTCAAACTCGACAACTAAATCGACTCTAAAGTTCCAATCTCCCGGTGCTAACCTCTTGACACACCCTGCTAAGGGCTTGGCTACTCACAGAAGGAAGACTCCTTCTACTCCCCACAAGCGAATCTTTGTGTGCCACTACTGCGGGATAAAAGGGCATATCAAACCGTATTGCTACAAGCGTGCTGAAGATTTAAGTCCTCGTACTATGGTTGTTAGAAAAATATGGAGACCAATTGCCAAGCATTCGCATGACAAGGCTACCCAGGTCTGGAGAATTAAAGCTGCTCTACCCATAGCTACAAACATCACGCCAAAGCAAGTATGGAGAAGAAAGCAAGAGGTGATATGTAATGTCGCATTCACCGTGGCCAAGGGCACCACAAAGGAGACGTGGTATTTTGATAGCGGGTGTTCTAGGCATATGACCGGAACTAAAGACTCTTTGGTCGATTTTGTTCCTCACTCCGGAGGCCCCGTCACGTATGGAGGTGGGGCAAAGGGGAGTATAATTGGGAGTGGAACTTTGAATGTGAAGGGTCTACCAGCACTCAAGAATGTTCTCTTGGTGGATGGACTATGTGTCAATCTCATAAGCATTAGCCAACTTTGCGATGATGAACTTAATGTGAAGTTCAATAAGGAGAGCTGTGAAGTGTACAACGCTAAGGGAGAGTGCATTCTCACAGCAGCACGTGCGAAGAACAACTGTTATGCCATCAATGAGGCCTGCCTAAGTGCCTCTACCCATGACGAGATTGATATCTGGCACCAAAGGCTTGGTCATACGAGCCTTCGGAATCTAGAGAAGTTGGTTCAAATAAAGGCTGTCAGAGGCATAGATAACTTGCCAAAGATTGACAAGAGAGTGTGTGGTGAATGTCAAATGGGTAAACAAACTAGAGCTCCTCATCCCGCTATCTCTACCCATAACCGCACAACAGAATGTTTTGAGCTACTCCATATGGACCTCATGGGGCCCATGGAAGTACAGAGTTTGGGAAATAAGTGGTATACTCTCGTCATTGTGGATGACTTCTCGAGATACACTTGGGTAAATTTCCTTGGAACAAAGGACGAGGCATTCGAAGCCTTCCGATCCCTAGCTCGACGTATTCGAACCACCTACGCCAAACGTGTCCAACGCATTCGAAGTGACCATGGAGGTGAGTTCCAAAATGGGGTGTTCGTTGAGTATTTCACCCGCAAGGGGATTCACCATGAATTCTCTGCACCAAAGACTCCACAACAAAATGGGATCGTAGAGAGGAAGAACAGGACTCTACAAGAAATGGCACGAGTTATGTTGGTGGCCGCGGGTATGGCCAAGGGTTTTTGGGCAGAAGCCTTGAGTGCGGCTTGCTATGTGGTGAATCGTATAAGCATTCGTGCCGGGACTCAATGTACGGCCTATGAACTACTCACCTCTAAGAAACCGAACGTAGCTCATCTTCGTGTCTATGGGTGCATTTGCTACATTTTGAATGACAGAGATGCCTTGAAGAAGTTTGATGCGAGGTCGGACAAAGCTATTTTCGTTGGATATTCCCTCAACAGCCATGCCTACCGGGTATTCAACTTGCGAACGAAGACCGTGCAAGAATCGACTAACATCAAGTTTGATGAACATCACTTCAACGAGAGTTCGTCCAAGTCTACCTCGCAACAACAAGTGTCTAATCCTGTTCTACCCATAGCAGAAGTACTAGTTGAGGGGGAGGTAGATCAGGGTGTAGGGTCACCCATACTACCTAATGATAATAATCACAACTCTTGTGATCCTACTCCTTCAGAGGGTAATGATGAAGGGGTGAACGGGGGTCCTTCTAACCCTGCCATTGGTACCACTGGAGCTTCTACCTCTACCGGAGTTCCGAACTCGGGCCCTCCTGCATATATCCGAAAAAGACACCCGGACCAACAAATGATTGGGAATCTAAATCAACGTGTCACTCGTTCTACAAACTCCATCGACACATTGCCCGCTAGCTATCCCAACACATTCTCTAATTTGGCTCTCCTATCTCCGGATGTGGGTATTATGAGCTTTGTCTCCGAAATTGAGCCCAAAAACATAAAGGAGGCCATTCTCGATGATTTTTGGATTGCGGCTATGCAGGAAGAGTTGAATGAATTCGAGAGAAACAAAGTTTGGTCATTGGTCCCGAGACCAAAGGGTGTCAATGTCATTGGTACTAAGTGGATCTACAAGAACAAAACCAATGAGTTCAATCAAATAGTGCGCAACAAGGCACGACTAGTTGCTCAAGGGTACACTCAAGTGGAGGGAATAGATTTTGAAGAGACCTTTGCTCCTGTGGCACGCATAGAGTCAATCCGGTTACTCATTGCGGTGGCGTGCTACAAAAATATTCCGTTACGACAAATGGATGTGAAGGCGGCTTTCCTAAATGGAGTGTTGGATGAAGAAGCATATGTTGAGCAACCTAAGGGGTTTGTGGATCCTCACAAGCCAGATCATGTCTATCTCCTTCACAAGGCCCTCTACGGGCTAAAGCAAGTACCTCGTGCATGGTATAGCTGCCTCACGGATTTTCTCTTGAAGTTTGGATTCACTCGTGGGAATGCCGACACTACTCTCTTCATCAAAATCGTCAAGAATGAAATGCTTATCGCTCAAATCTATGTGGATGACATTGTGTTCGGTGCTACCCATGACCGCTTGGTTAAGGAATTTACTGATGCCATGGCTTCCTCTTTTCAAATGAGCTTGGAGGGGGAGCTAAGCCACTTTCTTGGTCTTCAAATTTCTCAACGACCGGATGGCATGTTTGTCTCTCAGACCAAGTATGCTATCAATATGCTCAAGAAGTTCGACATGGCGGATGCTAAGCCCATGAATACTCCTATTGCTACCACTGACAAGCTGAGTCGAGCGGAGAAAGGCAAAGATGTTGATATCTCTCTCTACAGATCTCTTATTGGTAGCCTGCTCTACCTCACAGCAACTCGACCAGACATCATGTATAGTGTGTGCCTCTGTGCCCGCTATCAAGCTCAACCAAAGGAAGAGCATCTCGTTGCCGTGAAGCGTATCCTTCGTTATGTGGCCGGGTCTACCAACCTTGGTTTGTGGTATACTAAAGATACTTCTTCTTACCTTGTTGGTTTTGCAGATGCTGATTGGGTCGGCGACAATGATGAAAGGAAGAGTACTAGTGGAGGGTGTTGCTTCTTAGGAAACAACCTTGTCTCATGGCATAGCAAGAAGCAAAATTGCATTGCTCTATCCACCGCCGAATCCGAGTATGTGGCTGCCGGGAGTTGTTGTACCCAAATGCTATGGCTTCAACAAATGCTTGCCGACTATCAAATTCATAGCACGCCATTAACCTTGTATTGTGACAACCAAAGTGCTATAAAGATAAGTCAGAATCCGGTACAACACTCAAAGACCAAGCATATTGATATACGACATCACTTCATTCGAGACTTGGTAGAACGGGGTAAGGTGGTAATGGAACATGTCCCTACGGAGAATCAACTCTCAGACTTCTTCACTAAACCACTTGCTTCGGATAGATTTAAGGCCTTGAGGACATCTCTCTGCATGGGTGCCTTTTGAAGGGTAGTGGGCCGCAACTGACTACCTCTACCCACAGCCGTTTATTTTGTCAATGGAACCATGAGGTAGAGAAAGGTGAGGTTAGTTGTTGACAGTTGCAAAGTGACGTAGTATTTGGACATACTGTTCTTTAAATATCTATATAAGCAATTCATTGGAGTGAACTTAGTTTGCTCTATGTCTAGCAGGAAAAGTCGGCCTAAAGATTTCCTCGATGGATCGGGTCTTGACTGACTTGGTCTTCGGGAAAATGCAAAAGACATGGCCTTATACATATAATGGTGAAAACACAAAAAAAATACATAATGAAACACCATCTATAACACCCCTCCGATTGGGTACTAATAAGCCTGCTCTATGCTTGAAAAAGCTAAAGAAATGGTCGTGGTTACACGTTGAACTGGCCAAAATAGCAATACCGTCCATAAAGCACTGTCACTCTACCTCCAATAACTCTACTTAATGTTCTTTCCAGCGATTTTGATTCACTGTGTGGTGGTACGTATGTCCACGTTGTGTGTGCTTGCTATGCCTTTAACTGTATTTCGTGTTGTAAATTTTTGCAGAGTACTCCTGGTCTACGAAGCAAGGCTGTTCTATGCTGAAGTGCTTACTTAGACTTCGTTGCATAAGAATTTTTATCAGTAAATTTGAAATCTGGGTAATTCAACGTATGGCTATGTGTAATAACCCCTGCTCTACGTGTGCTACTTTGAGTACTCATGAAAGTCGTTCCTGTCTTACGTGTTACTCTTTGCTTGTTGTGCTGTTTGCTGATTTTACATTATAAGTATCACTGTTCTACCCATCATCTATTTTGTAGGGCGTGCTATCCTTTGTAAAATTGCTGCTACTGATGCGTTGCACAACCTAGCCTGTACACTCTCTATGGCAGCCCATATCTCTCTGATTATGCGTCGCACCATGTTCATTTGCCCGCTTGTCAACCGATGAAATGCTTCACATCTCATTGGTCTATTTGTTTGTTTCTTCTCATTAAGTATTTTTGCCATACGCTTTATATCCTCTGCTGTCCGTTGGGTTGCTTGTTAATTTATTTTGCAGCTACGGTGATGTACTTTGCCTGTTCAACGCGTATCGGGCGTGCTATGTCCCTGTACAGCGTGCAACCACTTGAATCTTTGTTTTCTCTCCTACGCTGACTCACCCAGTCGACACGTGGCGCGCTCTACACCACAGAATTTGAACCGCTTCGGATGTCCTATAAATACCTCTCTCGGTCAAACACATAGTGCACCTTTCACTGCGTGTTTTAGAGAGAGAAATCATATTTCCTTGCTGTTCTTACCTTCTACGTACCAGCTCATAACTTCTACTCCCAGTTTTACTCTTTGCTCTACGCAGGTTATATTTCACTCACCGTCTCGCTAAAATGACTTCATCTAACTCCATTGCTACCACCAAGCCCGTGTATGAATTGCCCTCGTTCTACGCTGACAAGATAACTGAACTGAAAGCTGAAGAAGCTACACTTGAAGCCGCGCAGACCGCGGAGGAAGACTTTGATAAAGTCACTGCACTGGAGGCACAGATCACTGTGGTTCGTAAAGCCATTCTTGAGAACCGTGGTTTGAAAATGAAGGCTGAAAAAGCCTTAAGGGAAGAGGAGGCTCGTAGAGCCGAGGAAGAAAAGAAAAAGAAGGAAGAGGACGAACGTTTAGCCGAGTTAGAACGGCTACGTATCGCAGAAGAGGAAAGGAAAAAGAAAGAAAAAGAGGAGGCTGACCGTTTGGCCGAAATCGAAAGAAAGAAAAATGAAGAGGCGGCACGTATTGCCGCAGTAGAGAAAAAGAAAAAGGAAAAGGCTGAGGCAGACCGTATTGCCAAAGCAAAACAAGACAAAATTGATGAGGCCAACCGTCGGGCCGAGTTGGAAAAGACCATCACTGCTCCTGCTCAACGCACAGCCACATCTGTGGCTACCAATGCTGGTGAATCAAATTCACCCAAGGATGGTGGCTCTCCGGCTCACCACGCCACTGCTCCTGCTAATCAGTCCCCTCTCAACGATGAGCCAATGGATGAGGTGGAAGACAAAGTGCCGGAGAACAGGATGGTTGTTCCATCTCCCGCACGCTACGTAGGTGAAGGTTTTTCGGCTGACTTCTTCTACGAAGCAGCCAGTGATCGCTTTGAGTCCTTGGCCGAACAGAAAATAAATGCCGAGCGGCACTACGCTGGCAAGGTGAAATGGGTGGGACGCGGGCTACACGCGTTCATGCAGGAGATGGAATTATTAGATGCCATCAACTTCGACGTGGACTACAGTCACTTTGTCCACCGTATGGTCTTCTCTCATATCGACCAGAATTTTGGTGATCCCAGTCATCCGTCCTATGGGAAAGTTATTATTCGTGAGAGGGAGTATGATCTCTCCCCAAGTACGTTGAACAAGATGTTCAAACGTACACACATTAAGGCCACATGGGAACCTCCCTCTCCGCAGCACCCCGACAGTCAAATGATGGGGTTCATTGTGACTGGTGGTCTTGCCTCTACGCCCCAGCCGGCCTGCACTTCGTTGACTCAGTTCTTCAGCCATCTAAACAAAATAATTTCTAACAACTGGATCCCTACGTCGAGCTGCTCGGTTGTCCACGCTGACGCACTTCATTTAATGTACAAATTGAGCCGTGGCATCCAAGTGGATTTGGGCCAAGTGGTGTTCAATAAAATTGCTTCGTATGGGGACATGTCAGATAATGAAATTGCCCAGGCCAACCTACCGTGCCCCCACCTGATCAGCGCCATACTAGTAAGTCAGGGCTTCGAGTACGACAAGGATGATGAACCGTTGATCCCCCTCACTTCTTTCCGTTTTGATTCCAAGTACATGGCGCCCCACAAAGTGAAAGATCTACCGTGGCGTAGACTGGGAAATATGGAGGCAGATCGTGCGTTGTTCAACGCTGCACAAGCCATCCCTCTGCAAATTCAACATGCTCACAGGAGCAAAGGAAAAAGAGCCAAGTCCGGCCGTGCCACGAAGAACAACATTGATGCCACACTTGACTCTTCGTCGGACGACTCTGACTCTTCGTCGGACGAGTTGTATCTCTGTGAGCCGACCTCGCTTCTCCAGGACTTCGTGCAACTACGTGGCACGATCGATGCAGTAGCCCGTCTCTCCGCCCACATGCATCGAAAAGCCCGTCGAGCGGCTCGTCTAGGGGGAGATGGGTCCTCGTACGCTGATCTAGGGCCATTAAAAATGCTCCACGCACGTCTGACTGGCATAGTCAATCTCGTGGCTGAACAGATGGAGGCATCGAGGAACGCTGATGACCGTCCCACAGAGGCCAAAAAGAAGAGTGGGAAACGTAAAATCAGTGAAGTGGACGTAGAGGAGGAGGTTGAAGAAATTGCTGTTGATGAAATGGAGGATTTGCGTGCTGCGCATAAGAGGAGTAAGAAAGAAGCCGGTGATGCGCATAGCGGCTTAGTCAAAAATGCTGATGGTACGGTGAAAGAGCTGGACGCCGTGAAGAAAGATGAAAAGGCCAAGGGTGCTGGCTCTTCGGGCACCAAGGAAATTGAAAAGGTTGCCCCTACGGTTGACAGGCCCAAAATGCCAAAACTTAAAGTCACCAAGATGGGGGTCACCAAAGAAACGCCAACCAAAACTGCTCCTGCTGCTACGCCCAAAACATCTGGAGGTAAAGGTTTAATGGTTGCAGGTCCAGGTGGTGCTGCTACGCTGAGCAAGAAAGAAGTTGCAATTAATAAAGCCATGGGCCAGCGTAGAAAGCAAGTGGTGACGAAGAACAAGCCCAAACCTACACAGCAAAAACGCAAGCTTCGTGATGAGCCGTCTGACGAAGAAGGATCAGAGAAGTATCTTCGTGCTCATACGCCGGTCGAGGACTCAGATGCTGAAGCAAGCCAATAACCAATTTGACAAGTGTTTTCTATCCCTGCTCTACGTATTTGAACATAATATTTCTGTTCTTATTTTTGGAATATTTAATTCTGTTCTTCGTATGATATGTTTGAGACAATTATGCTTTGATCGTTTTGAACTATGTAATTATTTTGCAATCTTTCTTTGTTCTACGTATGCTTGTTTACTTCTCATGCTTTATGATACGTATGACTGTGTTCTTGTTGTTCCCTGCTCAACGTTGAACTTTTTGAGTATGATACTAGTTTGAGGGGGAGTTTCTCTACGAACCCCCGCTTATGAAGTTGACTCAAAAAGGGGGAGATTGTTAGTGTGTAGTTCTTCCTAGTTCAACATATAACCACGTTGTTCTTGCTTGAACTACGTTGAACTATACACTTTGTTTTGTAGTAACTTCATGTTTCATGTTTGTATGCTTTCCATTCAATAATTCATACAAGTCTGCTAGGTCTACATAGAACGAGCTGGTTATACTGTGGATTTAACAAGTGGCTCAACGCGTGACCACGGTTCACCAGCATGGAGCAAGCAGACTTGGCCATTACAAACAACATGGAGTTGCATCAGTGCGTGAGCATAGAACGAGCTATTCTATCAACGTGGTTCAACGTGGATCAAGAGAGAATTGCGAGTTTATCAACGCACTACAAATCAGAGAGTTCAAGTCTTACCGTGAAGACATTGAATCAGAATTAACACCTTGACGGACGCGGTGCAAGCATAGCTATACATACAGCTGGACGAATGACTGCTAAGGAATGAAGCCAGCGATGGGTATGACTAGAAGACTTCGCTAGAAGAATTGTAGTCCAAACAAATACATCAAGTATTCCAGCTATGCCCGCCACGAGCTTGAAGCACGAAGACACGCTAGTGTGGTAGTGCGTAGAGCTGGGTTCGTCAAGCACGGAAAAATGGAATCTCGAATATTCCATGAAGATGCTTTAGGCTCGGCCCATTAAGCGTGAATTCCGGAAACCCTATTTCTCGACACCTATAAATAGCGGGTAGTTGGAATTCATTACTAATTATTTGATTTGACATTTTCTAGAGAGAGAAAATTTGTAGACCGAGAGACTTCGCTAGAAAGCTCCGGTGCTATTGTCAGTTTAGTCTTGGTAGTACGAGTCGCTAGATTAGTTCTACATAGACTTAGTTTTTGGTCGTGTGACCTTTCTACAAGATTCGCTAGAATTTTGTAGATGTGTTTGTAAGTGGTTCAACCCTTTACAAGTAATACAAAAGAGTTTTCTTTAGAATCTCCAAATTGTGTTAAGTCTTTGTACTCTACCCTTTACTATTCTGTTCTAGGTAGAACCAAGTACAAAATACACAATTTCACTTTTGATATGACATATTCTTATTGCAATTGTATAGGAATATTGAGTTGATTTTTTTGTAGTATTATGTTTGGATACGACTTAGTTTGATGCATAATCTTGATCTCTTTCGTTCTGGGTATTTTCAGATGTCAAGATGGGTTGCGACAATTTCCAGGGTGGTAAAGACATGCTTCACCCTAGTGGTGTTGAGTTTTGGACCGGTCCTAGTGTACTCCGGAATAAATGGACGGCCAGTAATTGATCTTCTCGGACTTAGCTACAGCTTTAGAGTTGCGGAAATTGTCTTATTTAAATTCAGTAGGGGTAGCTTTGCTGTCTTATTGGTCCTTTTCGACTCGAATTCAAAGTTAGCCGAATTGTGTAACGTGCAAACCAAAATAGATACGATTTTCTCTTTCGTTATATAATTAGTTTCCATTTTTTTAAATCATTTCTCACTTTTTAATCATTGTCCATATTCTCTATATATAAACTTGATCAGCAATAATATTTCATTCCCCAACCAAAAAAGAATACTAACACTAATTAATAATTAGGTCATCAAGAGTAGTAAAAGGTCATTACATGACCCTCTTGCTTGGGTAATCTTGATTGAATGCTTAAGCTTTAATTAACTTGACCACAACAAATTATTGAACTGACCTAATTTTACATGTTCACGGATTTTGTAGATACAATATTTTAACCTTTTAAATATGCACCATAAGGCCCTATTTTCTCTATCAGTTCAGATTCTACAAGTTTAGTTTACTTCAAATCCTACAAGGTCAATTTTAGTTCAGATTAAACAAGTTCAATTTCGATCTTATAATTTCAGTTTAATTAGTTTAAATTCTATAAGTTCAAAAAAGTTTAGATCATATAAATTCAGATCTATATAAAAATTAAGTTCACACCATTTAAGTCCAAAAATAGACATACAATTCTTCAACACTTTAGGATATCTATGCCTATGCATCCTTTCGTCTATAGTGCGGTCCAGTTTCTTGGACTCACCTCCAACAATAACAGTAAGAACAATAAAATAATTCAACATACCCTTCTATTCGTTTTTACAAAAATTTTGACAATAATCCTAGTTAGGGGCAATTATTTTTATTTATCCTTAAATAAATAAATAAATCCTTTAATTTTATTATATATCGTTTGAGAATGGTGTCCTTATATTATATGAGAGTATGAGACAATGGACCATAATAATATTACAAGACTATACATCTTTTTTCAATTTAACTACCGTGGAATAACAATCCTAAGTATATATTGACCATATATATAGTGAAAGAAGTACAATTTAAATTGATGATGCATGGTTTTCACAAGATTCTGTAGGCTTTACAACGTTTGACTTTCTCTGTAAGTCAAATGAAGTCAAAGAATATGGAGGTATCATGACATTCATTTTGTTGCTAGCATTTGGAAGTGGACTCACAGTTGGAGCCACCTGCATAAATGTTGCAAAGATTTTCATCCAGTAAAAAACAAAATAAAATAAAATGGTAGTAATAGTAAAAATGTACTGTAGTATATTTTGTTGTGAACTTACTTTTCTTGGCTGGTTGAAAGAGTTCTCATCCATCACATTGCTAGATGTCATCGTTGTCATCGTAGACCCCTTCGCTTCTATGAATTTATCGTCGAGTCCTTGAACCGACCCCGTGAGACTTAGGCTGTTTCTCCCAAAGTTCACAACCTTGATCCTCAAGTAATTTTGAGGAAACAGCAGACGCGATTAGAGACGTTGAAGGGCTAGATTGTAATTTTGAATCAAGAAGGGTGGCTCCGTTTGATTGCTTGAAAAAATGTTGCATCCAGTATGTAGGAGTACCGTACACCCTTGAAGAGTCGAACACTATAGCGTCCGGGATGAACCTTAAAAACCAAAGCTCGATCTTTTCATTTAGATGAAAAATCGATACAGAGATGAAATTTTTTAGCGGTAATGGATTATTAGTATATATACCTCCTGTCGTTATCGTTCACAAACAAAGGAGCGTTACTCGCCATTTCAACAACGTCACTGTGAAAGCAGAGAATCGGAAATTTTGAAGTGTTGTTTCTCCTACATTTCGATTATGATCAAATGAAGGAGAATTAAAATATAAAATATAGTATACCTGTTTCTCTCGAGTCCAAAAAGGAAACCAGCCTCAGCAAGAGCTTTTAGAAGACTTCCGTTGCCAGCATCGTTTCCAGTCACAGCATACTCGCTCACAAAAGCCTGATAAATACAATATGCGCATAATGTATATATAGTTTTAAGAAAAATAACAGAAACGAGAAGAGGTGAAATCCCGAAAAACACCTTCGGCCCGTTTCTTGAGGTGAGATCGAAGTTGTGTGCCATCGAGAACATAGAATTCGCATTTGTGTAAATCCTGCAAACAAAAAACACCACGGTAAAACGAGTGTTATAACTCGTAAATATTAGTAGGTGCAATAACTTTTTCTTACATGAAAATCGTACAAATCGGCCGGGTGATCCAACGGGCGAACGGAGCCATCACAGTTGGAGATAATCTTGATATCTGGGAAGGCTCCTTTTATAGCAGAGTAGAACCTCATGTAATTACCTAAATATGTAACACAATTTAAAAACAGTGAGGTAAGGAGGCTAACTATGTAATATGTTAATTACAGAACCTGCCCCATAGTTTCGCTTAATTACAAAATGGCCCATTGAGGTTTGTATATCAGTATATGTAATTTTGGAAGATCTCTGTGTTCATTTCATAATTTTCATGATTTTTTTCGTTTAATAATAAATCTATTAATTCATGATGTAAATAGGAATTCTCTTTTAACAAATTAACATCAATATTTTAGTGATCGTCTTTTAAATAGCGTCTAATTAGTTATGTTTTATGCTAAATTGAGTTAACTATTTTGGATAAAAGAAGTTATGAGTTATTTTAAACACTCTATATCCTAGCGAAGGTAGTGACACGTGTTGTCTCAGTCAGGAAGCCCCACCAAAAATTCTCAAATTGAATCCCACATGACTAGCACGTGTTGTTTTTCGACAGAAATTCGAATTTTTCGATCAATTTAGATTAAATTGACTATTTTTTAATGATTTGCAAGACTAAATTAAAAGAGGTCTTTTAAAAGGACCAAATTGTTAAATAACTATTTTTACTGTTCGTGACCAACAAATTAAACGTAATCCTCCTCCTAACTGCTTACCCTATCATTCTAAGTGCTCTCCATCTTCTTCCTAAATTATTACACAACTTTTTTTGTTCAATAAAAATCATAAAAAAATCATTAATCAAATTTTACCATATCAATGATGGGTGGAGCTTCACTGGCTGATGACTGATAGCACGTATTCTTTATTGTTGAAATTTACACAAAATTTGGATTCTAGAAGTGTTTTTATTCAAAAACGGACGCAGGGGCAAAGTGGTCATTTCAGCTGTTTGAATTCTGCCGCCAACATCAATACGACGCCGTTTTGATCAATACGGCGTCGTTTCACCTGGGATCACAGCAGTGCCGCGGTGCATTGGATCGAACCTCCCGCACGTGTTTGTGGATGGAAATCAGAGATTCCAAGTGCCCCGCGCTCCTCGCCAGATCACGCACAACATGATGTCCACAATTTCTGTTAGAAATATGCGGTGTGGATTCGCCTAAATCAGATTGATCGTAGGGTTCATATGCTACGAGGATTTGGGGTTAATCGCGTGTGTATATGTAAATGCAATTCACGAGTTGTGTGTGATCTAGAACTGTAACTGAACTCATTTCGATAGCCTTGAGAGCTTGAATAATACCAAAGCACCTCCTCCCTCCCCGAGCACGTAGATCGATTTTCTATCGATCGAAGCTCGTAAAATACTTTGTCATTTCGTGAGTTTTCTGTTGCGTTGTGTTCCTCTGAGTTCGTAGATACTTTTAGGATCCATAAATCGTATTTTCGACGTCGAATCCCGAATTCACCATTGTTGAGCTTGAAGCTCTGGTTCGAAGCTTTTGAGCTCGCGCAGCTTGATTGTTTGTTTGTCTTGTCGAATCCTCAACAAGTGGCGCCGTATGTGGGAATCAAATCCAGCTGCTGCAAAGATGATGAAGGGTGGATCTGCGAAGTTCGATCTGGAGAAGTTCACGGGGAAAAATGACTTTAACCTTTGGCGGATCAAAGTGAAGGCTGTACGTGTTCAACAGGGGTTAATCTCTGCTTTAGATGCTCCGTTGCAGACACCTAAACCGGAGGCCAAAGGGAAGGAGAAAGAGGGGTCAGGTTCTGCAGAATCAACACCTGATCCAGTTGAGATTTCCATGAGAGCTCACAGTGTGATCATCTTGAGCTTGGGAGACAAGGTGTTGAGGGAAGTATGCAAGGAATCTACTGCTTATGGTCTGTGGAAGAAACTGGAGAGCTTATACATGACAAAATCCTTGGCCAACAGGTTGTACTTGAAGCAAAGGTTGTACACCTTTAGGATGTCTTCTGATAGATCTGTTGTGGATCATATGGATGACTTTGTGAGGTTGTTAGATGACCTGGAGAATGTAGATGGACAAATGAAGGAAGAGGATCAAGCACTGTTGTTGTTGAGTTCTCTGCCATCATCATATGATCAGTTCAATGATGCTTTGCTATATGGTAGGGTTCATGAGTTGACTCTGGAAGAAGTGCAGGTTGCATTGAGGTCAAAGGAGTTGAACAAGAAGGATCCCAAAGCCAAAGAGCATCATCATAATCCAGAGGGTTTAACTGTCACAAAGACGAAGTCATGGGGTAAAAAGGACAACAAGAAGAAGCCAAATGGAGGTGGTGATGCAGCTGCATCAACCTCAGAAACAAGGAAGTGCTGCCACTGCAATAAACCAGGACACTTGAAGAAGAATTGCTACCAATTGAAGAATCAGCAGAATAAAGGGAAGGAGCCAGCTCAATCTGCAGATGTTGTTGAGTCTACTTCTGACCTTGAGGATGCAGAGGTACTAGCTGTTACTTCTAGCTCTAGAAATGAAGAATGGGTGCTTGATTCTGGTTGTACATTTCATATGTGTCATGTGAAGCATTAGTTTGAGGACTTTGAGTTTATAGATGGTGGATCTGTTGTACTTGGAAACAACTTAAATTGTCAAGTTGAGGGTATTGGTTAAATGGGCCTTAGTATACCTGTTTCTCTCGAGTCCAAAAAGGAAACCAGCCTCGGCAAGAGCTTTTAGAAGACTTCCGTTGCCAGCATCGTTTCCAGTCACAGCATACTCGCTCACAAAAGCCTGATAAATACAATATGCGCATAATGTATAGTTTTAAGAAAAATAACAGAAACGAGAAGAGGCGAAATCCCGAAAACACACCTTCGGCCCATTTCTTGAGGTGAGATCGAAGTTGTGTGCCATCGAGAACATAGAATTCGCATTCGTGTAAATCTTGTACACGAAAACACCACAGATTATTATTATTATTATTATTATTATTATTATTATTATTATTATTATTATTATTATTATTATTATTATTATTATTATTATTATTATTATTATTGTCAGTATTGTTACTATGTGCAATAACTTTTTCTTACGTGAAAATCGTACAAATCGGCCGGGTGATCCAACGGCCGAACGGAGCCATCACAGTTGGAGATAATCTTGATATCTGGGTAGAACCTCATGTAATTACCTGATATGTAGTAACACAATTTAAAAACAGTGAGGTAAGGAGGCTAACTATGTAATATGTTAATTACAGAACCTGCCCCATAGTTTCACTTAATTGCAAAATGACCCAGTGAGGTTTGTAAATGTAATTTTGGAAGATCTCTGTGTTCATTTTTCATAATAAGCCCAAACCTAAAAAAGTCTCAAAATTATTACAGTACCATGATAATTCTTGTTTGCACAGTCTTGATTCCCGACGGCAACATGATGCAAATCGAAAGGTTCAACGTGGCCCATGGCTGCACGAATCGAACCCCATTTAGAAGTAGGGCTGCCTCTTGCGAATTCAAGCCCACCAAGAATGTCCTAATATGGAAATAATGGAACATCTTAAGTTTAGAAATGGGGCTAAGGTGGTTAGTCAGCCTTAAAAATCTCGGGTCAGAAAGTAATTCCTGAAAGTTTGAGGGGCCAATTGGAAGAAAACAAAACATTTTGAGCTCTAGAAAACATCACTTGAAAGCTTACACTGCAAATTCTAACAACTTAAACACACTTTTTGTTTCTTAATGTAACTAACTTTATATGACTCCTATGAGACGGCGAGTGTAGAAACATACTTGCACGAAAGGTAATATGGTCGATGTATCGACTTTATCGTTACCACTCATTCCTACAAAGAGAGAAGGCTGTTAGCGAGAGATAGAAGCTGAAAAAAATGTGTACTTTAATTTTTTCATAATCATACCGTTGTTGAAAACCCAAACGGGTAATGCACCCAAATCCTCAGCAAGCTGCAAAGAATTGTTACTTGTAAACAAGAAGAATATGTAGTATTACAAATGATTAATTGCAGAAACGGCCCCTGAGGTTTGATCTAATTGCAAAGCAAACCGTCAAACATATGTGTATGTGTATTTATATTTTACTTGGAGGTACTCGAAATAACCAAGTCCATCGTCTGTCCAATATTTCCAAACATCATTAAAATGACCAGCTCTCTCTTCCCATTTCCCTATCGTTTCCCTCCATCTAAATGCATTCGCTAGCCATTGTCCTTCCACAAACGAACCGCCTTTTATATGTAAGAAAAAAAAAGGCATACAAAACGAATGCTTAGTCCAATAGACCCATTCTTTGAATGATCACAGAAAAAACATAATATACAAATATACTCAAATAAAGAACCACACAAAGAAGAAAAATGACAAATGACACAGAAAGCTCGAGGCAACTCCCGGCTATAAACTTAACAGAATCAAACGAAAGCTTATCTTTAGCGAGATTCTCACTTAATATCAGCCGTGGCTAATTTCTGCACTCCATTTGAGCCGACAAACGACACAGAAAGCTCAACGGGTCCCCAAGAACGAACGTAAAGCGTCACTTTATAAGTCTTTCCTTGCTCAATATTCTGTTAGAGAATAAATATAAGAGTGATCACAAGACAATACTTTTAAGAGTGCATTAACTCAGAAATAATATCTTACCATGCCCCAGAATCCAGGGTTGTAAACTCCGACTCCTTCAACGGGGCATGCATTAGTGTCACACAGAACCTCCATTTGAAGTGCAACTTTATTTCTATCAAAGAGAGACGAGCGATCAGTCGACACTATAATCGAGTGCTCGTCTCCGATGATCGACCAAGGGAGTATATTCGACGGAGTGTTCTCTCTATGAAAGTTTCGACTGACCTCTGTTGCTGACAAGCTCGGCCCACAGTCCTCCGGAGCCAGCATGATTGATTTCCTAATCATTTTCGGTTAATTACGATTGAGAAATATCGAAATGAATAGATGACTGATCGACTGACCTCAAATGATATTCCGAACAATGTTTGTGGTATCTTTCTCACGGCCAGCGGATCAGAAACATTTATGAACAAAGATGCCGTGTTGATTCCATTCGCACGACACTTATGGGAAGTGCAGATTAATAAATTAAGGAGAAGTAAAAGCAACGCTTTACGAGCAGAGTAATTGGAGTCCATCTCCATCGTATCTGACCCCGATGAGGCTGATCAAGTAATATAGTATGTTGTTTTCTGTTAGCTTTAAACAGAATATATAATGACATGAGGGAAAAACAGAAAATATCCAAACTCTCACAACAGACAAAGCATTGGTTCACAATTAGTTTCTCAAAGATTATCCAAACATGTATTATTGGTTTTAAGAAGTACTCCATATAACCACACTTTTTGAATTCGATCAATCATCAAATGCTGAAAACTTACGATGACCGATAATTTGAATCGGATAAAACTATTATAGCAGCCCAATATTTTCATGTACATGAGAATCAAGAACAGAGAAGATCAAATGGATAGAATTACAGACATATAAGCACCCCAAATTCACTCAAGAATCTACAAAATAACCCAGAATAAATAAATAAATAAACAAATAAGTCAAGAAGATACAAGTCATAATCTGATCAACTACAAATCACTTGCAGATTAGGGCCCAGGAAAATAAAACTTGATCTTTGATTGTGTTAAGAATGTAATGAGGGATTTATATTTGTTGTGTTTGCTTTAAGATTATGCGTAACTTACTGCCCCGAAGATTTTGCCTTGGAAGTAATTAGTTTGGGATGATCATCTCTTCAAAGTTTCATTGTTGACCCCACTTATCCCTTTAATTCATTACTGTATTTGTTTATTGGGTTGATTATAAGAATTACTACGACTACTAGTTACAGTATTTTAATTTTGTGCACGAAAAAGTACATATAAATACTAGTACTTATTAGTATTCCAGTACAGAGAAAATTCCGTACCTTGGAAACGGGAAAAAATATTACTAGAGTTATTCTTATATAGGGTTTTAGAAAATAAAAATAATTTTTTTTATAAAAAATAATATAAATATAAAAATAATATACATACAATATTATCTATCTTTAAATTCACAAAATCAATTTAATAGTTTTGAATAATAAATTTTGACTATATATATGTGTAAAAATTGTGTTTAACATATAAATAAAATAATATATTAATGAATCTAAGGACTAATAAACTTTGATCATATACTATATGTTATTGATTTTCATAAATACTAGTCCACTGACCCGTGCGTTGCACTGGGATCTTCAAAAGAATTTTTTTTACTGTGTGTTTGTAATCATGTTGACATTACTTATTTTTTATGTAACTCGTATGAATATATACGTTAAACTTGATTATTATCACAAAATAGATAAATAAAATATTAGAATTAATGTATTATACGTAAATAATTATGATTAATTAACATTATCACTTATTTTGAATCACAATGCACTTACAAATTTTGAAAGACCTCCTTGCATACTTACATTTGTGGTTTTGTTCGTGAGATTACCGTTTTCGTCGCAGAGAAGATGCTTCAGCCCTTCCTTATTGGTTACTCTAGAAAGCGCAACGTACAATTAACCGTGCGTAAATACCGGTCTCTTCAGAAACACATCTGCGACATCTGTATAAGTTAACATTATTGTCTTAACATATTTAGTATTGGTCGTCAGGCAAGAACTGAACATGGTAAATTTCGCAAAATGCTTCGATAAAACTTCACCGATTCAATTAAGTTGCTCTGAAAATATTATTTTTCTTGTTTTGGAATTTCATATCCAAATAATATACAAACTGCTTTGGAGTAAGATTTTCATCTACGATAAAAATACTCTTTCTGAATTATAAATAACTTTATTCCAGTCGTTTTGGTTATCATCTGAACATTTTTTATTGTTTTTTTAATAATTAACATCTGAAAATACCTTGACGTCTCATCTTCGTAAGATATTTTGGTTTAATGTCAACTAAGATAATATCCTTGCACTGGTTCCAAATTGATTGTGGACTGTAGAGAAGTAGAGGTCAGCAAATTGACGAACGAAAATTGCAACATTGTTCGTGAACCCCAAAACGAATCTTCTTTTATTGTATCGACCTATACTTTATCACTGTCTAAAAGTTTACGGGGGTAACAATTTTTTTAAAATATTTATATTGAATTTCATTGTACAAAGAAAATTCGTTTTACAATTTGCATCCACGAATGACAATGAACAATATTCTAAAAAATTACAACTTTGGTTCTAGGATACACATTAGATTATATTTCGAATGATAAACCTCTTTGTCTCGTCTGTCGTTCTATTTTTTATCATCCTAAACGAATTTATTGGAATATTCTGCATAAATTAACTTTATTGTCTCAACATATTTAGTATTGGTCGTACTGCAAAAATCGAACATGGTTTTGATTCGCAAAAGGCTTCGACAAAACTTCCCCGATTCAATTAAGCTGCTCTGAAAATATTATTTTTGTTGTTTTGGAATTTCATATCCAAATAGTATACAAACTGCTTTGGAGTAAGATTTGCATCTACAATCAAAATACTATTTTATTTTATCAATAACTTTATTCCAGTCGTTTTGGTTATCCGACCGATAAAATACAATTGTTACACAATCATTGTCTTCGTGAACATTTTTTATTGTTTTTTTTAATAATTAACATCTGAAAATACCTTGACGTCTCATTCTCGTAAGATATTTTGGTTTATTGTCAACTAAGATAATATCCTTGCACTGGTTCCAAATTGATTGTGGACTGTAGAGAAGTAGAGGTCAGCAAATTGACGAACGAAAATCACAACATTGTTCGTGAACCCCGAAATGAATCTTCTTTTACTGTATCGACCTATACTTTATTACCGTCTAAAAGTTTACGGGGATAACAATTTTTTTAAAGAATCTATATTGAAATTCCATTTTACAAAGATAATTCATTTTACAAAGTGCATCCACGAATGACAATGAACAATATTCTCAAAAATTACAACTCTGGTTCTAGGATTCACATAAGATTATATTTCGAACGATAAACCTATTTGTCTGGAGTGTCGTTCTCTTTTTATCATGCTAAACGAATTTGTTGAAATATACTTCATAAGTTAACTTTATTGTCTCAACGTATTTGGTATTGGTTGTCATGCAAAAAAAATGAACATGGTTTTGATTCGCTGCTTCGACAAAACTTCACCGATTCAATTAAACTGTTTTGTAAATATTATTTTTGTTATTTTGGAATTTCATATCCAAATAATATACAAACTGCTATGGAGCAAGATTTCTATCTACTATCAAAATATTGTTTTATTTTATCAATAATTTTATTTCAGTCGTTTTGGGCATGCGATCGATAAAATACAATCATTACACGATCATTGCCTTCTTGAACATTTTTTATTAATTTATTCAATAACTAACCCTCTGAAAATACTTTAACGTCTCATCCTCATAATATATTTGGTTTAATGTTAGCTTAGTCTTGCACTGGTTCAAAATTGATTCTGGACGGTAGAGAAGTACAGGTCAGCAAATTGAAGAACGAAATTCGCAACATTGTTCGTGAACCCCAAAATGAATCTTCTTTTATAGTATCGACCTATACTTTATCACTGTCTAAAAGTTTACGGGGATAACAATTTTTTTAAAGAATATATATTGAAATTTTATTGTACAAAGAAAATTTATTTTACAATGTGCATCCATGAATGACAATGAACAATATTCTCTATAATTACAACTCTGGTTCTAGAATACACATTTAGATTATATTTCGAACGATAAACCTATTTGTCTCGGCTGTCGTTCTATTTTTTATCATCCTAAACGAATTTATTGGAATATTCTGCATAAGTTAAATTTATTGTCTCAACGTATTTAGTATTGGTCGTCTGACAAAAAAAAATGAACATGGTTTTGATTCGCAAAAGGTTTCGACAAAATTTCACCGATTAAATTAAGTTTGGAGAAGTAGAGGTCAGCAAATTGACGAACGAAAATTGCAACATTGTTCGTGAACCCCAAAATGAATCTTCTATTATTGTATCGACCTATACTTTATTACCGTATAAAATTTTACGGGGATAACAATTTTTTTAAAGAATCTATATTGAAATTTCATTGTACAAAAAAGATTCATTTTAAATTTTGCATACACGAATAACAATGAACAATATTCTCAAATAATACAACTCTGATTCTAGAATACACATAAGATTATATTTCGAACGATAAACCTATTTGTCTGGGCTGTCGTTCTCTTTTTTATCATCCCAAACGAATTTGTTGAAATATTCTTAATAAGTTAACATTATTGTCTCAACATATTTAGTATTGGTCGTCTTTCAACAACTGAAAATTGTAAATTTCGCAAAAAAATGTTTCGACAAAACTTAACTGATTCAATTAAACTACTCTGAAAATATGATTTTTGTTGTTTTGGAATTTCATATCCAAATAATATACAAACTGCTTTGGAGTAAGATTTGCATCTACAATCAAAATAATGTTTTATTTTATCAATAACTTTATTCCAGTTGTTTTTGCCATCAGATCGATAAAATACAATCGTTACACGATCATTGTCTTCTTAAACATTTTTGAATAATAACTTAACTATGAAAATACCTTGACGTCTCATCCTCGTAAGATATTTTGGTTTAATGTCAGCTAAAATAATATCTTTGCACTGGTTCCAAATTGATTTTGGACTGTAGAGAAGTAGAAGTCAGAAAATTGACGAAAGAAAATCGCAACATTGTTCGAGAACCCCAAAATGAATCTTCTTTACTTTATCACCGTCTAAAAAATTTACTGGAATAACAATTTTTTTAAAGGATCTATACTGAAATTTCATACTACAAAGAAGATTCATTTTACAATGTGCATACACGAATAACAATGAACAATATTCTCAAATAATACAACTCTGATCCCAGAATACACATAAGATTATATTTCGAACGATAAACTTATTTGTTTGGGTTGTCGTTCTCTTTTTTATCTACCTAAACGAATTTGTTGAAATATTTTTCATAAGTTAACTTTATTGTCTTAACATATTTAGTATTGGTCGTCATTCTAGAACTGATCATGATAAATTTCGCAAAAGGCTTCGACAAAACTTCACTGATTCAATAAAAGTTTATCACCGTGAGTCCGGTTATAGGTGAGGTTCGTAAAAAATGCCATGATGAATATTTAATATTTAGTATTGGTCATCATTCTAGAACTGATCATGATGAATTTTATTTTATTGTATCGACATATACGTTATCACCGTCTAAAAGTTTACTCGAATAACAATTTTTTAAAGGATCTATTGAAATTCTATTGTACAAAGAAAATTCATTTTACAATTTTCATCAATGACAATTAACACTATTCTCAAAAATTAAAATTCTGGTTATAGGATATACATTAGATTATATTTCGAACAATAAATCTCTTTGTCTCGATTGTCGTTTTATTTTTTTATCATTCTAAACGAATTTATTAAAATATTCTGCATAAGTTAACTTTATTGTCTCAACATATTTAGTATTAGTCGTCATTCAAAAACCGAACATTATTTTGATTCGCAAAAGGCTTGAACATAACTTCACCGATTCAATTAAGTTGTTCTGAAAATATTATTTTTGTTGTTTTTGAATTTCATATCCAAATAGTATAAAAACTGCGAGTAAGATTTGCATCTACAATCAAAATACTCTTTCTGAATTATCAATAACTTTATTCCAGTCGATTTGGTCATCAGACCGATAAAATATAATCGTTACACGATCATTGCTTTCGTGAACATTTTTAATTTTTTTTTTTAATAACTTAACTCTGAAAATACCTTGACGTCTCCGTAACATATTTTGGTTTAATGTCAGCTAAGATAATATCCTTGCACTGGTTCCAAATTGATTCTGTATTGTAGAGAAGTAGAGGTCAGCAAATTGACGAACGAAAATCGCAACATTGTTCGTAAACCCCAAAATGAATCTTCTTTTATTTTATCGACATATACTTTATCACCGTATAAATGGGGATAATTTTTTTTTAAATGATCTATATTGAAATTCAATTTTACAAAGAAAATTCATTTTACAATGTTCATTACGAATATTATCAAATCGTTGGAAAACATTTGATAATTTTGTATCATATTAAGTTATAGAAATTCTATATTTCTATGAATTAAAACATAATTTCCGAAATTTCTCCTCTTAATACTTTCGCCTCGATAAAATAACTACCAAGCTTTGTTATAAACAATCCCGTATCATTGCAAAGTCGGTGAGTGACATCAATATTCTGCAACAACATTATAGGAACACCGACTTCATAAACAAAAAACATCACCCGCAATTTTTATACAAAACATAATTCAAGTATAAAAAAATATAATAAGAAAACTAACAACAATTATAATTACTTCATCTTAATACTTTGGCCTCGATAACATAATAACCAAACTTTATTATAAACAACAGCTTATCAATGAAAAGTCTGTTAGTAACATCAATATTCTACAATAACATTATTGGGACACCTAATAAATAAAAATACCACCACAATTATTATACAAAACATATTTCAAATATAAAAAAATATAATAAGAAAACTAACAATTATAATTATTTGCACCAAAAATATATTAGAAATAATGTTACTTTATATAATTTGATTTTATTAAATTATATATAGCAAATGAGTTAGAAGTCTAGAAATACCAACCTTTCCATTTAAATTAATGATTTGGCTTTCAGGATTACTTGATACTATTTATAAATACTCAATAGAATGTATCTGCTCAAACACTCACACCATGGTAAATTCGAACGCAAATATATTCTTTTTGTATAACTCGTGAATAAAATAAACTATTCACTTATTTTGAATTATAATCAACTTAAATTTTTTAAAATACATATATTACATTTGTTGTTTTGTTTGTGAGATTACAATTTTCGTAACAAAGCAAAAGTCTCAACTCTTTCTTATTGGTTATTAGAAACCCCCACGTACAATTTATCGTGCATAAAACATGGTCTCTTAAAAAATACATTAATGTTTGCCAAAGACAGATACCGACTGTTATTAAATGTAATGACATTTGATATCGAAAACAAATAGTAATTTTATATCAGATTGAATTATAGATTTTTACGAATTAAAACATAATCTCCGGAATTACTTTCTCTTAATACTTTCGCCTCAATAACATAATTACAAATTTTGATATAAACAACTTTGTATATTGCACGGTCTTTTGTGGCATCAATATTATCCACCAACATTATTGGGACACCACCTAATAAATAAAAATCATCACCCGCACTTATTATACAAAACATAATTTAGGTATAAAAAAAATATAATAAGAAAACTAACAACAATTATAATTATTTGCACCAAAAATATATTAAAAATAATATTTCTTTATATAATTTGATTATATTAAATAATATACAATTATAATTATTTGCACCAAAAATATATTAAAAATAATATTTCTTTATATAATTTGATTATATTAAATAATATACAATTAGAAGACTTAATTTATAAATAAGAACCTTCAATTTAAATTCATGATTTGGCATTTAGAAACACTTGATCATATTTAAAAAACTATGTTACAATCATTATTAAACAAATTTTACAAATAACTGCGTAAAAGATATTTTTTAAATGACTTTAATAAAAACTTACTACCTACAATTATTATTTTAAAATAAATTTTACAAAAAAAATAGTAAACATATTAATAAATAAAAATTAAATAATGGTCTTTAACGCTATTAATTAAATAACTTTAATAAAAACTAACTTAGAATAAAAAAATTATTTAAATAAACTACGTACAATTATTATTAAATAAATTTTACAAATAATTGCTTAAAAATATATTTAAAATAATTTTAATAAAAACTAAATGCCTACAATTATTATATTTAAACATAAAAATTAAATAAAGGTCTTTAAGTGCCATTAAATAAATAACTTTAATAAAAACTAACTTAGAATAAGAAAATATATATAAAAAAAATTACCACAATTATTATTAAACAAATTTTATAAATAACTGCGTAAAAAATATTTTTTAAATAAATTTAATAAAAACTAAATGCCAACAATTATTATTTATAAACAAATTTTACAAAAAATTGCATAAAAAATATTAATAAATAAATATTTAATAACAGTCTTTAAGAGCTATTAAATAAATAACTTTATTAAAAAATAATTGCAAAATAAATAATTTGAATAAAAACTAATTGCAAAATAAATAATTTGAATAAAAACTAATTGCGTCCAATTATTATTATTAAAAAAATTTAACAAATTAACGCAAAAACATCTTTCTTTAATATAGTATAGATATGCTTTAACAAATTAACGCAAAAACATCTTTCTTTAATATAGTATAGATATGCGTACAATTATTATTATTAAACAAATTTTATAAATTACTGTAAAAATAATTATTAAATAATTTAATTTCGGCAAAAACATCATTCTTTAATATAATATAGTACAATTATTATAATTAAACAAAGTTTAAAAATTATTGTAAAAAATAATAAATATTAAATAATTTAATTGGACAAAAACATCCTTTTTATTATAGTATAAATATATTTAGTGAACAAATAATTAAACGGATTGTTTGGAAATAATTTTGGAACTGAATATTTAATCAATCTATAAATTTTGTTACGATGGAACAATTCTATAAAAAAATAAACACAATCTTTGAATTAATTTATTATAAAATTCAAAATGAAAAGAATGGTATAATTATGTTAAATTTGGACAGGATTCTAATTTATTAATTAATTGCTCGGAATCAATATTTTAGGAAAATTAAAATATAAATTAAAAAAGCTATAAAGAATATATTTCAATAAAAATTTAATATTTTATAATATTAGTAAATATATATAATTATTATAATTAAAATTCGAACTAAGATGAGATTCAAATATATATAAAATAAAAAACTTAAGGTAAATGGAAATATTAGGATTTAAATAAGGTAGATTACTAACTTGATTTATTACTCCTTTAATTTTATTTTGGTAATTATTCTTTTGAATTATATTTGTTTTATAATTAAATGATATAGATTATATAATTTAATTTATTCTAAAAATTGAACGAAAATAATTAACTTAAAATTTATAAGGTGATTATATAATTGTAATCAAAGAATTGTAAATTTTTATTAATGATTACATACTTACTTTACATGCTACACAAAACATAGGACACTGAATTGATATTTCATTAAAAAACTTCAAAATTAATACAATAAGTAACAAAAAAAGATTTAATAAATTTAAATATCATTAAGAAAACTTCAAAACTAATACAGTAAGTAACAAAAAAAAGATTTAATAAATTTAAATACTTGAATCATTGATCTGAAAGAAATACAAAAAAGATTATGTGATTAATACACAATCATAAACAAAGATGAGAAATAAAAAGAAAAATTAAAGTAATATCCATATATAAGATTATGTGATTAGTAAACAATAATAAACAAAGATGAAAAATAAAAAGAAAAATTAAAGTAATATCCATATATGTTTTTATTTGAGAGTTATGGATAGAGAGCGTAACAAAAAAAAGATTTAATAAATTTAAATACTTGAACCATTGATCCTAAAAAAAGATTATGTGATTAGTACACAATCATAAACAAAGATGAGAAATAAAAAGAAAAATTAAAGTAATATCATATACTCCTGAAAGAATTTAATAAATAGAATTTAATAGAATTTAAATACTATGTTTTTATTTGAGAGTTATGAATAGAATTTAATAAATTTAAATACTTGAACCATTGATCCTGAAAGAAATACAAAAAAGATTATGTGATTAGTACACAATCATAAACAAAGATGAGAAATAAAAAGAAAAATTAAAGTAATATCCATATATGTTTTTATTTGAGAGTTATGGATAGATAGCTTACGGGAATTAAAATACTCAAAGCCATTGAGAAAATCTGAAAAAATAAAATACATAAAACAGAAAAAGTTGAAGATATTACTCAAAGCCATCAAAGAGAGAAACTTAGGTTGAGAAATTTGAAAAAATAAAATACATAAAACAGAAAAAGATGAAAATATTACTAATTATAAAACAACACATGAGAAATTAAAAACATGTGGTAAGGTGAAGAAAATATTGTAAAGAGATTATTATTTATATAACAAAACATGAAACAATAAACACATGCGGTAAAGTGAGTAAACAATAAACACATGTGGTAAAAAGAGATACTCACTTGATAAATCGAGTCAATCGATAAGTAGATCAATACTACACTAATCGACATCAATCCGATGAGAGAGAGAGAGAGGGAGTTTATATTTCGATAGATTTGCAATCTCATAATATATAATTAACGTATCACACAGTAAATCTAAAAAAATAGTAAGAACATATAAAGTCGTTAGAATGTTTTATGAAGAACAATCAAATAATGAAACACATTACCATATGTCGCCGACTGAGCTACTGTCAACGGAGAGAAACAATGGTGCCGAGAGCGATTTATCAATGATGCTAGGCACATCAATAGGTCGAGAGGCGACATGAGTTTGACTAACTACAATGCATGAAAATTTAGAAGTACTTCTCGACGCATCCATAAATAAGAAAATTGGGAGTCAAGCAACCATTATTCACTTATGACGTAGACCACCTGCAAAAATGAACTCAAACACAAACAATTAAATTGATATATGAAGAAAAATGAAAGCAAGAAACTTATTTTTTAGAGTGAAACAAAAAACAATGAATAAATTGGTTATAAAGAGATACTTACATTGAAAAGCTATAAAAAAAATAAAAAAAAAACATACAAAAAATATGGTGATGAAAATATTGAAAATAAATTCAAAACTTACATGGGCATCTGCGTACGAGATAAAACATCAATTAATCAAATACGATACAATAAACAAATTGCAAATAAAAAAAAACAAATTATAAAGTAAAAAAAACATTAAAATAATTGAAAAAAAAATTAACGCAATTAAATGAAAGGGAGATACTTACGAGTCCTTTTATTCTGGAAGTAACGGATAAATCTTTTATTGAAGAGAGAAATTGGAACATTAGAATCAAAGATGAGCCGGCTTCCTTATTATTTTATCACTGGCATTGTAAATGACTGAAAATGGCAGTGCAAAGACGAGTAGGGGCGGATGAAGATAAAGAAAGAGAATTCACCCGGAAAGGAAAAGAGCTCTTAAGACAAGAACTGGTAAGAAGAACAGCTTGTTCTTTTGCCCAAAGAAGTCCCACTCCGACGGCCTGACGAGTCATCTACAACAAAGGACCCTCCCTGCAGTGCCTTCTTCCTTGAATTGACGCAGTGCCCTCTTCCTTGAATTGACATCTGCAAAAAAAATAATTCATCAAAAAACTTTAAAAATAATTAATTGCAGAGAATAAAAAAATTAAAAGTGCACGGAATGACATTTTAATGATGATGAAGAAGAGTTTAAATAGAATTAGTTCCGTATAATATGGAAACAAAATTATTTATTAGTATAAATTGTATTTTTTAAATTAATTGTGAGAGATTAATTTGGAGTAACCGTATACGAATTTATATGAAGAGCTTAAATTAAGGAATTTAAATAGGAAAATGAATATTTTAAAAATCGGATTAATTAGAATGGAGATAATTACTTAAATTAAGGAATTTAAATAGAAAAATGAATATTTTAAAAATCGGATTAATTACCATTAAACAACTGTAATATATTGATGAGTATAAAATATATTTTTAAATTCATCACGGTCAACATGTATATTAAAGAGTATATAATTACTTAAAATAAAGAGCTTAAATAAGAAAATTAATATTTTTAAAATCGGATTAATTATAGAATTAAACTACCGGTAATTACAATAATTATTTCTTAATTATAACTATAACTATTTATTAATTAGTCCTTATAGTGTGAACACAAAAATTAATCCAACGATCTAAATTTTTTTGGGAATTAAAAATGGATATATCCAACGGTAAAATTCTTTCTAATTTATATATTGTATAAATTTCAAGTCATCTTAAACATGTTATTGATTTTCATAAATAAAAACATTATTAATAAATATTTTTATTATATATTAATCATTTATTCTTATATAGAGGTATAAATCCTTAAGACGGGACCTAAAAAATGTATGAATTATGACAATGTGGAGTTTATTCCTATTTATAACTGGTCCCAAGTTAGGACTTGCATTTTTTATTACTATAGAGAGTTTATTCAGAGTATTACTATATATAGTTTCTACTTTATTACACCATTGTCATGGACCATATAATAATAAACCCCCTTTTCCATATTTATCCATAAGCTTGGTGATGGGATGAGCATGAATAATTTATTAAATAATTAAGTTATGGACATAAGCGTTAAGGCAATTTATTAGTTGCACCTCATTCCAAGATGAGGATCTTACTCTCGGTCAACATTATATAACTCTTAGTCAATTCATTTTAAGATTTTTTTTTCCTTATTTTTTTCTCTCTTTCTCTTTCTCTCTCTTTTCAGCGCGATTTTTTTTTATTCTCTGTCTTCCTCCATGTTCCATCGTCCGCGTTCGTCATCCACCTTCCATCAACCAACCGTCGTCGTTTACCGCTGTTCACGTCGGTGTCTTCAATTCCACGATTGACCGCGCCGTTCATCGCAACGTAATTGCTAGGGTTTTCTAGGAACACTTCATGCGCCAAATCGATGGCGATCAACTCCGCGCTTCAGCCCATCCCCAAAATTGAAGCTCAGGATGCTCCCCCGCATCTTGTAGTGGTTGATTGCCATGGCAGAGAGAGACAGCGTCGGGTTGAGAAGGCTGCAATTAAGCACGAGCAGCCCGACGCCTTTCGACCAGACTCTTGATTTCTCGAAGAGCTCGTCCAACACCCCGAAGATCACGGCGGAGGCCTCGACCCGCCCCTCTTTCACGTTTGTGGTGTTTCCGGCAAGCCGATCGATTTGGGGACGTAGGTCTCCTCGGGCATTGCCCGATAAATGTTCGACGGAATGGGAGTGACACCATTCCAAGCTCCTCTTGATCATAAACCCGAGGGAGAGATCGATGAGACCACCACTCTCAAGGACCTTGACCTAAATTTTGTATTTCGGCTGCAAAGCAATTGGTATCAAAAATTGATCAAGTTAGTATTTTTATGTTTCTCTAGAATCTAGGTTATATGATCTATGATCTTTTATCATTTTACTGATTTTTTATATGTCTCCAGACAAATTGAGCGTGACTGTGAATTCTTGGAGGCAGAGAGGATTATGGATTATAGTCTCTTAGTAGGCTGTAGGCCTTCACTTCCGAGACTATACTAATACTGGGGACAAAATTGGGTTGTCGCCTTTTTGTTGCGTACATGTATATACATATATTATGGATGTCATGGCAAACGCATAAAAATCTAGTTTGTGGCATTTTGAAAATCACTTATACTGTGCACTTTTTTATGTATTTCTGGGAAGGATAGTTCATATCAAAGTGAGAAGTTCATGCGTGGGTGTCGATTCCTTGAAGCGGAACTGCAAGATATGGATCGGGTTTTAGCCGGCAGGTTTGTTCAAGCGACATTTATTTAGTTTATCAAATACATCCAGAAGTGTTTTTTTTTATGTGGAGATGGTTAAATTCTGAGGTTAAATGTATCAGGGAACCACTTACAGTATAACAATACCTATATCATGCTCCCGGGAGTACAATTACAATCGTACTCCCACCCTTTAAAATATAAAAGCCCAATACAATCATCATTTAATAATTAAAAAATCCTAATTTCAAAAAACAATTATTATATTTCTTAAATTAGCATAGTAATGAATATATTAGCATAACCAATTAATATTTATCAATAAATAAACGAAGATATAATACTGGGTGTACAATTAGAATCGTACTCCTAGGAACACGGTATAAATTACCACAGTATAAGACTAGGTGTCAACATGCCCGCACAGGCCGAGCGGGTAGCCCGAAAAAGCAACTTTGATCACTCCTGCCTGGGCGGGTTTAACAACATGAGGCCCTCACGGAGCGGTGAAACCTGCCAAGTAGTCCTCTACTTCGGGATCATTGACAGCTTACAAGACTACGACATCAGCAAGAAGCTCGAGCACGCGTACAAATCTTTGCAGGTGGACGCCGCCTCGATTTCTGCAATCGACCCGAAACTGTAGAAATCATTTTAAAATGCAGGATGATGTTAATTAAAATGAAGAATGATGTTAATTAAAATGAAGAATGATGTTATTCTGAAAAGAGTAAAGCGATTATATAATTATGAATCTATCATTAATTCTATTAAGTTATTGATTTAGATTTTATGTGAAATTTATGTATTTATTTATTGTTTTCAAATCATTTTATGATTTTTATTGGAATTGTCTAGATAGTTTGATTTAATTTTTTTTTTCTTGTGATATAGGAGTATGTAGTATTTTCGTTGTATAATTTAGAATATGATAATAGTTGATTAATGGAGTAGTAAAGAATTGAAAAGTTCACTTTAAAAATAATGAAGTATGATATTAAAACAAATGAAGATTGATGTTAATTAAAATAAAGATTGGTATTTTTTGAGAAATGTATAATGATAAATTTATCATTATACAAAACCCCTCTTGATCTGACTTTATAAACCACCGGAGCAACGAAAGAAAAATTATTCTATACTATCTCAAAATGAGGATGGTTTAGTTTCAAAGTATACTCTTTTATAAGATATACTATTTTTTAATACTTACGTAAATAATACAGTAATACGTATTAAAAAATCAAAAGGTCCTTTTTTCTAAATATATCTTCTTTTTTTTATAAGAAATTGCCCTAAACTATTTTGTTTTTCAAACGGATTGTTTATATTTATTAGCTTAAGTTTTAAGTTTAGATATTAGCTGTATCCTTACGCAAACGCAACTAATAAACCTCCTGGTACTGTTATTATAAATATACTATACCACAACATAATACATTATATAATTCCGTCGTCCCTGTACTGTACAACAACACAAATCTAAAGAAAAAACAGAGAGAAGCAAGCAATAGCAATAGAATGGCCTCCGAAAACCCCAACCCATTCGGATTCTTGCTTAGAGAGAGGCATGAAAAAATGGATGAAATAGAGAGAATACGGCGTGATCTGGAACATCTTGGTTCTACTATGTGGCCTGTTATTTCTGCTTACACCAAATTGTTTTCTCAAGATGATGAGGCTAAAAAGGTTGTTGATGCGGCTAAGAAGGCTGTTGATGCGGCTAAGAAGGCTGCTGCTGCTGCTGAAGAGGCTGCTAATATGGTTGCTGCTTATGCCGCTGCCACCCTCACAGCTCCCTGGTTTGATCATTTCCCATCAATATATATATACATATATTATCTGACTCACTAGCTAGTATTTTATTTGTTTAATTTTTTTAATTGTGTTTGTTTTGAAGGCTGGAGCAGCTCAAACCTGGAACAAAAGGAGGCCCACTAGATTATCTGACTCAAATGTTGTATGTATTTTTATTTTTATTTTTATTTAATTACTCTTGTTCAGCTTCAGCTTATGTTTTAGGGTTACGGTTGGGTGTTTTTCTGGTTTAGCACAAATTTTTATTTTTGGGTTAGGGTTTGGGAATCTATGTTGTCCGTTTAATTAATGATCCCTCGGGGTTTCTGATTCTTTTTGTTTTCAATTATCTGGTATAGGCTTTTGGATTCTTTTTATTGTATAGTACAAGATACAGAGTACTTCATATGCTTAGGGTTAGCGATTGTGCTTTTGCTCTATCTCTGTTTACTTTCATCGCTACCCGTTACACATTCTTTTTAAAACCGTTGTATAGGCTTAGGATTAGCGATTGTACTTCATATGCTTAGGGTTAGCGATTGTGGTTGCTAGTGTTTCGTTTGAATTGTTGTCCAATGTTCTGATTTTGTATATGTTTTAAATTTTCTTTTTTTCTTTAAAGTATGAGGGAATCTACTATTTTTTGTCTTCATCTGCATGCACTTCATGTTTTTGTTAACTTCTCATTCTCCTCAACAGCGGTGCTTATCAGGACCCTGCAGTCATTGAGCTTGACAACAAAATTTTATCTGACAACGCTCGTAAAGCCTTGGAGCATTACAAGGAGACTAATGTTTGTCTGCTATCTTTTTTCTATTCTTTATCTTTTTTATAATTCCTTAAATTAATTTGATACTTCCACTAATCTTTTTCTTTGTTCATAGGATGAAGAATATGAGTTTGTTGAGAACAAGAAATTTGAAAATACTATTCTTCCACCCTTCCTAGCAGGTCACATCACTTTTACGGCCAAGCCCAAAGAAAAAGCCGATAGTTGTCCTAAGCTATTTTTTGCTGAAGTTTATCAAAGGTTCGGACATGATGATTATGAAGTCAAGATGTGTATGATTTTGGATTCATGCAGCCCAGGTACGATGTCATGTCTCTTTTTCACTGTCTTATTACGTTTGATTTTATATGAGCGGTTGTATTTCTATATGGTATCCAATGGCTAGCTTGGATTAAGGTAGAGGCTACTTTTGATATGACATATTCTTATTGCAATTGTATAGGAATATTGAGTTGTTTTTTTTGTAGTATTATGTTTGGATACGACTGACTTAGTTTGATGCATAATCTTGATCTCGTTCTGCTGGGTATTTTCAGATGTCAAGATGGGTTGCGACTATATCCACGGTGATAAAGGCATGCTTCACCCTAGTGGTGTTAAGTTTTGGACCGGTCCTCTTAGTGGTACTCCGGAATGGGATGAATGGAAGGCCCGTAATTAATCTTCTCGTACTTAGCTACAGGTTTAGAGTTGCGGGTATTGTCTTATTTAAATTCAGTAGGGGTAGCTTTGCTGTCTTATTGGTCCTTTTCGACTCGAATTCAAAGTTAGCCAAATTGTGTATCATGCAAACCAAAATAGATACATAAACTCAGTTGTTTGGTTAACGTATTAAGAACGTAGAAGATGCCACGATTATCTCTTTCATTATATAATTAGTATTCATTTTTTAAAATCATTTCTCACTTTTTAATCATTGTCCATAGTCTCTATATATAAAGTTGCTCACTGCAATAATCTTTCATTCCCCAACCAAAAAGAATATAACATGCACTATTTAGGTCATCAAGGGTAGTAAGAGGTCATTACATGACCCTCTTGCTTGGGTAATCTTGATTGAATGCATAATCTTTAATTAACATAACCACAACAAATTATTGAACTGACCTAATTTTTCATGTTCACGGATTTTGTAGATTAACCTTTTAAATATGCACCCGGCCCTATTTTCCCTATCAGTTCAGATTCTATAAATTTAGTTTACTTCAAATCCTACAAGGGCAATTTAGTTCAGATTAAAAAAAGTTCAGTGCAATTTCGATCTTATAATTTTAGTTCAGTGTAAATTCTATAAGTTCAAAAAAGTTTAGATCATATCAGTTCAGATCTATATAAAAATTAACTTCAGAAATCAGAACCGTTGTAGTCCAAAAGAATAGGGAATACAAGTCTACAACGCTTTTAGGATATCTATGCCTATGCATCCTTTCATCTATCCTCCAACAATAACAGTAACAATAAAATAAGTCAACATACCCTTCTATTCCAGTAAGAACAATAAAATACTTCAACATACCCTTCTATAAGTTATATTCGTTTTGACAATAATCCTAGTCAGGGGCAATTATTTTTATTTATCCGTAAATAAATAAATAAATCCTTTAATTTTATTATATATCGTTTGAGAATGGTGCATAATATTACAAAGACTAGACATCTCTTTTCAATAAACTACCGTTGAATAACAATGTATTGACCATATATATAGTGAAAGAAGTACAATTTAAATTGATGATGCATGGTTTTCACAAGATTCTGTAGGCTGTACAACGTTTGACTTTCTCTGTAAGTCAACTGAAGTCAAAGAATATGGAGGTATCGTGACATTCATTTTGTTGCTAGCATTTGGAAGTGGACTCACAATTGGAGCCACCTGCATATAAGTGATGCAAATATTTTCATCAAGTAAAAAAAATGGTAAATAGTAAAAATGTAATATTTTGTTGTGAACTTACTTTTCTTGGCTGGTTGAAAGAGTTCTCATCCATCACATTGCTAGATGTCATCGTTGTCATCGTAGACCCCTTCGCTTCTATGAATTTACTGTCGAGTCCTTGAATCGACACCGTGAGACTTAGGCTGTTGCTCCCAAAGTTCACAACCTTAATCCTCAAATAATCCATGTTGTTTTCTGGGCTTTTCCAGGAAACAGCAGACGCGATTAGAGAAGTTGAAGGACTAGATTGTAATTTTGAATCAAGAAGGGTGGCCCCGTTTGATTGCTTGAAAAAATGTTGCATCCAGTATGTAGGAGTTCCGTACACCCTTGAAGAGTCGAACACTATTGCATCCGGGATGAACCTTAAAAACCAGAGCTCGATCTTTTCATTTAGATGAAAAATCGAGACAGAGATGAAATATTGGTATACCTCCTGTCGTTATCGTTCACAAACAGAGGAGCGTTACTCGCCATTTCAACAACGTCACTGAAAGCAGAGAAAGACGAAATATTGTTCAGTGGAGAAATTCAAACTAGATGCAAAATCGGAAATTTTGAAGCGTTTATCCTACTATTCGATTATAAAATACCTGTTTTTCTCTAGTCCAATAAGGAAACCAGCCTCGGAAAGAGCTTTTAGAAGACTTCCGTTGCCAGCATCGTTTCCAGTCACACCATACTCACTCACAAAAGCCTGATGAATACAATACGCGCATAATGTATAGTTTTAAGAAAAATAACAGAAACGAGAAGAGGCGAAATCCCGAAAACACACCTTCGGCCCGTTTCTTGAGGTGAGATCGAAGTTGTGTGCCATCGAGAACATAGAATTCGCATTCGTGTAAATCTTGCACACAAAAAACACCACGGTAAAACGAGTGTTATAACTCAAAATATTACTATCTAGGTGCAATAACATTTTCTTACATGAAAATCGTACAAATCGGCTGGGTGATCCAACGGCCGAACGGACCCATCACAGTTGGAGATAATCTTGATATCTGGGTAGGCGCTTTTTATAGCAGAGTAGAACCTCATGTAATTACCTAATATGTAACATATTTTAGAAATAGTAAAATGTTAATTACAGAACCTTCCCCATAGTTTTGCTTAATTACAAAATGACCCAGTAAGGTTTGTATATGTAATTTTGGAAGATCTCTGTGTTCATTTCATAATAAGTCCAAACCTAAAAAAGTATAAAAATTATTACCATGATAATTCTTGTTTGCACAGTCTTGATTTCCGACGGCAACATGCTGCAAATCGAAAGGTTCGACATGGCCCATGGCTGCACGAATCGAACCCCATTTAGAAGTAGGGCTGCCTCTTGCAAATTCAAGTCCATCAAGAATGTCCTAAAATGGAAACAATGAAACATCTTAAGTTGATAAATGCCTTAAAAATCTCGGGTCAGAAAGTAATTCCTGCAAGTTTGAGGGGCTTATTGGAAGAAAAAAAACACATTTTGAGCTCTAGAAAACATCACTTGAAAGCTGACACTGCAAATTCTAACAACTTAAACACACTTTTTGTTTTTATTAATGTAAAACATACTTGCACGAAAGGTAAGATGGTCGATGTATCGACTTTATCGTTGCCACTCATTCCTACAAAGAGAGAAGACTGTTAGCGAGAGATATATAGAAGCTGAAAAAAATGTGTACTTTAATTTTTTCATAATCATACCGTTATTGAAAACCCAAACGGGTAATGCACCCAAATCCTCAGCAAGCTGCAAAGAATTATAACTTGTAAACAAGAAGAATAGGTAGTATTACAAATGATTAATTGCAGAAAGCGCCCTTGAGGTTTGATCTAATTGCAAAACAAACTGTCAACATATGTGTATGTGTATTTATATTTTACTTGGAGGTACTCGAAATAACCAAGTCCATCGTCCGTCCAATATTTCCAAACATCATTAAAATGACCAGCTCTCTCTTCCCATTTCCCTATCGTTTCCCTCCATCTAAATGCATTCGCTAGCCATTGTCCTTCCACAAACGAACCGCCTTTTATATGTAAGAAAAAAAAAGGCAATACAAAACGAATGCTTAGTCCAATCGACCCATTATTTGAATGATCAGAGAAAAAACATAATATTCAAATATAGTCAACCACACAAAGAAGAAAAAAATGTACCTGGAAATCGGATAAATCCCGGCTTCAAATCAGCGAGCATGTTGAAAAGATCCTGTCGGAATCCATGCCCCTACACAACAAAGGCTTCTTCAAAAAAACATAAAAAGGACAAAGGATTAAATTCTCAATTTCGTAAAAGCATATATACCTTGTGCGTGCTTGAAGGCATAGCCGACACTTGATCGATCCAAACCGTACCCTTTTTCCTTGTAGTCAACTGCAATCTTGAATTACCATCCGTACCCTTTGCTTCCAACAGAATCTCCTTCTTTGTCCAGCTCGTAACCTTATCATCTCTGCACGAGGCAACTCCCGACTATAAACTTAACAGAATCAAATGAAAGCTTATCTTTAGCGATTCTCACTTAATATCAGCTGTCGCTAATTTCTGCACTCCATTTGAGCCGACAAACGACACAGAAAGCTCAACGGGTCCCCAAGAACGAACGTAAAGCGTCACTTTATAAGTCTTTCCTTGCTCAATATTCTGTTAGAGAATAAATATAAGAGTGATCACAAGACAATACTTTTAAGAGTGCATTAACTCAGAAATAATATCTTACCATGCCCCAGAATCCAGGGTTGTAAACTCCGACTCCCCCAACGGGGCAGGCATTAGTGTCGCACAGAACCTCCATTTGAAGTGCGACTTTATTCCTATCAAAGAGGGACGAGCGATCAGTCGACACTATAATCGAGTGCTCGTCTCCGATGATCGACCAAGGGAGTATATTCGACGGAGTGTTCTGTCCTCCACCTTCAAAACCTAGAAAACATAATCGCAATCATTATTAGATTATAACAAAGACAAGACTATTTTTGTATGAAAGTTTCGACTTTCGACTGACCTCTGTTGCTGACAAGCTCGGCCCACAGTCCCCCGGAGCCAGCGTGATTGATTTCCTAATCGTTTTCGGTTAATTACGATTGAAAAATATCGAAATGAATAGACGATTAAAAACTGACCTCAAATGATATTCCGAACAATGTCTGTGGTATCTTTCTCACTACCGTGTGCGGATCAGAAACATTTACGTACAAAGATGCCGTGTTGATTCCATTCGCGCGACACTTGTGGGAAGTGCAGAATAATAAATTAAGGAGAAGTAAAAGCAACGCTGTACGAGAAGAGTAATTCGAGTCCATATCCATCGTATCTGACCCCGCCTGCCTATTCAAATCCCGACGAGGCTGATCAAGTTATATAGTGTGTTGTTTTCTGTTAGCTTTAAACAGAATAACAACTACCTTGCAGAAATTAATGACACTAGTGAAAACAGAAAATATCCAAACTCTCACAACAGACAAAGCATTGGTTCACAATTAGTTTTCTCAAAGATTATCCAAACAATATTCTTATGTGATAACTAAATAAAAATGACAGTCTTCGCGTGAAAGTGATCATTTCATCAATCATCAAATACTGAAAACTTAAGATGACCGAATAATTTGAATCCGAAAACTTACATCAGAATCATAGAAATATATAAGCACCCCAAAATTCACACAAGAATCTTAGAAAATAACCCAGTATAAATAAATAAACAAATAAGTCAAGAAGTTACAAGTCATAATCTGATCAACTCGATCCAAATCACCTGCAGATTAGGGCCCAGATAAATTAAACTTGATCTTTGATTGTGTTAAAATGTAATGAGGGATTTTAAATTTATATTTGTTGTGTTTGCTTTAAGATTATGGGTAACTTACTGCCCCGAAGATTTTGCCTTGGAAGTAATTAGTTTGAGATGATGTTCTCTTCAAAGTTTCATTGTTGACCCCACTTATCCCTTTAATTCATTACTGTTTTTGTTTATTGGGTTGATTATAAGAATTACTTTATATAAATACTAGTATTCCAGTATTACACCCTTGTCATGGACCATATAATAATAAACCCCCTTTTCCATATTTATCCATATGACTTAATTATTTAATATATTATTCATTTCAAGCTAATCTCATCACTAACTTACAATTTTTTACACTTTATCAACAACTTACAAATCAATTTTACAACTCAATGCAATTTCTCACTTATTATTATTATTAAATAATTAATTGATATATTTTTTATTATAATTTATGTTTAAAAATATATATTAAATTATTAAAATGCTTCAATTAATTATAATAAAATACAATAAATATAAAATTAATTAAATAAAGTAAATTTTCATTAATAAAATTAAAATTATAAAATTTAAAAAAATTAGTATTATGTGTAATAAAATAATTATAATAAATATTAAAAATAATTTAATTTATAATTAGAATTTAAAAAATAAATAACACGAGTTACAATTTTAATATAAAAAAATTAATAAAAAAATACTCCATAAATAAAATCAAGTATTAAATAAAACTAAACTAAAAAATATTAAGTATATAAAAAAATCAAATAAATAGAGAATATCTAAAAAAAATTATGCAAAATATATCAATATTATATATAAAAGAATAATAATTTAGATATATATATATATATATATATATATATATATATATATATTATTAAAATGTTGTAAAAATTAATAAAAAAAAATAGATGTATATAGAAATAATAAGATTCAATAAAAATATGGGCCGGGTCTTACTGGCACAGAATGACAGAAATGTCAATTGGTCCGGTGGGTCGGACCGACCGACTAATTTCCCACTGAACATAAAAAACAAATACTCGACATTGACCAGCTACACTGCTACAGACTATAAACCTGAAAATCTAGGCACTTTCATTGAAGTCGATAGAGGCCCTAATTGCGAGCTTGATAGAGCGGTTCGGGTTCGCATTATTCATGATGTTACGCAGCCTTTGAAGGCGTCTGTTCCAATTAAAATGAAGCAGGGTAGGGTTGTGAATTTTGATGTTAAGTATGAACGACTTCCAATATTTTGTTATGGATGTGGGGTATTGGGACACGGAGAGAAAGATTGTGAAGCTGGTCCTTATGATGATGATGATTTACCATTCGGGGAATGGCTTATTGCATCTCCATGGAAAGTTACCAAGACAAAACAGGAGAGTTCGAATATGGCGAAGAAAAATCTTAATTCTCTATTTAATGCCGAGAAACAGAAGGAAGAAGAAGCTGACATTTCATTAATGATCGAGAGACTAAAGACTATTGCCATTAATCTTAAAGAAAAAAAAAGTGCGGAGAAGGAGAAGGTAAAGGTGGGTGAAGGATCGATGGCAGGGAATGTTAATGGGAAGTCCGGGATGTGGAGGGTGGATATGGAGACTAGTGTTGATGGGCAGGAGCTGATACATGCAGAGGAGAGGTGCCTGGGCAGTTCGGTTGGGGGTAAGCTGGGGGGTGGTAGTGGAGAACGTAAGGGTGTGGAGTTGATTGAGGAAAAGGAGAAGGCTAATGAAAGGGTTAACCAACTGGTGGATGCTATGAACGTAAGTAAGAAAAAGGTGGGGAAAAACAAGAATAGGGAATGGAGAAGGCTGACGAAGGCTGGAGGTAGAGAAGATAATGACATGGTGATGGGGGAGAGTGTGGCGGGAAAGCGGGGTAGAGAGGAGGACAATGAAGAGTTGTGCGATAAGAGGGCTAAATTATTACTTGACGGGGGCGTCTTTACACCTGAGGCGAAGGTTGAGGGAACTCAACCCCGTCGGGCCCAATGAGTCTCCTAAGTCTTAATTGTCGGGGGTTGGGCAACCCCGACACAGCTAGTGCCCTCTGTACTCTTATACGGAGGGAAGCCCCGACCATGATTTTTCTTAGCGAGACGAAACTTTGTGGTCGTGACATGAGGAGGGTAAGGGAGAGGCTAGATGGGTATTATGGAATTGAAGTGGATAGTGCGGGGAGGTCGGGGGGTCTTGCTTTTATGTGGCGTAAAGAGATTGACTGCGAGGTCGTGTCGGTTTCGATTCATCACATGGATTTTACTGTTCGTGAGGAAGATAAACAGTGGCGGGTCACCGGTTTCTATGGGTGGCCATCCATTTCCGATCGTCATTTGTCTTGGAGTTTGCTGAGGTTTCTTCATAGTCAGTCTTCGCTTCCATGGGTTTGCATTGGCGATTTCAATGAAGTGCTCTACTCTACAGATATGAAGGGAGGTAGTCGTGCTCAGTGGCAAATGAATAACTTTCATGCGGCTATTGATGATTGTGGGCTAAAAGAAATTGCTTGGGAGGGATATCCATTCACTTTTGACAATGGCCAAGCGGGAATCAACAATAGACAATGTATACTTGATCGGGCTTTCTCTTCTAATTCGTGGCTCGACTTATTTCCTTTTTCAAAATTATTACACCTTGATAGGGAGTGGTCTGACCATGCCCCGATTAAGCTGGTTTTTGATAAAAGAGAAATTGGAAGTACGACGCGAAGCAGGTTTCGTTTTGAGCAGATATGGGTTGGTGAAGAGGGATGTGAAGATGCGGTTATCAGAGGGGTCGAGAGGGTTATGGTGAGCTGAGTGATGTGTTACTTGAGTGTGCTAAGGAGCTGCAAGCTTGGAAAAAGATTAGTGTGGGAAAAATTAAAAGATCGCTTGAGCTGAAAAGAAAACAACTAGCTCGTCTCAGCGAAGGGGGTAGGTCCGAAGAGGAGGTGAAATGTAGAAGGAAAATAGTGGCTGATATTGCCAGTCTTCATCGTCAAGAGGAGCAATATTGGCGTCAAAGGTCACGTGCTCTATGGCTGAAGGACGGCGATCGCAATACCAAATTTTTTCACACAAAAGCAGGGGAGCGGAAGCGCAAGAATTTCATTGCTAAATTAATTGACGATGAGGGCATTGTTCGGGTAGGGGACGAAGCTATTGCTGGAGTTGCAAATGATTATTTCACTTCGCTATTTACTTCGTCCGAGCCTCAAAATTTTGATGATGTGTTGTTGGGTCTTGATGGGCGTGTTTCCGGCGATATGAACAGGTTACTTCAGATGGAGTATAGTGAGGCGGAGGTGGTGGAAGCGTTAAATCAAATGCACCCGTTAAAAGCTCCAGGGCCCGATGGGATGAATGGATTATTTTTTCAAACATATTGGCATGTTGTTGGTTCTACGGTCGTGTCCACGGTGTTGGGTATTTTGCGTGGTGAAATTTCTCAGCAGGGGCTCAATAAAACAAATATTGTTCTTATTCCTAAGAAGAAGTCCCCGAATAAAATACGTGACTTTCGACCGATAAGCTTGTGTAATGTGGCGTATAAACTTGTTTCTAAGGTGCTTGCTAACCGGCTAAAGCTTTTTCTAGGTGACATTATTTCCGAGAATCAAATTGCTTTTACGCCTGGAAGATTAATTTCTGATAATATTTTGATTGCTTTTGAGATGTTCCATTTTATGAAAAATAGCAGAAGTTCGGAGGGACACATGGCAATTAAATTAGATATGGCCAAGGCGTATGATCGGGTTGAGTGGGGCTTTTTGAGACGGGTTTTGCTGACAATGGGGTTTGATAACTTGTGGGTCCAGCGTGTTTTGGATTGTGTTAGTACTGTTTCATTTTCAGTACTTATAAATGGGACTCCGTCTGCTGAATTTCGGCCAAGCAGAGGTTTGAGACAGGGCGACCCGTTATCTCTGTATCTGTTTCTTATTTGTGCTGAAGCACTGTCAAATATGCTGAGAAGAGCTGTTGAGAACTCATCACTGCACGGTATCCGAATCTCTAGCACGGCTCCGCCTATTTCTCATCTTTTGTTTGCGGATGACAGTGTTTTCTTTGTCAGGGCCACGTTGACAGAGGTTGAGGTCATAAATGGAATTTTGAGGAGATATGAGGCGGCTTCGGGGCAACTGGTTAATCTGGATAAAACTACGGTTTCTTTTAGTAAAGGTGTGCCTAGAAGTCAGCGGAGTTCATTAGCAGATAGGTTGGGTGTAATTGAAGTTGAGGAGCAGGCTCGGTATTTAGGCCTTCCTACTGTTATCGGGCGATCCAAGAAGGTAATTACTGACATTATTAGAGATAAGCTTTGTAGACGGTTACAAGGCTGGCGCGGGAAAATTTTGTCGAGGGCTGGTAAGGAGATTCTTATAAAGGCTGTGGCCAATTCTCTCCCTACCTATGTGATGAGTGTTTTTAAAATTCCAGCGAATTTTTGTCTTGAATTACGTTCTTTGGTTTCCCGATTTTGGTGGGGACACGATGAAGGAAAACGCGGTATTAATTGGATCTCTTGGGTAAATATGGCTCGACCTAAATGTGAAGGAGGATTGGGTTTTCGTGATTTCAATTCATTCAATATTGCTCTGCTAGCTAAACAAGCATGGCGCCTTGTGACTAATCCGGATTGTCTTTGGCCCCGCTTAATGAAAGCTAAGTATTTCCCTAATGGCGAATTTATGACGGCTTCGTTTGGTGTTAATCCAAGCTACACATGGAGGAGCATTGTCGAAGCAAGAGTGGTGCTTGATAGGGGATTACGACGTAGGATTGGGGACGGTCTGGAGACGAAAATATGGCGGCATGCGTGGATTCCCCACACCCAGTCAGGCCGGGTTATCACACCTTTTTTACCGGGTAATGAAGAGATGAGGGTGGCTGATTTTATGAAGGCGGATGGGAGTGGATGGGACGATCATAAGCTTGATAGTCTGTTGTTTCCATTTGAGAGGGATAGGGTGCGCAATATTCGGTTAAGCTCCAATAGACCACGTGATATTTGGTTTTGGGGCTATGAGAAGGATGGGATTTATTCTGTTCGGAGTGCGTACAAGATGCTAGCAGGGGATATGGGGGATATGGAAGGTGTGTCGGATTGGAGTAGGGACAAGTGGTTGTGGAATCGACTCTGGAAGGTTCCCGTCTGGCCCCGTGTGAAACTTTTCTTCTGGCAACTGTGTCGAGAAGCTTTGGCTACGAAAGCAAATATTGTCGCTCGAGTAGGAGGTGAGTGTTCTTTCTGTTCTTTTTATAATTCAAATTTTGAGTTTTGCCTTCATCTTTTTAATAATTGTCATGTGGCGAGATGGGTGTGGGAGAAAGTGGGGATTGAAATGCAGGAGGTCGAGTGGCGCGACGATGTGCGAGGATGGGTTGAGTGGTGTTGGAAGGAGGGGTCGGAAGATGATCATGTGAAGCTTATGATTGGGTGTTGGGCGCTATGGGAACATCGAAATAAGGTAATATTTGATGGCATTAAGGTGGACCCGGATGCGATTGTGAGGCGAATAAGAGACGTGATTAATGAAGGATGGGTGGGGAGGTTATGGGGAGGATGCATAAGGCTGTAAAAAGTGGCGGGGGGTCTCGGGTTCGGCGGAATCAGGGGGGTGGAGGGCTTCTAGGGAGGGTTATGTAAAGATCAATGTTGATGCGGGTGTGACGGATGGGGTAGGGGTTGCAACGGGTGTGGTGTGTCGAGATGGTAACGGATCGGTTTTATGGGGCTTATCCATTGTTTGTAATGAATATTGGGAGGTTGATGTTGCAGAGGCAAGTGCGGTGCTCGACGAAATCGAAGAAGCTAGGCGTAGAGGTCTTCAAACCGTGGAAGTGGAAAGCGATTGTTTGGTTGTGATCGAAGCGCTTAAGAATCGGAGGGGGGGAAGGAGCATCGTTTCGCTGATTATAGATGATATTTTAGCTTCATGTTCCAGTTTTTAGTGTGTTATTTGGTCTCATAAGAGTCGTATTAACAATTGTGTTGCTCATGAGCTTGCTCATATTTTTCCTAGAGTCGTAGGTAGATTTGTGTGGGAAGATGTTTTGCCAGCTTCTGCGAATAACGCTGTAATTTTTGATCGTTCGTAAATTGAGTAAGCCCTTGTGCTTTTCTCTTCAAAAAATAAAAATAAATAAACAAATACTTTAGCAAATAAATAAATAAATAAATAAAAGAAAAATAAATAAAAGAAAAATACTTAAAGCTGAAGTGCAGAGTACAAAAAAAAGCGCACACATCAACATTTTATTTTTCACCCAAGGAAAAACATCACTCAGGAAAAAATCCTGCAAACACTCAGGTAATTTCTCCGTTTCAAGATCTATTTTTTCATGAAGATTTTATCTGGGCTTTGATACAAGAATGAGCTAAATGTTTCCTCTTTCAATTTCGAAAATTACTCTTTTTTTTTTGCCTTTTTTTCCCTAATTTCTTTTCCATTTTCAGATGATAATGTCGAAATGTTCATTTCAATATATATATGACAGAAAGATTCCCGCTTTCTCAGACATGCATGCGTTTTTTTTTTTTTTTTTTGTTTTTATTTATTTATTTTCTTGGTTATTTGTTGTTGGGTTTTTAGGGTTCAAATTAAATGTAGGGATTTCCTGTTCAATTCCTTCAAAAAATGTTTTCTTTTTAGTTTTTTTGTGTTAGTGTTTAGTATAACCCCTGATTAAACATTTTGCATGTTGCAGGAAACTAGCTTATGTTGAACTGAAATTGGTACGGAACATCCCTTTGATTTATGGTTCAATTGTGAACTTGATGAATTAAGTTTCTTGTTTATAGAATAATTACAGCTAATAAAAATCTGGGTTTGTAAGTGTTGTATTTTGGTTAAAAAATGGAGCACGGTCTGGGTTCCGATTCAATCGATAGGTCTAGGATTTTAGAAGTGAAGCCATTAAAAACCCTCGTCCCCGTCTTCCCGAATTCCCAAGCTAACATGTCTTCCGTTTCAACCCCTCATCCCTCGCCCTTTGCCTGTGTACCCCCTTGTGGCCCTTTCCCTTCAGGGGTCCAACCCTTTTACCCCTTCCTCACTCCAAACAATTCCTGGTCCCAACAAGCAACTACTCCCAGTGTTCAAAACCCACAACCATCCAATTTCGCTTTCGATGCAAACATTCCTGCCCCCGTTCCCCTGAACTCATTTCGCACCCCCACCCCTATCCGTAAATCGAATGGTCGAGGCAGACCCAGGAAGGTCACTCCAGCCAGTGTCGTCGAAGATGAATACAGTGACTCTCAGGACCAAAGTGAGCAGTACTCGAAGGGAGTCAGCACGGAGGACAGAAGTAATTCTGGGAGAAAGAGGGGCCGTCCCAAGAAGAGACGGGCTGAGAATGGTCAAGAATTCAACATGGAGTCTTTTGTCGACAGTTTCTTGACTTTGTTCAAGCTCAAGGATCTCGACGACTTCAGGAGGTCCACAGGCGACGAGGACACAGCCAGGGCTGTGCTGATGACCTACGACTTGATCCGTAGGAAGCTGTACCAGCTCGAGGAGTCCAAGGACTTTCCCCCTGGGATGGCTCGGCGGCCTGATTTGAAAACCGCCAATCTCATGATGACCAAGGGGGCCCGCACGAACAGCACAAAGAAGATCGGGCATTTGCCTGGAGTTGAGGTCGGAGATATTTTCTTTTTCAGGATGGAACTCTGCATGGTGGGTCTACATGCACCGACCATGGCCGGCATAGACTACATGGGTGTTAAGGTTACTGTGGATGAGGAGCCCATGGCTGTTAGCATTGTCTCGTCTGGAGGTTATGATGATGAAGGTGGTGATAGTGACGTGTTGATTTACAGTGGTCACGGTGGGGTCCAGAGGCCCGATGGGAAGATGTTTGACCAGAAGCTCGAGAGGGGAAACCTTGCTTTGGAAAAGAGCTTGCACCGTGCAAACGACGTGAGGGTCATAAGGGGTATAAAGGACCTTGCTTACACGACTGGGAAAATTTACGTTTACGATGGTGTCTACAAGATTCAAGAGTCTTGGGCAGAAAAAAATACGTCGGGCTGTAATGTTTTTAAGTACAAGTTGGTTCGAGTGCCAGGGCAGCCCGAGGGTTTTTCGTTGTGGAAATCGATTCAGCAGTGGAAGGATGGGATTGCCTCCCGGCCCGGTGTTATTCTTCCCGACTTAACTTCTGGTGCCGAGAGTCTCCCTGTTGTTCTTGTGAATGATGTGGATGAAGAAAAGGGTCCAGCTCATTTCACATATGTTCCTAGTCTGAAATACTCAACGCCATTTCCGACTTCTGAGCCCTTGTTGGGATGCCATTGCTTGGGTGGATGCCAACCTGGCGACACCAACTGCCCCTGCCTTTCCAGAAATGAAGGTCTGCTCCCTTACTCATCTATGGGGGTCCTCCTGGAGAACAAATACCCGATACACGAGTGTGGGTCCACCTGTGCATGCCCTATGGACTGCCGTAACCGCATATCTCAGGCGGGTGTCAAGGTCCGCCTTGAGGTTTTCAAGACCAAGAATCGGGGCTGGGGACTGAGGTCGTGGGACCCAATTCGGGCAGGGTGCTTTATCTGTGAATATGCAGGGGATATCATCCAAGGGTTTAACGGGGATGATTATGGGACTGAAAATGACGATTGCTATGTATTTGACGCGAGTCGAGATTATGTGCCGTTGGAGCCTGTTCATGGTTCAAATGCTTCAAACAAATCCCCGTTTCCACTTGTTATAAGTGCTAAGAATAATGGGAACGTGGCCCGTTTCATGAACCATGGGTGCTCGCCGAATGTGTTTTGGCTGCCTATTTTGCGTGACAGTACTAATGGAGTTTGTCTGCATGTTGCGTTCTTTGCTGCCCATCATGTGCCGCCTATGCAGGAGCTGGTATATGATTATGGTATGGTTTCAAATGAGAACGGAGAAAAGTGGAAAAAGAAGTGTTTGTGTGGGTCCGTGAAGTGCAAAGGGTACTTTTATTGATGGTATCCAATTTGCTGCGGCTGCTAGATTTTGTTTCCTCGATGGCTTTTTATAAAGGTTAGCTATATATGTATATCAGTTTTTGTTTTTCCCTGAAATTACCTGATTTATTTTATCTTTAGCTGTTTCCTTCTCCCATGGTGTGTTGGTGTTTATATGCATATATTTAAACGAAATACATTCAAACTACATTTACGGAAGAAAAAGTCTTCCTTAATTTGTAAACATAATTTCAATTGTAGAAAGGGTTAAATTCTCAAGAAGCTTAAAACTGAGTATTATTCTAGAAAATGAGTTGGTCATTTAATTGTTTTGGATGCCAACCACATTGCTAATTTTATTGAGTTTTAAGGAAACCTTCCATGCCTTCAGTATTGCATGTATCATTCATAGGCATCAGACATATTGGAGGATAAATGATATGATATCCAATCAAATCACCGATTTCTTAAAAAGTACGAGACTTGTTATTTGATTAACTCTTTTCCTTTTTCTAGTGTTAGTTTTTACGTAGTATATTTTTTTTGTATTTTTTCATTTATCAGTGATCACTGATAGATAGAAGTGTGTGTGTGTGTGTGTGCACCTCTTGAAGCCAGTTGAAGGACTTTTATTGTTTTTCAATGGTCAGTTCTTTAATAGTGAATTCTTTCCGGTGCCTTGTTTTTTTTTTTTGCACTTGGCTGTTTGAATAACCTAAAGTTCTGCAGTAGTATTTGAAATTGTTCCAGCAAGATAAAAGCTCCTCCAAAACAAATAATGTAAAGCATAAACTCAATTTAATTCATGTGAATATCACATCAAATAGACACCAGAGGGAGTGGGTGGAGAGGTTGAAGCAAAGATATCTTGAATTCATGAATCATGATTACTCGTATATGTTAATGTTGGTATTAGGGTATCTATATTTCTACACCAACTTCGTAATTAATCTGACATTAAAAGATAGCTTGATAAGCAAATTTCACTGTTTAACTGATTCTGTGTAAAAAAGCTGGAATGTTTCTGACTTGAAATTGATTTGTTCTAAACTCAAGAGTTGTGTTTGTACTGTTGTTTGCTTGAAATCTACAAAGGGAAAATCTGTCAGGCAGAATCAAACCTAGGTGAGTTGTAATTTTCAACAATTAATGGGCTTTTTTGTAATATTACCTTAATTATATGCATACAAGGGAAATTTGATTCTAAAAGATAACTATAGTTCTTAATTAATATTGTTTCATGGGATCAGTTCAATAAAAATTCAACTGTGGAAAAATGTTTCCCTATCATGAAGTCATAATCTCGACTAATTTTATCTTCTCTTTTTTTTTTTCTTTCTAATTTTATAGGTACAGACACAAGCAGCGTTTTGTCTTAGTCGATGGAAAGTGAATCTCAGGAATGGATTTAGCATTAGCAGTTGCAGATATTAGTTATAAATTATGCTTTCATAATTGTGCGGGATGATCGTGTGTACTCGAATCGTTTGTAGTGTGTGATTTGTGTAGTTCTTTTATGTATGATTCTCTGTTAGAATTGCGTATGTTTGGAGTTTCAGTGGCTTTAAGGTTGTATTTGGCTTTGCCCCCTAACTCGACATTGGCAGCATGTTATTTATTTTGGAACTCGCTCAACGGGTTCTGGTAAGCTCTGCTTGTAATATTGTCAGGTTTATTGCAGAAATATTCTTCCAGCATTCCATTGTATTTAGGGGTGTGCACCGGTCCAAGACCGGACCGGAACCGGTTTGGACCGGGACCGGAATCTTGAAATTTCAAGGACCGGAGACCGGACCGGTAAATTCCGGTCCGGTCCGGGTTTAAACCGGTTGGGACCGGTTTTGTTTATTTTATTAAATCTTATTTATTTTTAAAAAATATAATATTTAATATAAATAAATATACATAAGAAATATAAATAAATTCAATTGATAAAATAAAAATAATTAAATTTAGCAAAATATTTAATATTAAAAAAATAAAATTTTAAATTTTTATATATTATTTTAAATATAAACACATATTTATATATATAATATATATAAATAATAATATATATATTAAAATTCCGGGTTTCCGGTCCGGACCGGAAAATTCCGGGTTTAGACCGGACCGGACCGGAACCCGGAATCTCTAAAATTCTCGAACCGGAGACCGGACCGGATGCAACCGGTCTGGTCCGATTCCGGTCCGGTCCGGACCGATTCCGGTCTTTTTTCCGGTCCGGTCTTATTTTGCACACTCCTAATTGTATTTTAACTTCAGCTGTTTAATCCAGTACAAGTACTACGTGGTGGTCGTGAGTACACATAATTCAAAAAAATATATACAGTAAAACCTTTATAAATTAATAGCCCGTTAATTTTTATTAATTTAGAGAGGTTATTAATTGATCAAGTATAGTTTTTGCACTTAAATGACTAAGTTGGGTCTAGAAGATTCTCTTATTAATTTAGAGAGATTATTAATTTATCAAGTATAATTTTTGCACTTAAATGATTAAGTCGGGTCCGGAAGATTCTATTAATTTAAAGAGGTTATTAATTTAAATTTTTATTAATTTAGAGAGGTTATTAATTTATCAAGTATAGTTTTTGCACTTAAATGACTAAGTCGGGTACAGAAGATTCTTTTATTAATTTAGAGAGGTTATTAATTTATCAAGTATAATTTTTGCACTTAAATGATTAAGTCGGGTCCGGAAGATTCTATTAATTTAAAGAGGTTATTAATTTAAAAAAACTCGTAATTTTTTCTTAAATAATAAAAAAAATCTATCATAAACTATAAATAGATACTCCACATGAGAAGAAGATAGAATTTAATGGATGATTTTTATAAAAGAGTAATTTTAAAAGTTAATATGTAATTTAGGATATTAGTTTTTATTAATTATAAATTTGAGTAATGTTCCAAAATTACCTTAATGATTATACATGGTGGTGGGTAGTTATTATAAAGGTATTAAAGTAATTAGTTGTGCTTTTTTTATAATAACAAAATTAATAATACCTTTATTAATAAAAACGGTTATAAAAAGTTATTCTTAATTATAAAGTTTAATTTGTGATTCTTGAAATGTAAATTAGTAAACTAAATTACCCATTTTCCTAAATATTTCTTTAATTTAATTAAAGGATGAAATTTGTAAATATAATTTAATTAAAAAAGATTAATACCTTAATCCATATATAATACTATGTTCAAAGTATATCATACGGAGTAATATTGATTATTTCGTTTTTTATAATTTCATAAACTAAAATATCTTAAATCGCGCCGAATTTCACCGCCGCTGTGGTCGCCAAATTTCGCCGCCGATTTTGCCGCATCAGGTTAGGGTTTGGGTCGGGTTCGGGTTTGGGTTTTTGTAATTAACCGCGAGTTAAACCAGAGTTTACGTGAACAATCCAAGGTGCATTTCTTCATCCTGTTATATCCCCAGCTTAAGAGTTCCGAGACCTCCATCGTCTCCAACTGTCCGGCCAACACAGTAAGGTAAAGTTATTTTTTTTCTTTCTTTTTGTATCAGTTGAATGAAATATGAGCACTTATTGTTAGAGTTAAATAAATAATTTTGTGTTAGTAGATATTGAAATTCATGTCTATTTCACTTTGTTCTTGGCTGACTGATTTTCTTTTAATTAGATTTTCTGTTTTTCTAAGCAATACATAATTGATTAGGTTTAACATATTTACAATGGGTTGTCAATTTAAATTCCTATTATTTGATAGGAAAATAGGTGGTTGTCTCAGTGATGCAATCTTCCAAAAAGAATCACGGTGGCTGCAATTAAGCACCAAGTACTTCATTAGGGATGATAATTTATTTGCTCAATTTCCTGAAATATTTTTTCTTTATTTTTTCATGGGGGGATGTTTTTGTTTTTGGAGCTTTAAGAAAATTTCTCACTCTTCGTAATCTCTTTTATATTTAGTGTAACTCGCCATGGATGGTGAAAAATCAGCGGAGAAGAATCACAGAGAACTGGAGAGAAGCATACTTGAAAAAGTCAGACTCGTCATCTCCTCTGTGGATGAGGCAACGCATGTCGACGAAGTTATCGTAGCTCTCTACTCTCTTGCCGTTTGCTTATTCCCTCTTCAACCACATTCTTTTTCAGGTTCTCTTTTAAGTCTTGTAGGCAAAAAGCAAATACTAAAGGAACGCAAATTAACCTATATATGGAACTACAAGTATTGAGGGCTAATATATTTTTTTCTTGTCCTATTTGCTGTGGGAATTGAAGGTAGTGTTGATGAGAAATACCGTGACAAGGTACACATTTTAGTCATTGGATCATATATATTATTTAAAAAAAAACATTATGAACGAATATAGCTTTTTGTTGTTGTTGAATTAGGTTTGTTTCTGTTGTTTGAGTAGTTATTCACCTTGGAGATTCCATGTGGAGATGAGAAGACTAAATGGTGGAATGTTTTCTATAGAGGATCTTCATTCACTGCTTTCTCTCGAGTCTTGTTATACGGTAAATTTTGCATTGCATTTGCTTGGTACTTCCATTTTTAACCTGTGCAAGAGTTGTTTTATGCAGAAATATTATAAACTTTTAACATGGAACATTAGTCTACTCTGTTCGTATGTATGTTATATCAAAGCTATATATTATGCTTACATCTTTTGACTTTTGAGTTAAATTAATCACCAACAATTTGAGATTTAATCGTCTAGAACAATCTTGTCGACAATTTCATTTGAAATAATCAATTGTTTTGGAGATGCTTATTATCTTGCATTGGTTGCCAATTCTCCGGGGTTGGCTATAAAATGATTCAAGATAAATCCAATGTGGTTGTCATCTACTGACGTGCGTGATCTTTTATTCCTTTTTAAATTTCTGCATTTACTTCCTCCTGCTTTAGTTCTTATGAATATCTCCTTCATGCCAAAACAAATTATTCGAGTAAGTGCTCAAGGAGTATGTGTCCTTTTTTATTCTAAAGGATATGCATTTATGTGTAGATATTTCTTCCAATTGGCTACCATGCTTTCCAGCATCCGCAAGAAAACATGTATATGATGTATTCTTTATAAGTGGTTGTGCTACTGAGATAGTTCAGGCCGTGGTTCCTTGTCTACAGCTTAGTGGAAGTGGTGGTCATGATTCAATTGCTGTGTGCTCCAATGCTGAGAGGTAATAAGTTAGTTATTTATCGTTCTCAATATTGTCCTTAAATGGTTAGAGTTATTCATCAATAGTTCACCCCTTTCATTTCATGCTATGTTTAGTGACTTTAGTCACTATAGTGCACAACGACATACAATCTCATAAATATGTGTCTCATATGATTCAGAGTTTTGAAGGAACAATCACATACTAAAGCGATTGGTCTGTTTACCTATAAACCCTTATGGTTCCATGTCATGAGCTAGTGATCTCCCTGTTTCAATAAACTACCTTTTCAAATTTTTAGTGGTTGAGTATGTGCTGTTTTTTTTCTTTCTTTATCCTTATATATTTTATATGTTCATTTATGGAGAAAGATCTTTAGTTGTTGGATGTAGTTTTAGGAATAATGCCATACACTATATATGGTTTGTTATACATTTGCTTTTATCAATAATTACGTATGAAACATACAGTTACGATATGTCCAATGATTATTATGCCATAAGTCCTCCTGATTGTTTCTTAGCTGGGATGGATTGATTCAACTCAGTACCGGTATACCATGTTTTCTTCTTGGAATTGACTTTGCTTTGGGTTGATTAACTCCGCTTTTTTATTTATTAAAGCATGGTTTAAACATTTATTTCAAGGGGTTTAGCATGCAAGTCTGTTTTTTGTTTTTATAATCTAGGGAGGGAGAAATCAGTGTCTTGTTCTGGCATTTAGGTCATTGAGCTAAATCAATCTTTACAGTTATATACTGGGAGTTTAATATTTCAAATTTCACACCTGCTTGTATGATAATTTTTGTGCTTCTGTCAATATATTAAATTTCCACTATAGTATGTACAACTTGATGGAAATTTTAATTGCACTTAAAATAAGACTGAATCATGTCTCAGAATCAGTCATTTTGTTCCTTCACAAGGATGTTATGTATTAGTAGTTAATTTCTTGTTCAATTTTACAGGTTACTTGTTCTTTGCCTGCTGGAGAATGACATGGTATTTCAGATGTTTAGAGAATTTGCTGGTATTGGCGAATTTGAAAATATTAGCCATGAACAACTGAAGCAGGTTATTTCAAAGGTCTCACAGCTTATTACATCTATTCCGGACAAAGCAAGACAAGGAGCGCCAACTTCACTTTCCCCACAGTATCCTTATATTTAATTAAGAATGAACTATAAATAAAACTCCTTCATATTTATTCGTATATCAATACAAATGTTCAGGACTTGTTTGCACATGAATGTCTACATCGTTATTGCTGGTCTCCTACCGGTAAGGTTCACTATATGCATATGTTAATAAATCACTTATTTTTTTTACTTTAACTGAAAATTAAGCTTACTCAAAGCATTTGTATTTTTAAATGTACTAGAAAAATTCCCAGGATAAAACCAGCATGCAATAGCAAATCCTATCAAGTTCTTGGATTCTGGGCATCATTCGCAGTTTATTATTGGAAAGTTTTTTTTTTTTCTTTCTGTTTTGTTTCTTTACAACTTTTACAGCGTGTTCTTCAAACGACTTACCACTCATCTTCTCCATGGATTGGAGGAATGGGATTTGAAGTTTGAAGACAATTCAGCTGTTGCAAATGATATTCATACAGATGGCGTTATTCTTTTTGTTGGAGAAGCTTTAACTCGCATTTGCCGTCGAGGGTTTGTTGGTATTTTCTGAGAACTTCGAAGAATCCACATATTCAACCTGTTGAAGCTAAAACTGTAATTTTTGTTTCTTTTTTATGTTTTGTCAGACATGTTGCTGAGTGAAGTTCTTCCACGGATCCTTGGGCATGTTAGGAGTGTTTTTTCATCAAGCTCTGGCCTGACTATTAGTGAGATATTTGAGTCAAAACCCGGTTCGCGTTTCTGGATGAAAATCATGGGGGCAGTAAATGATTCCCATTCCGTGGAAAGAATAGCTGAAGAACTTTTGCATCAACTAGCCGTTCAAAATGTTCATGATGTCGAGGCTTACTGGGTTTTGTGGATACTCTTTAATCGGATCTACAAGTGCAAGGCTTCATTGAGGTACATAAAAACTTTTCAGAATCTTGTTCACGTGAAAGTTCCAATTATCAGACAGGCCTCTGTCATCTTTATCAAATGCACTTAAATGGTACTCCTTCCGACCACAACACTTTCATAATTTATTTTTGGTCCGCCCCTCATAAGTTTGCACATCCCAAAATAGAAATAACTTCTAAACTATACATCCTCTCAATTACACTTATTTGCACTCCATGTCATTACTCATTACTAAATGTCTTACTTTTTTTAACAACCCTGACAACCGCTCTGTACTATAAAGTTGAATTATCAATTTTATCCTTTACTTCATTCACCTAAAAGCAAAAATACGATTTTTATTAAATTACATTTCAAAGATGCTCCACCATTTCTTGTGGGACGCATGCATATATTACCACTTTTTGAAAAAAAAATTCTTACTTATAAAAAGAATCATGATCAGGTGCTCATCATGATTGTGCTTTGATTTGTTCAAACCGAAGTGGACTGCCCCTTCATTTTTTGTCAACTTGTTTTTACTTTTTCCTCTCCTCTTTTCCCCCTCTCTGCTCATTATAGATGGTACTTACTAGTTACTACTTCTTGGGTTCTTCCTTTACTTTTTAGGTTCACTTTTGTGGAAAAGTTTTTACTCTGGAAAGTTTTTCCCACCTGTTGCTTAAGGTGGATTATTCACTTCGCTGTACTTGATTGTGCTCCTGGAAGTTCATCAGAATCATATAATGTTTGTTGTCTCTCGAAAACCATGCACCTTCTTGTTGTATCATGGTCTAGAAAAGAGTTTGTACAATCGTCTCCAATTGAGCAGCAAGCATGTATCCTTTTAAATCAATTTCTGTTGTGGTAACCAAGATTAGAACATTTTTGGAAATTGTTGTTGAACATAGATTTTCTGTTTGATGTTTATATTTTGTTTTTAGTAATAGCATCTACACTGTAGAAGTTGCCCTATGTCTTCTGCTACGAATCTAATAAACAAATTGTATAATTTTTCATCATATTTAATTCATTTGGAAATCCCTTTTTTTTTTCATTTCTTTGTTTTATTATTTTTTCATTCATTATCTCAAGTAAGACCTTGACATAAGATAAAGATGTAACTGCTGCATTAGGCCTTTGCCTTGAGAGGATGACTAAAAAGGATCTGGATGCTACAAAGGATGGTCTGCACTCAATTCTTCAAGGAGTTAGTTGTACGACTTGTTTCTTCTTTGTTTGTCAAAAAGACTATCATTTGTTTATCACAAGTTATTAACTGTTCTTATTTTTTAACTTCTAACAGTTAGGTTGGAGAGCCCTGTGTATCTTGTTCGAAAAATGGCAAGCACTATTGCTTTTGTATTTTCTAGGATTATAGACCCCCAAAATCCTTTGTACCTTGATGATGAAAGTTTTCAGGAAGAGAACATTGACTGGGACTTTGGTTTAGCAACCCCTAGGAAAGTGCCCATCACAGAATCAGCGGGTAATGATGAAAACAATACTGAAAGAGATACCTTATCTACCATAGTGTCTGGAGAAGAAATTCAAAAGAGAAAAGATACAAAAGTTAAACAGAAGAAGGAATCTGTGTCTAATTTTATTGACCCAGATGAGGTTATTGACCCAGCAACACTATATAATGACCCTAATGTTGATGAAGATGAAAGTGACAATGTAAGTGAGGATTCTGAGGCTTCAAGCGACTCATCTTTGCAACCATATGACTTGACGGATGATGATGCTGATCTGAAAAGAAGATTTACGCAGTTGGTTGATTTGGTTGCCGCACTACGAAAATCAGATGATGCTGAGGGTGTAAGTTCAATATTCACCATTCTCTTATATTACGCATCTTCTTTTTTATTTTTGGGACTAAGATGCTTCATTGGATGTATATTTTGAGATATTTTACCATTCTGCAGGTTGAAAAGGCTCTTGACGTTGCTGAGAAACTTATCCGAGCATCACCAGACGAGCTCAAATATATAGCAGGTGATCTAGCCAAAGTTCTGCTACAGGTTCGTTGCTCGGATTTTACTGTTGAAGGAGAAGAAGAACCAGCTGAACAGAAAAGGCAAAAGGCGCTGGCAGCGTTGATTGTCACCTGCCCTCTTGAATCTCTCGATATTTTGAATAAACTTCTTTACTCCCCGAATGTAGACGTCAGTCAGCGGATAATGATTTTGGATGTAATGACAGATGCAGCTCAGGAGCTTGCAAATGCTATAATATTGAATAAAAAACATCAACCGATGGCCTTAATATCGTCTGCTTCTGGTCAACCCTGGTTCATTCCGAAAAACATTGGCCCCACAGGATCAGGGCCCTGGAAGGAGATTTCTTCAACAGAAAGTCCATTAAACTGGTCTTATTCTTATGAAAGAGAATTACCATCCAAACCAGGCAAGATTAAGAGGGGAAAGACGCGAAGATGGAGCCTTCGGCAGGATGTACAGGATAACACGATGGAATCATCTCAAAATAGCTTTCTTCAATATGCAGCGGCATTTATGCTTCCAGCCATGCAAGGATATGATAAAAAGAGACATGGTGTTGATATATTGGGACGAGATTTTATCGTCCTGGGAAAACTTATCTACATGCTTGGTGTTTGTATAAAATGTTCAGCAATGCATCCTGAAGCTTCTGTTTTGGCATCACCCCTTTTGGATATGTTACGATCCAGGTACCTATTAATATACAGCTGCCTTGAACTTGAGATAGTTATTGATGAACCCTTCTTTATCACTGAATGATTATGACAATGAGATGCTTTCCTGATATTTCACAGGGAGATATCCCAACATGCAGAGGCATATGTGAGGAGGTCTGTTCTTTTTGCAGCTTCATGTGTTATATTGGCCCTGCATCCATCGTATGTTGCATCTGCGCTAGTTGATGGGAACATTGAAATCTGTGAAGGGCTTGAGTGGGTCCGCACATTGGCATTGCGTGTGGCTGAATCAGACACGGACAGAGAATGTCACACGGTAAGCAAGGAAGTTGGCTTACCCAAAAGCTGATTTTTTTTTAGTGTCTAGATTTGTGTATAAGTTTCATTATGCGTAAGGTTATGCTATTTGTAAAATCCAATTGAAAACAAAATATTGTATAACTTAATTTAACACAGGTTAGGTTTAGAAAAACTGATGCTACATATTGTGTTTTTATAATGCAGCTCGCGATGGCATGTCTCCAGCTCCACGCAGAGATGGCACTGCAAGCTTCCCGGGCACTTCAATCTGCTAAGGAGACATCAACTGCAAATGGCATTAGTCTGCTCCCAACTGTGTCGAATAGATCAATTAAGATCCCCCACTTAAATTTATGAATTTAGGCACTCTTTTTCAGCGTAGAAATATGAACTACTTCCGAAACATATTTTGGCCTGAACGCACATGTTTCAACATTTTTAAGATTGGCCTGTTGAGTTTCTCAGGGAATTTGAATGTGCTGTATATATCATGTACTAAATTTTTTGTAATTAAAGATATCTAAGTTGCATTCTCAATGGGAGGACTGATATTTGATGTTCATCAAATTGTAAAAAAACTAATTTTATAGGCTATTTGACTGTTAAATTTGTCTAGGGATGGGATATCGTATTGTACCGTACTGAAATGGTCATACTGATACCGTATCAAAAATTTTGGTATACCGATTATCGATATACCGAAATTTCGGTATCGGAAAAATTCATATCGATATATCGAATCATACCGACATTTTTTTTTGCATATCGAACTATACCGACTTTTATCGGTATATTGGTATATACCTAAATACCAAAATATTAAAAATTTCATACCGATATCGTACAAAAAATTATCGATACGGTATTATACCGTACTGAAAATTTCAATATACCGAAAATTCGGTATTTTTCGGCATTTTTCGGTACGAGAAGTTCGATATTTCGATATTTCGGTATTTTTTTCCCACCCCTAAATTTGTCTTCAAAATGTGTTTGTTGCCGGTTGACTAGTCAAAATTGAATTTTTTTTCAAAAACAAAATTAAATTAACATTCTACAAATTTTCAGGCATGAATTATTGATACAACTATAGACTTTAAAAGATTTTGAAATATACGATTTTCATTCATCTATACAATATATAATTCAGTAAGAATTTTACCGTTGGATATATCCATTTTTAATTCCCCAAAAAAATCTAGATCGTTGGATTAACTTTTGTGTTCACACTTTAAGGACTAAATAATAAATAATTATAGTTATGATTAAGAAAAAATATTGATATTACCGGTTGTTTAATTCTCTAATTAATCAGATTTTAAAAATATTAAATTTCCTATTTTAGCTCCTTATTTTAAGTAATTATATACTCTTTAATCTCCACGTTGACCGCGTGATGAATTTAAAAGATATTTTATACTAATCAATATATTTGTTTCCATATAATAAGGAACTAATTCTATTAATTAGCTTCTTCATCATTAATACAGATTTTATTCCGCAAGCTATTTTTTTTTTCTGCAAATCAAAATTTTGAAACGTCGAGATTTATCCCATTTTTTATGTTTGTTTTGCAGATTGCCGAATTGAATATGGAGTGCAAAACATCGCGATGCTTCTTATTCATTGATTAGTCCAGAAGTATTTCCAATTTTTAGGTATTATTCTTTTCCGAAATCATATCGCCTCTCGATCTATTCGATATTACTATCATTTTGTTTTTCAAATTATTTTTGTTGATTTTTTCTTGCAGATCTCTCAAATGTAAGTATCCTCTTTATAATCATTTATTTTGTCTTGATTTATTTCGTTCTCTGTACAATCTAATGAATATATCTCATATAGTTCGTTTTTTTCGAGTTAAATCAATCTTATTATCTGTGTTCGATTTCCTTTTTCAAGTTGTCTTCTACTCTTCTTCGTACCTGTATAATATTCGTTTGACTCGCAATGTCTCTTCTTTACGGATACGTTGAGAATTCCTACTATTTCCAGCAAAACGTTTCACTTCATATCATTGCGAACAACAAGGTATTTTAGTTATCCGATTTAATGTCGCCTCTGATCTATTCGAGTTGCCTATCATATGTTTTGTATAATTTGTTTTGTATATTGTTTCTTGCAGATTCCTCAATGTAAGTCTCCTCTCTCTAACTATTACTTCCGTCTTTTTTTTCGTTGTGTTTTTTTACGTTCTCTTTACCTCTTTACAATTAATTGTGTTTGATTTCCTTTTCCAGTTGGTGTACTTCATACCTTAATAATATTCATTCTTTCATTTGTCCGCACTAATCGATCTAATTGTTTGTTTTTGTTTCCCTTATTCAGGTTGTGTACGAAGTAGTTGAATAATAGAGGATCTTCTCGCAAGGTTTCTTATTTACGAATACGTCTAAGAGTACTTCTAAATTCCAAGGTATTTTAGAAATCCGAACTAATGTCGCCTCTCGATCTATTAGACCTGCCATAATATTTATAGTGTACTTATTTGATTTCCTTAGCATATGTTTTGTATAATTTATTTTGTATATTTCTTCTTTCAGATTTATCAATGTAAGTCTCCTCTCTCTAACTATTATTTCCGTCGTTTTTTTCGCTGTGTTTTTTACGTTCTCTTTAACCTCTTTACAATTAATTGTGTTTGATTTCCTTTTCCAGTTGGTGTAGTTCATATCTTAATAATATTCATTCTTTCATTTGTCCGCACTAATCGATGTAATTGTTTGTTTTTGTTTTCCTTATTCAGGTTCTGTACGAGGTATATGAATAATAGAGGACCTTCTCGCAAGCTTTCTTATTTACGGATACATCTAAGAGTACTTCTAAAGTCCAAGGTATTTTAGAAATCCGAGCTAATGTCATCTCTCGATATATTAGACCCGCCCTAACATTTATAGTGTACTTATTTGATTTCCCTAGCATATGTTTTGTATAATTTGTTTTGTTTATTTCTTCTTGCAGATTTCTCAATGTAAGTCTCTTCAGTCTAACTATTATTTCCGTCGTTTTTTTTTTCACGGTTTTTTTTTTATGTTCTTTTTAGCCTCTTTTCAATTAATTCTTTTTGATTTCCTTTTCCAGTTGGTGTAGTTCATATCTTAATAATATTCATTCTTTCATTTGTCCGCACTAATCGATGTAATTGTTTGTTTTTGTTTTCCTTATTCAGGTTCTGTACGAGGTATATGAATAATAGAGGACCTTCTCGCAAGCTTTCTTATTTACGGATACATCTAAGAGTACTTCTAAAGTCCAAGGTATTTTAGAAATCCGAGCTAATGTCATCTCTCGATATATTAGACCCGCCCTAACATTTATAGTGTACTTATTTGATTTCCCTAGCATATGTTTTGTATAATTTGTTTTGTTTATTTCTTCTTGCAGATTTCTCAATGTAAGTCTCTTCAGTCTAACTATTATTTCCGTCGTTTTTTTTTTCACGGTTTTTTTTTTTATGTTCTTTTTAGCCTCTTTTCAATTAATTCTTTTTGATTTCCTTTTCCAGTTGGTGTAGTTCATACCTTAATAATATTCATTCTTTCATTTGTCCGCACTAATCGATCTAATTCTTTGTTTTTGTTTCCCTTATTCAGGTTGTGTACGAAGTAGTTGAATAATAGAGGATCTTCTCGCAAGCTTTCTTATTTACGGATACGTCTAAGAGTATTTCTAAAGTCCAAGGTATTTTAGAAATCCGAGCTAATGTCATCTCTCGATATATTAGACCCGCCCTAACATTTATAGTGTACTTATTTGATTTCCCTAGCATATGTTTTGTATAATTTGTTTTGTTTATTTCTTCTTGCAGATTTCTCAATGTAAGTCTCCTCAGTCTAACTATTATTTCCGTCGTTTTTTTTTCACGGTTTTTTTTTTTATTTTCATTTTACCCTCTTTTCAATTAATTGTGTTTGATTTCCTTTTCCAGTTGGTGTAGTTCATACCTTAATAATATTCATTCTTTCATTTGTCCGCACTAATCGATCTAATTCTTTGTTTTTGTTTCCCTTATTCATGTTGTGTACGAAGTAGTTGAATAATAGAGGATCTTCTCGCAAGGTTTTTTATTTACGAATACGTCTAAGAGTACTTCTAAATTCCAAGGTATTTTAGAAATCCGAACTAATGTCGTCTCTCGATCTATTAGACCTGCCCTAACATTTATTGTGTACTCATTTGATTTCCCTAGCATATGTTTTGTATAATTTGTTTTGTATATTGTTTCTTTCAGATTCCTCAATGTAAGTCTCCTCTCTCTAACTATTATTTCCGTCTTTTATTTCGTTTGTTATCTGTACATTTTAAGTAATAAGTTTCGTGCTTTTATTTTTCGCATTAATCATACTAATTGTTTGTTTTGTTTCTCTTTTTCAGTTGGTTTAAGACGTATTAGTTAGATTTTTTATTTAATCGCATGCTTTCTTATTTACTGTTACGTCGAAAAGTACTTTTAAATTTCAAGGTATTGTAGTTTAACTGAACTAATTAATCGATGTAATTGTTTGTTTTTGTTTTCCTTATTCAGGTTCTGTACGAGGTATATGAATAATAGAGGATCTTCTCGCAAGCTTTCTTATTTACGGATACGTCTAAGAGTAGTTCTAAAGTCCAAGGTATTTTAGAAATCCGAGCTAATGTCATCTCTCGATATATTAGACCCGCCCTAACATTTATAGTGTACTTATTTGATTTCCCTAGCATATGTTTTGTATAATTTGTTTTGTTTATTTCTTCTTGCAGATTTCTCAATGTAAGTCTCCTCAGTCTAACTATTATTTCCGTCGTTTTTTTTTCACGGTTTTTTTTTTATGTTCTTTTTACCCTCTTTTCAATTAATTGTGTTTGATTTCCTTTTCCAGTTGGTGTAGTTCATACCTTAATAATATTCATTCTTTCATTTGTCCGCACTAATCGATCTAATTCTTTGTTTTTGTTTCCCTTATTCATGTTGTGTACGAAGTAGTTGAATAATAGAGGATCTTCTCGCAAGGTTTCTTATTTACGAATACGTCTAAGAGTACTTCTAAATTCCAAGGTATTTTAGAAATCCGAACTAATGTCGTCTCTCGATCTATTAGACCTGCCCTAACATTTATTGTGTTATCATTTGATTTCCCTAGCATATGTTTTGTATAATTTGTTTTGTATATTGTTTCTTGCAGATTCCTCAATGTAAGTATCCTCTCTCTAACTATTATTTCCGTCGTTTATTTCGTTTGTTATCTGTACATTCTAACTAATAAGTTTCGTGCTTTTATTTTTCGCATTATTCAATCTAATTTTTTGTTTTGTTTCTCTTTTTCAGTTGGTTTAAGACGTATTAGTTAGATTTTTTATTTAATCGCATGCTTTCTTATTTACTGTTACGTCGAAAAGTACTTTTAAATTTCAAGGTATTGTAGTTATACTGAACTAATGTGGCCTCTCGATCTATTCGATCCGACCTAACATTGATATATTTTCGTACAGACTAATGGAAAGGGCCACCGAGTCTCCGCACATATTATTCGGACGTCGACTACTCCAACAATTTATTGTAGATGCTTACACCATGGTTGAGTCGTACAGACTAACTTTCTTGAAGCATCATCAGCAAGATTTACGTTGCGACTCTTATTCTGCTTTGGATGATGCTTTGAATCGTGGAGACGATAACTCTGCAAATACCGGGAAGAGAATTATTTTTCCTTCTACCTTTGTAGGAGGAGCACGATACATGATACAGAACTATCATGATGCTATGACCATATGTAGATGGTTTTGTTGTTTCAGTATTTCACGTTGCTAATGTTCGTATCCGAGCTCGACTTTTCCTTGATGTTTGACTTGCTGTGTATAGATTCATGACAATGTTGTGATCAGTTTAGTCTACTTTAGAGATTTATGTAAAAATGTAATATCTAATGTAATCATTAACCACTTATATATATTCTTGGTTATGCATTTGTATTCCAGGAACATAGAAATTATTTAATGCTTAATCATTCTTATATTATTCATAAGAAAATCAAATTTGGGGTGTTTATATAAAATCATAAGATTTATTGAATTTTTACTTATACTGTTAGTTAATCTGTAATCATTACAATTAAAAAAAAAAAACAAATTTGGGGTGTTTATATAAAACAAATCATTTTTTTATTTCAAATTGCAAATTACAGATTAATTTTTTGGAGCAAATAATGTGAAAATTATCTCTTCGAATTTCTAAAAATAAGTTTTGTAATATATTCTACCATTAATAATAGTCCACTTAATTATTGTATATTTCTTTATATAATAATCAATATAAATACACAATCTAATTTTTAATAGAGTTTTAATATTAAAGGAGTGTTACTATTTTTACTTATTCTAAGTTCGACGCTTTAATATTCAGAGATTAGTACTTTTCTGTGTGGCAACGACAATCTAGGGTTTTGTCTGAAATCTTGCTTTTCCTTCTCCAGATCTTTTTCAAGACTCATAAGAGTCATGAATTCCAAATATACAGAGCATGGATATTCTGCTAGCAGTTCGAGTAAAGGGAAAGGAAAGATCAATCCTGGTGTAGTTGATTGTGAGTATTCTTTCTGTTACCTATTGTATAGAATATTTTGATTCTTATGAATTTAGTTTAAATATATCATTTCAGAGTTTGTTATTTATTGTTTCGTCCACACGTACTTAATAATTTTGATTTATTTTAGTATGTATGAACTCATGTACCCTCTCTATCTATTGACATACAATTATTTGTTTATGTATCTAATTTTTTATTCCTTTCGATTTAAGTATCTTCTTTATACCCAATTTTTCATTGATTAGTTTTTTTTCCGTCTCTGTATTTGGAGCCGTAATAGATTTCATAATTTAATTGACTCTTCTGAAATTAGGGTTTTGATACCTCTGATGAAATTATTTGTTTATTCACTATGAATCTAACATTATTCTATACGTTTCTCTTTTGAATAATTCCAATTACTAATTATTGTTGATCTGATTAGGTTTGTCTTATTTGTTTTTTTGTTTTCTTATTTCTCCAATTAAGATAACATTTTACTAAATAGTTGTATTCGTTGTTTAACAATGTTTTCATTCTATGTATTATTTACTGAATTTATAATTACGTCTCAAGTAACAAGAAGAGTACCCTGTCCAATGAGATTCCATATTACGATCGACGATGGTGATATTGATACAATTGTAAGTATATATATTATGTTGTCTTTAATATTTTCTGTAAATATTAAACTCTAATTTTGATCGATTGTTTCTTTTTCTAAGCAAATGCCAACTTCATTCATAGAAAAGTGCTCATTTCGTATGCCGTTCAAAACAAATATCAAGACACCTTTTGCTCCAATGCATCCTATCGCGTTGGGTGAAGACAAAGAGGGTCGTCTACATATAATTAGTGGTTGGCAGGAGTTCCGCCAGAAATATCAGATTATGCAAGGGCAGTTGTTGACGTTCCATTGGATCGATCCGTCTCATTTCAATGTACACATCTATGATGTGGATATGGTTGAGATAACCTATGATGTTGACCACATCCGAAGAGGACGGGAAGTAGATTTAAAAAATCTCGCTGACAAATTTACTGAAAAGATTGAAAAACATCAAAGAAATCGCTTTGTAAGTTGTACTATCGGTGCTTATAATTTGAATTTTAGTTTTACATTATTAACTTAATTTTGTTCCTAATTCTCAGACGATTCCTAGATGGTTTGCCGACAAGACTCATCTTGATGATAAAACAGAGGTCAATATATCAAATGGAAAAGGAATCAAAATGTCTGTCTCGGTGCGTAAACGAAGTCGAAGTGAATCTGATACAAATAAAAGTATTTTTCTTGGCAGTGAGTGGAAGGATTTTTATGATCTGAATAAGATCAGGGTTGGCAGGAAGTTGGACTTCTACTACGATAGTACTTCAAATACGTTGTATGTCGTTCCAGAATTTGGATGGTTGTCGGATTCTGACTCCGATTAATACTTTATGTTTTAAGTTTGAATTTCTATCTTTTATTTTACTTTGAACTGATACTTTGTTAATTATCTTACATTTTGCCATGTGTACTTAACTTCTCTACTTTATATCTCCTACATTTTGAGTTACATATAGTCAGGTATCAACGTTTTATATATTTAAATTAATTGTTTATTTTCTTTAACCAATATTTATATGTTTCCTATTAATGTCCACGTTCAATTTTGAAATTCCTATAATAAGTTTTCATTCAAACATTTACTGAATGTTTTTCTTTAATATAATATGTAGGAGAAAATCCTTTTTTTTAAATTATAAATTTAATTTTTTTTTGTCGATATTATATTTTTATTTTGGCTGATAAAATTTACAAGAATTTCCATAATAAAAATTAAACTACTGATTTTATCATTTTCCATATATACTTTCTTAGCATAATAATGATACTAATTATGATGGAAAATATTATAAATCAATTATAGACAAGATCACAATTAAATTTTTGTGATTTTTTGTATTATTGTATTCGATATCTATGTTTTGTCTTATCACTTATCTTATTCCTATATCTTTGTATAGCTATTATAAAAACTCTCTCGAACTTATACATTATTTATCTACTCATTTATAATAACTTTCGTAAGCATCTATGTCTTGGTTATATTCTTCTTTATCTGATGTCAATCCCTCCGAAAAGAAGTTCCGAGCAGTTTTACTAGAGGTATGTTATTGAAGTTTATATTTACATAGACAAATTTATATATTTGCAATATTTATGTGTTAAAAATAAAACAAAATTAATTTATTATTGTTATGTTTAAGTCAGGTTGTAAAGATTTGCAGTTCTGTTAAAGTCCATGAGGATCTTTCATCACGATGTTTGTATTACGTAATTTGTCCCACCTGCAAGCATTCTCAGTATGTCAACTTCAGTCATTTTTGGTGCTATTTCTGTCATAGTGATCTCATTCGTCACCTCAAGATTAAAATTCATATCCAACTTCATGATGGAACGGAATTCGTGAATTTTGTTTTGACGAATGACGTTGCATTATTTCTAAATCAGAAATCAGCTGCTCAAATGGTTCTTTCAATTCTCTCGGTATTTAATCCTTTCCTAAATATATATTACTATTTTTTAATATAATTTTATTTATTTGTTATTTTATCAATTTACTTTTATTGCGTTGGGTGATTTCTTAATATGCAATGTATTTTTATGTATAAAAGGGTAGTGCCGACAATCCAATCGATGTTATCACGAATGGAAGTATAAAACAGAACGTAACTCATGCGGCTCTGTCATCCCTTATTGGAAACGAGTTTATGTTAAATGTCAGAGTTGACGGAGAACATCAGTTAGCAAGATTTTGTCATTACATTTTATGTATGAGAAATTTTGAGTCCATATTATTATGGGTTCACAAGGAAAGATTAATCCGTAATCCATCCTACCGTTCAAGTCGTGGCGGGTCTTCTAATCATGGCAAAAATGACAGTGGATTGATCCACGAATGATGCTTTCATTTTAATTGATATTGAATAATGTCACTTATGCATATTATTATTTCCCTTAGATGGATTGTTTTTCTATGTCATTCAATTAAATATGATCTTATGATTATTCAACTTATTTTATACAATAAGTAATATTGTTTGTTTTATTATGATTATTTTCTGAAATGCGACAAATTTAAACTTCCCACGGTATGTTAACAATATCATAATATATAAAACAATTATGGTCCCTTAGTATGTATGCAATTCTATTGTATGGTCTCTTCTTGGTGACGAGTTCTATTCAATTATTTGGTTGATTTAGACAAACTTTCAAAGAGATCTTATTACGCTTGCAGAAAGAATGATTTGATTTTCTTGCATAAGTTTATTCTTTCAAATGTTCCTTTCACTTTTGGAATCCATTTAGAAGTTAACCGATGAATCGTCCAACGATTATTTTCGACTTACAAAATCGAAAGCTCATTATATTTATTCCTTTTATTATATTTTCTATCCCGTAATTTTATTATTTATTCAATTTGATTGATATGAGTTACTATCAATATTACGAAATAATTTTTTTATTAATGAAGTTCTGGAATAGTTTACAAATAAGATAAAACTAATTGTTAAGCATATAAATACAATAATATTTATTTACGTTGAATTATTTAAAGATAATCTCTTTCAATAGTTTGTACTAATCTTTAAAAACTAAATTATTATATTAATTAATTATAATAATTTTTAATAAATTTATTTTAATACTAGATTCGAGTAATGATTTTTCGCAAATCTTTAACCCTAATTATCGGATTTATCTCATATCAATGCTTAAATATATTCATTATTTATCAACGCATCCGTATTCTTATTCCTAAACAAAAATGTCTAATTTCTATTCTTCTTTGGCCGAAATCAACCCATCGAACTTCGAAGATATTTTATGTATTCGTGTATGTAGGAAATGGTATACGTACGGAGAAGATAAATTTGCAAATTCCTTTGAGATTCTATTGGTCGACTATGCTGTAAGTTGTCAAACTTAATTCTGCTTTCTTAACAGTTATATTGTTTTTTTCTTCTGATATTGTTTGTACTCTTATATTCTCATTAAAGGGTAATCGTATGCAAGCTTCAGTTCAACAATCCCTCTTTGGATTTTTTGACAATGATATTAAAGAAGGAATGGTGTGCGATATTCGACATTTTGATGTTATTGAGAAACCTCTTTCAAATTTGATATGTGATCATAATTTTATGATACTCTTTAAGAGTAATACTTATATCGGTCCATCAAACAGTCCTTTCTTCTATCATAATTTATTCGTTTTCAAGAGTTTCTCAGAAGTTAAAGATCCTTCAACTGTCGAAGCTGGACATTTATTTGGTAAATTTTGTTGTTCAAACAATGTATGTTTTTTTATGATCGCAGTATTATATAATCTCTTACAATTTTTTCTTGCGTAGATGTCATTGGCCATGTGATTGATATCAAGGAAACGACATCTGCCGATCGATTACATATTATGCTTCAAGATTTAAAGTATGTAACTTTATATGTCTATCCCGTTGTCCTTAATATTAAAATTTATACTTCAATTATTAATAAAAATAAATGTATTGTTTTTCTTTTGATACAGTGGTAGCCATTTGCGTTGTGTTTTTTTCCAAAATTTTTTTCCGAAGATATCTGAAATTATTCAATATTTGAAGAGGGATAAAGTATCTGATATAGTTTTGGTTGTTCAGCTATGCAAAAAAACATCAATTCGTGGTAAAATTCGCATATTATTAATTCTTACCATTGATTTAATTAACATTTTTTTAGTAATTAATTATTTTAAAAGTTTTTATTCATTTGAATGTAGGTGAAATTTGTATTTCAAATCACGGCTATGCGACAACCATAAGGCTCAACCAAGATTTGCCTGATATTCTTTATTTTAGAGCAAGGTAAAATTGTATTTGAACTTAAGTTAACAGAACTAAAAATTATATTTTTTGTTAAAGACACTTCTTAATCAATTCTTATAGAAATTTAGTTACAATTTTTTTATAAAATGTTATTTTATATTACTAATTCATTGTTTCGTACTTATAATCAATTGAAGGATGCCTATGAGTATAGGTTCTTTTTCATTTGATGGATCTCGATTTTCTTCTCCGTGTGTGATGAGTGCCGAAACTGAATTGCATAACAACTCACTAAAGGTTTTATCTTTATTCCGTATTAAACTTTCTCGGAAGGTATATTACTTGGAGAATTTATCCTCTATATTGAATTTCATTCATTTTTTTTACTTGAATTATAAATATAAAATGTTTCAGTTTGTTACTATAATTTTTAATGCAGGTTCAAAAACTTTGGACAGTTGTTAAAGTAACGGAAATTATAACTCATAGCGGTTGGTTTTACACCGTATGCCCAACTTGCAATAATTTAGAGGACGTTACCTCATCCAGTTTGTTGTGCTATTCCTGTCGTCAAGATCTTATTCCTCACTCAAGATATAAAATTCATCTTCGAGTTGATGATGGAAATGATGATGCAATTTTTGTCTTGATGAACGATCTTTCGGACTTTCTAATTCGAAAACCCGCGGCTGAGGTTATTCGTTCAATTATCACGGTAATTAATTCTATCATTCAGATATATATGGTTTTATTTATTACTCATAGTTTTACTTCTTTTGCACCTTACTAACTGCATTTTGTTTTATATTATTATCAGGTTTATCCCAACAATTCTGATGTTACTTTCGGCAATGAAAGTATAAACAAAGTAATCCCGGATGTTGTGTCATCACTTATTGGAAAAGAGTTGATATTGAAGGTCAGAGTTGATTCAGGACATTTATTGGGAAGATTGTCGGAGTACATTGTGGATATGGGAAGTGATAATTCTGACATTCTACCACGGCTAAAAGAAAAATTAGTGCAGAATAAGTACTACATTAAACTCGATCATGGACATTCGGAGAAGCATTAGCAAGTGCAATGATGATTCGTCTAATAAGGATTACTTCTATAATGCTTTTATTTAATTTACGGTTTTATGCTTAGATTTTATTTCGAATTTCTTTTTTATTACACTTTACTGAGTGGTAAATTTTTTATATCTCTTTATCTTACTGCATTCGTATAAATTATATTTAAAATTTATTTATATTATTAATTAAAAGAATCTATAATAATTTCCGAGAAAGTGTCATTCTCATTATTATTATTATTATTATTATTATTATTATTATTATTATTATTATTATTATTATTATTATTATTATTATTATTATTATTATTATTATTTATAATAATAAAATTTAAAGATTATACGACTTTTTTTATTGTAGCAAAAAATGTTTGTATTAATATATTTTTTAATCAAAAGTATTTGTTTAAATTATAGTAGATATTGTCAATATTTAAACACATACTAGGATATTGATGCGCCTCTTTTTTTCCATACCAAGTATAACTCACTTTCAACAAATCTAGGGTTAAGTATTATTCCTTTTTGAACTTCTCTTCTTCTTGAATAGAACTTACAGCTCCGAATCAGGTACGATATGTTAACTATACTTATCTATGTTTTCAGAATATTTCTAAATATTTGATTTAAAGTTGTTGTTCATGTTAATTTGTTTCTTGATTCCTTAGATTCAAATGAAAAACGCTCCAAAGGGTACTGCAAATTTGATCGTTAATCATAATTCTTATTTTGATAAGATTTTAGATATATAAATCAATTTATAATTCGTACTTCGTCAAATTGATTTAGGGTTTTGAATCTGTTCCGTAAGTATGTTATTTCTTGCCAAACGACAGAAGAATTTATTCACTATGTCTTTTCGTTTTAAATTATATATATCTTATTTTAAGGGAGCAAATCAATATGTTTTCAAATTAGAGTATGATGTTGGTATTTATGTTGTTTATTTAACCTTATATCCGATTAACAGTGTTTTGTTATTCAGAAAGAAATCGGGTTTATGTTGGTATTGTGTTTTTAATTGTGATTTGATTTTAATCATAATCAAATTCATTTTGAGTTGTCTTATTTTAATCAATTGCTTCTTACTCGATCTTAGAATGTCCCGTAGTAATTCAACAGAAGATCGTGGCAAGAACGTTCCTGTTTTAGAAAGTTGTGAGTATTATTTAATTTTTACATTTTCAAAAAATATTGTGTTTCTTATATCTTATATATTAAGTATGTAATGATATTTATGTATCTGCTAATTGTTGTTTTGTTCATTTATATTCTAAATATGACGATGCTTTATGAAGCAAGGCGAGGAATACCATACTCCCCTAGATTCCACATTACTATCTCCCCTTATGATTTGGAATTTATCGTAAGTATGAAATTTACGTTTCACCTTATTTTGTATTATATAATTCTGATTTTAACCAAAAGATGTAATTGGTCAGATCATTCCAGATGCATTCTTAAAACAGTGCACTTACCACATGCCGTTGTTCACAAGTCTCAAGACCCCGAATGGTGACTATCATCCTGTCGCTTTGGGTCAACGGGATGCGAAAGGTCTTCGTGTAATGAGTGGTTGGGCTGCATTCAAAAAAAAATATAATATTATATGTGGGCATTTGTTGACGTTCGAATGGGTTGATCCTTCGCACTTCAATGTTAACATTTTTGATCCTTATGATAGGGTTGAAATAATCTATGGTCCCGATGTTAATCCCAGTGTTCCGGTAGTAGATGTCTCAACTTTGAAGTAATAAGTTGAAAGCCCTTTCGATTCAGATATGGATTTATAGAACATATTGTGTTTCAATATCAATTATAATCCAGTATTTTTATTTTTTATTAGAGACGATGTTATTTTTATTTATTATAAATTGGAGATTTTTCAAGGTACTTTTCTCTATTTTGAATTAATTTAAATATTTATTAATTAAACTTCATTTGCTTTAATAAATAATTCTTTTTCATCCTCAATCGTTTTAATGGTAACCAGAATTAATATTTAATAAATTATATAATAAGATGTTTTAATTTTATTTTTTTATTGATTTCATTGAGTAAACAAACAATTCAGATTCTTTAAATATTATATTTTTTTTGTTTTTAATCTGAATACATTATTAGATTGATATAGTTATATTTGGTAAAATACATTAATTATGACAATTATATATAGATTTAGATTTCAAGATCATATTATTTTTGTTTTATAATATATAGATTTAGATTTTGATCGTTTTTATTCTTATCTATATATGGTTATAATAATTTTTATTAACTGCAGACTATTCGTAATAATTTAAGTGTTTCAGACTTTATATATAACCGTATGGCGCTTCGTATTTCTTCATATAGAGATCTGTGAAACCACAAATAATAATTTCAATAATATAATACTTTACTATCGTTCTATTCACTATCTATTGAAAAAAACATGGATTTACCACATCGTTTATCTCAACTAAGTATTACAAATTTTAACGATTGGAAAATTGTTGTTCGATGCACAAGGAAGTGGATCACCAAAGACTTAGACAGTTCTCTGTCGAGTATTGACGTTGTTCTTATGGACGAACAGGTTAGATACCTCATCCATCTAAGTCGATTTTATATATTTAAATTATGTTCTTATTACTGTTTTTTTTTTTACAATCTGAATGTTTTTAATAATGAATAAACGTGTGTTAGTACTACTTAATCAATGATAAATACCAAAGATGACATTAGATCTTATACCTGTTAATAGATAATTAATTAGAATATTTTCCTAAATTTGAATGTACCATTATTTGTTATTATTTGTTCCAGATATTTAAAATCTTCGATGAATGATATTACAAATCTTTTATTGCAGGGGTCACGTATCCATGCATCTATATGCAACTCTTTGTTCAATTCTTTTGATGAACAGATTCGTGAAGGTGATGCTTACGTTATCAAAAAATTTAAAGTTGTCGGTAGTCCTACCACTAAGCCAGTATTGGAAAATCAACGGATGATATTATTTCTTGCCGATACATCTGTCACCAGTGCAGTAGATCTTGAAATTACAATTTCACCATATAAGTTTATTCCTTTTGAAACAATCACAGAGGATGCTTATCCCGATACAAGTCACTTAATCGGTATGTGATGACTTGCATTTCTCTTACTTTAAATCGTTATTGTTTTACATTTTTTGTATTTGTTTAACTATTTACGTGTTTTGACTACTTATATATATTTTTTGTTATGAAAGATGTAATTGGTCATGTTGTTGACATTGATTACTCCAACATGTATGGAAATAGCAATGAGTGTGATGCCTACATTCGTTTTGTCATATCTGATGTCAAGTAAGCATTTCAATTTATTTTTCATGTTTTTTATAATACTTCGTATCACTACTTAAATTACATTTTTAATTTTTTTGAATTAACAGGTATACCGAAATTATTTTGTTGCTCTTTGGTCCATTTTCTAATGTGATCAAGGGATGTATTGACACGTGGAAGGATGACTTATTATATAAACCCATTTTTATCGTTAATTTGTGTTCCACCACCAAATACAAAGGTTATATATAACTTTGGGATCTGTTAAAATGATCATACATTATACTTATTTATTTTATCATAATAAATATTACATTTTACAGGTGAGTTTGTTCTTCGTAACATCGGAGATGCTACTCGAGTCTTGATTTATAATCATATTGAAGAAGCCGTTGCATATAGAAAGAAGTATGTTATTTATCTCAACATTATAACATAATTTATAAATTGCTTTTCCTTTTTCATTAATTTAAAAAAACTTAGATTAATGTATGTCTTAATTTTATTTTGTTAAACAGGTTGGCCGAATACGACGAAAAAGCTGTTGACATGTTCGAAGTAGATCTTTAAATTACCTTCTTCTTCTTATACTAAATATATTTCCATTTTGTAATAATATTTGTTCTGATTATTGAAATTTTCTATGAATTAATATTCTATTTAATTTTTTTATAATTACATTATTTTGTATACTTTTATACGTTAATCATTAATCTATTTATTTAATAAATTTTATTTAAAAAAGCTCCATTATTTTTTCATAAAAAATGTTTAAACATATCAAATATCCATGTTATACGTTAATCATTAATCTATTTATTTAATATATTTTATTTAAAATACTTCAATTATTTTCTCATAAAAAATCTTTAAACATATCAAATATCGCGAAATATTTTCATATTTATATTTACAGTCAAGAAATAACTAATAAATATAATTCTAAACTTTTTAAATAAGTAATAAATATGTTTCCAAAATATTTTCTATAGATAGCTGATTTTTTTAGGTTTTACGCTGCACATATACCAATTGCTACCAATAGAGACTATTTCATATACGGTTCTTACTTGCAGAGCAGTTTCTTCCGTTTCTTTAATGGTGAACGATATGCTTTCCAGTTTAACTACTACTCGGACCAACTTTAATATCGTTGTGCGCATATGTAGAAAATGGATGTCTTCCGGATCCAAGATCTTCCCACATGATTTGGAAATTGTCATGATTGACGCAGAGGTAGTATTAATAATCTTTTTATTTATTCGGTTTTTCTATTTGTTATTTGTAATCTGTTACATACTACACTATATTATAGTTACGATCTTTTTATTGTACTGATCGTATCTCGAATAATTGTATGTAAACAGTACTTTACGTTATACAATTGATTAAACATACCTACAAAAAATATCTACTAATCCCGGAAATTTTATCTTTTTTTTTTTAATTTCTTATTCACTATTTGATAGAAATAACAATCTATCTCTCATGTAGACATATATTGAAATTTTTTCAACAGGGTACTCAAATTCATGCATCTGTTCCCAAAGGTTTGTTTGTAAAAGAGTTTGACCGCAAAATTATTGAAGGTGAAGTGTACAATGTTAAACACTTCAGGGTAATGTCAACTGTGTATTCAAATTTGATTGTTGACAATTCTTTGATGATTCGGTTCATCAAAGGAACATCGGTTGAACCATTATACGACCCATGTTTTCCCAAAAAAATGTTTAATTTTCAACCATTTTGGAGTATCAGTCAACATTCCTTTCCTGACTATGGTCCTTTTCTAGGTAAGTATGTTTTGTTTAGTATGAGAAGCAATATTATATTTAAAATTGCTGATAAACTAATTTTATCAGCAATTGTGATTCCTTATATTAGTTTCTTTTGTGCAAGATATAATTGGACATGTTCTTAATGTTGATGACTCCATGATGAATGGCGATTGTGGTCGAGGCCCTAAATTCATCCGATTTCGTATTGGAGATCTCAAGTATGCTTTATTTGTTTTATTAATATTTATTCTTTTCATTTTATTTTGTCATGTTCAATATGTATTTATTTATGATTACAGTTATAAGACCATTTCATTTGTGCATTTTGGACCAATTTCAAGTGAGATAAGAAGAATTATGGATATGGCAAAACATAATAGATTGGGTCATGTTGTTATCATCGTTCAACTTGCGGCCACTATGATGTTAAATGGTAACATCATTCATTTTAAATTTGTTACGAGTAATTATTTGTTTATTTTATATTTAAATATTTTAATCCATTATAATTATATTTCGTAGACGAGTTTGTATTGCACAATACCGACGGTGCTACTAACGTGATTCTTTATTATCATGTCGATGAGGCTGTAGAATACCGTAAAAGGTATGGTCTAAATTTAAATTAAAATTTGTATTGTTATGTATAGTATTTTATTTCCAACTCTTATAATGATAATATAAATGTTTTACTTTTTTTATTAATAATTTACAGGTTCGTTGAAAGTTGGCGCAAGTTTCCAAAGTAATCGACTTTTGATTAATTGCAAGATATTTTTATTGTTATGATTAAACTATTCTTTTTATATTTAGTCACTTGAATAATCTATCTTGCATGATGTGCGATTATTATCTAATGAACAAAAAAAGGTGATGTAATTTATTTATGTTTTTATATAGTCAGAATTATTTTTAATTTATATTTTATTGGTATCAATTTCCATGGGATTTATAACAATTTTATTTTTTTATGAAGTTATCTAAACCAATTTCGTCTAAACAATCATATGCTAAATTGAACAAACAAAAATTATTATGGTATAATCAATATAATATTGTAGTTGCCTAATTATAATCAATATAATAATAAATTAAGAAAACAATCATGTATATATGGTATATTTCTTTTTTATTTAATTAGACTTCTATTAACTTTTAAGTTTTTTTTACAATATTTGAACATATATTTTTTGGGTGCGATTTTCCTTATTCTTATTATACCCAATATAGCACGCCGCAAAACGATTTAGGGTTATTCGAAATTTCGTCATCTGACAGACGAGAACGATTCTCACGCTCTCCGAATCAGGTAACAATGTTATGAAATAATCTATCAAAAGTAAATGTTTTTATTAAGCTTATTGATGACAATTTCGTAATAATCTCGATCTAATCTATTGAATAAGATTCGAGAGATTACACGTTAATTTTGTTATAAATCCCTCAGTTTATGAATTACGTTTTCATGATTCCTATGATTCCTGTTATTTCTGCTATTGTTGTAAATCCCTAAATAGATCTATTGTATCGGTCAATCCATTTTCAAAAGGATGTTTTTTGTGGACGGACACTCTTTATTTAAATCAAATTTGTTTTTCTTTATAACAAGTTAATTACCCAATTATCAGTATTACTTACTGTCCATAATTTTATTCTGTTGTATTAGGTTAATTTTGGATTTGATAATAAGATGTCAAGTAACAATTCCAACAACCATCTCCCCGATGATGCTGATGATGTGAAAGACGGTACGGTTCTTCTCTAAACTATTTTTGAATCAAGTTTTTTTTTTGTTATACACTATCTTAATTGTATATTAATAAATATTTTCGATCAAATCTTCATCTTTCGCAAAATTATTCATTGAAGGAGTAAATAAATTTTATTTCATTAAAATTGTGCTCAAATAAGTTACTTTGTTAAGTATTTTGGTTGTTTGTATTCTGCCTGTCACCACAACATCTGCAGTACCTAGAGTGGTTCACTATGCTCCCGCGTTCCATGTTAAGATTGATCATCTTACTGATAATATCATTGTAAGTATGTACAATACATTTTTATAATCTTTATTATGATTATCGGTTGTACGTACATCACTATCTTTTTATAGGTTTTTCCAGTACAATTTGGACTAAAATGCACATACGATATACCCGAGTACACAAATTTCAAGACCCCTAATGGTCCACCGATGCGTGCTTCCTTAGATGTAGACTTTATGGGTCGTCTTTACGTACGTGCTGGATGGCCTCAATTCAGGGATCGATATCAGATTAAATGTGGTCAATTGTTGACCTTTGAATGGATTAATCCATCACACTTTAGTGTACACATTTTTGGAGAGAATAACGTTGAAATAAAATATGCAGTCGATTTCATTCGAAATGTTCCACTACAGTTTGATGTCTTGACTGTCCCTAACAGTTTTAATCTAACTATTCAAGGTCATCACTATTATCGTCTGGTAAGTCGTACTTGACATTCATTGAATTTTTTATTGTGTACATTATGAAAAATTCTTTCTAATGTTTTCGTGTTTCTTTTTCAGACGATCCCAAGCAAGTTTGTTGTCGACAATGATTTAGGTAAATGTTCTGAACTGAATTTGGTCAATGCAAAAGGAGAAAAAATGCTTGCCATATTGCGAAGAGGAAAAGGAAAGGATAAAAATCGCGTTTTCCTCAGAGAAGATTGGAGAGCATTTTGGGATCAGAATAATTTCACAGTTGGAATGACTTTGGTTTTCTCTTACGATCGTGTTTCAATAACATTGTGCGTCAAACCAGTTATTGACTAAAATTCAAGAATCCGCTATAATGCAATGTATTTTTTTATCCTTAAAGTTAGTTCTTCGTTTAATTGAAACATTGTTTATGTCGGTATCATTTTTGGAAACGAAAAACTATGTTTGATTGACTCTATTTGATATTAATGTATTTATGTTGATTTAAGTTAAAATATTATTAATTGTAAGTATTTATTTCAAGATTGATCATAATATTAATTTCTAATTAGCAAAAGTAATTTATGTAATCTATTGATTTTCTTTTCAACAAATATAAATCTTTATTTATTTATTAATTTATTTATGTATCTGAATTCATAATTTCCTCAAATTATGTATTTTATTTCATTTTTCTCATAACTTAACAATGCTATTAAGTAATAATTTCTTGAAATAAGGAAATTTATATCCTTTATTATTTTATATTTATTTAAACCATTAGATATTCGGCAAGAAATGAAGTAATTAACAGTAAAGATATATTTGAATCGCGATAATATATAACCGATATCTTTTACCCGTAACCCTAATGTAATGCCCTTCAGCTATAAATAGTCTAACCTACCTTCGATTTTATTATAGTGTTCAGGCAAATAAATAACTGACGCAATGTCTCACTATTATTCTTCTTTATCAGAACTTAACAGTTCAAGTTTGGATTCGATTTTGTGCGTGAGGATTTGCAGGAAATGGTTTACAGACGACGAACATGATGTCCAGACCATGAACTTACTGATGATTGATATTAACGTAAATTTTTATTTTTACATATTATTTTTAATGTTTATTTTATTATTTTTTGTCATTAATTCTTATTTATTTGATCATATTTTTTTCTACGTCAAGGGTACTCGAATTCAAGGTTATGTTAATCACGTACTCATCCGAAGGTTTGTCGATGATGTGAATGAGGGCGATCTCTGCAATCTTCGTTATTTTGACGTTGTTGAAAATTCAAATTCAATCTCCATAAGTGGTCACAAGTACCTGATTGAGTTTAAAATTCAGACATACATATCCGAGTCCAACTATCCTTGGTTTAATGAGTCTATATTTCGTTTCAAGCCATTTCCTGAAGTTGTAGGTGATACAACTCCTTCCGAAGGTCCTTTATTTGGTAAATTTTTCATTTTTTTCAAATTTATATTCACTGTTTTTTAATATTTTTGTTTAGATCTACTTCTTATTTCAAATTACATTGTTTATTGCATGGGATTAAATATTCGTACGTGTCTAGATATTATTGGTCAGGTTATTGATATCAAACAAATGCCAACCCGTGCTAATGCGTTGCAAATTTTGTTACAGGACCAAAAGTAAGTTCGTTTATTCGATTACAGAATTATCACATCTTATAGCAATTTAACAATGATGTTTTAATGGTATTTTTTAATTGAATTATTTTGAACATTTACACTTATTGTTATTTTGACATTAATAATATTATACGAATTGATTTCAGCAAAAATAGGCTGAGATGCATTTTGTTTGATCCTCTTTCTTCCGCTCTTGATGAGTTTGTACTGGGACTGAAAAGAGATATATTGCATCCTATCGTAATAATTGTTCAGCTCTGCAAAAAAATGTTCTATAAAGGTATTATTTTAAATTATATTACCTTAGATGTTTTTAGCATAAATTTAATTGAATTATTTTCGTTTATATATGTTATAAAATATTTATATTTAGGGGAAGCATGTATTACAAACCATGCCAATGTGACTAATGTTAAAGTGAACTCGAAATTGCGTGAGATTGTTTTGTTCACTTCCAGGTAATATGTTTTTTTGCACATGCTTTACAACAACAATTCAATATAATTTATTTATAACAATCCTTAATGCATATCAATACCAGAATTATATTTTGTTTGACATATTTTTTATTGACCGGTGTAATCTTAGGTTGGCTATTTCTGAAAAGCGTTATCCTTATGATGGATCAAAATTTGCTCCTTTGTGTTTGTTGAGCGCTGAAAAGGAATTGCGATCCAATCCCCCTAATGTATTATCTCTTTCTGCTATATCCTTCTGTGTCGAGGTATGTGATTTTTTTTTTGTATCTAAATCCGAATCATGCTTTTTCTAACATGATCATTATATAACAATGAGTTTATGTTGATTACTATGTAATCAGGTTGCTAAGATTTGGACAGTTGTTACTGTCACTAACATTTATGCTGAACGAGGATGGTACTATACAAAGTGTCCAAATTCCTGTTGGGAGATGGAGTCGAAATCGAGGACGGAGAAGGACGAAAAACGGAGTCGGGAGTTCTGGAGGATTCAGCGCCCGCCGGAGAAGGTCCAGCGGTCGCTGGACCATGGCTGCGAGCGCGGGAGATGGTTCGGCGGTCGCCGAACCTGTGGAATCGAGGCAGATCCTGACGAGGCCAGACAGCGGGCGCTGCCCAGCAAACGGCGGTCGCCGGAGGTCCGTCAGCGGGCGCCGGAAGCCCAACAGCGGGCGCTGTTTGTCGAAAGCCTGGAGATGCGTTTTTCGGGCAGACGCGTTTTTGTACGAGATTTCTATCTTGTGCGCGAAGAAAAGTCCTTTTTCGGCGTGGACTCCTACCTAATATGGGATTAGGGTTTCTCATGTAATTAGGCCTATAAAAGGGTCCCCAACGATGTTTATTTGTGTGTCGAAAAATACTAGAGTGCTAGAATAGACGAGAGAGAGAATACTGAGAATACGTGTGTGTGCGTTTGTAATCTCCCGGGGTCGTTTATTGTGATTCTAGTGAAAAAGATCTGCAGCGGCGAGTGGACGTAGCCTATTTTGGGTGAACCACTATAAATCCTTGTCTCGTTTATTTCTTCGTTTATTTTTCTCGTTCCGTGTTTATCGTCTCTTGCAGCTACGAAGTTAGGCGAAAATCCTAACAACTGGTATCAGAGCTTCAAGGGAGGCGATTGAAGAGACGATGGGAGATCTTGCGAATTTCTCTGTGACGAAATTTGATGGGAAGAACTACAGGCACTGGAAGATGCAGATCGAGGATTACCTGTACGGGAGGAAGCTGTATCAACCATTGGGTCCGAAGCCGGAGAAGATGGAAGATGATAAATGGCTTGAGCTCGACAGACAGGTTGTGGGGATAATCCGATTATCTCTGTCGATGAGGGTGGCGGATGATGTGGCCGATGAGAAGACCACTCAAGGCTTGATGAAGGCCCTTGCCAACAAGTATGAGAAGCCCACTGCCAACAACAAGATACACCTGATGAAGAGCCTATTCAACTTGAGGATGAAAGACGGATTCGATGCTGCGGCTCATATCCATGAGATGAGTTCAAACCTGAACAAGCTGAAGGCGGTCGGAATTGCGTTCGACGACGAGGTGTGTGCACTGATCTTGTTGGCGTCTTTGCCGGACAGCTGGGAGCCCATGAGGGCTGCGATTAGTAACTCCATGGGGAAGGAAAATCTCAAATTTTCTGATGTCAGAGATAGCGTTCTGGCCGAGGAATTGCGAAAGAAGGATTTTCTGGAGACACCATCGTCTGGTTCTGCCCTGAGTGCTGAGAGCCGAGGACGAGGTCGAGGGAGCAACACTAATCATGGCAGCGGAGGCAAGAAAGTGGTTTGTTGGAATTGCAAGAAGGAGGGACATATCAAGCGGCATTGTAGGGAGTCTGCGAGAGCTCAAACCAATGCGGTGACTGACGAGGATGAAGGAGATGTCTTGCTAACATCTTCTGAGAATCCTGAAGACTCCTGGGTGTTGGATTCGGGAGCGACGTTTCATACCACGACAAGGCGCGATTGCATGAATGGTTTTATTGCTGGGAATCGCGGGAAAGTTCGTCTCGGGGATGGTCGAACTTTGAAGGTTGGTGGTGTTGGTAACGTGACTTTGAAGACGTCTCGTAGACAGACGTTGGAACTTTCGAAGGTGAGGTATGTGCCGAAGCTGAAGAGAAATATGATCTCGGTCAGTCAGCTTGCAAGAGACGGCCATAAGGTGACCTTCGATGATGGGTCTTGGAAAGTGACGAAGGGTGCGATGGTGATTGCTCGAGGTCGTAAGACGGGCACCCTTTACACTACGGCTGGAGGTCGTGACAATATTGGTGGGGCCGACAACACCAATGCGCCTGAGCATTGTGGACTGGGTCGTGCGAGGGAGAGTTCGGGAAATTCTCGCATGGATCGGAGTTCGGTTCTCGAAGAGCAGAGCAAAGTTCGATTCTCGGTGTTCGAGGGAGAGTCGAAGATTGGAAAGCTGAGAAGTGACGTGGAGGATTTTCCGGTGAGAGTAGACCAACCGGATGAGATCTTGAAGACCAGTCACGAGCTTTCAAGTCGAGACGATGAGGCAATGTTGGCTGGGAAATCGAGCAAGTGGGAGCTGGCAATGAGAAACGAGGCGACCTCGTTATTGTCACACGGTTCCTTGTCCGTGGAAAACAAGGAGATGCGTTCGGGTAAGCTTTCTTGCGTCTCTGCTGGAGGAAAGTTTATGAAAAAGTCGAAGTGCATGTTGATGAAGACCTGGAAGAACCTGAGAAGTCGTGGTGCGTCGAAGTTAGTTGAAACTTCGACTGGGCGACGTTGGTAATGACCGGGGATGCCGCTGCAGTGGGAGGTGATCGAGTTTCGCCTCCAAGTGGGAGATTGTTGGGAGATGGAGTCGAAATCGAGGACGGAGAAGGACGAAAAACGGAGTCGGGAGTTCTGGAGGATTCAGCGCCCGCCGGAGAAGGTCCAGCGGTCGCTGGACCATGGCTGCGAGCGCGGGAGATGGTTCGGCGGTCGCCGAACCTGTGGAATCGAGGCAGATCCTGACGAGGCCAGACAGCGGGCGCTGCCCAGCAAACGGCGGTCGCCGGAGGTCCGTCAGCGGGCGCCGGAAGCCCAACAGCGGGCGCTGTTTGTCGAAAGCCTGGAGACGCGTTTTTCGGGCAGACGCGTTTTTGTACGAGATTTCTATCTTGTGCACGAAGAAAAGTCCTTTTTCGGCGTGGACTCCTACCTAATATGGGATTAGGGTTTCTCATGTAATTAGGCCTATAAAAGGGTCCCCAACGATGTTTATTTGTGTGTCGAAAAATACTAGAGTGCTAGAATAGACGAGAGAGAGAATACTGAGAATACGTGTGTGTGCGTTTGTAATCTCCCGGGGTCGTTTATTGTGATTCTAGTGAAAAAGATCTGCAGCGGCGAGTGGACGTAGCCTATTTTGGGTGAACCACTATAAATCCTTGTCTCGTTTATTTCTTCGTTTATTTTTCTCGTTCCGTGTTTATCGTCTCTTGCAGCTACGAAGTTAGGCGAAAATCCTAACAATTCCAATGTCCACGATGGCAAAAATCGTTCCAATGTTATTTGTGTATCATGTGGACGGGATCTCATTCCTTCGTCCAAGTTTATAATTGATGTTCAGGTCCATGATGGAATTGACTTTGGTAGATGTATTCTGACAGATGATCTTGCAACATTTTTCATTCAGAAATCAGCATCAGACATTATTCAGACTTACATTTCGGTAAGTACTCTTTGTATAAGAACAATTCAATATTGATCATTATTTTATGCAAGTTTTTAATCGGGAGTTGTGGAATTGTATTTATCATGTACACAGGATAACATAGCTGCCGATAAAGAATTTGATGTTAATTCCATGCCATCTAGCTTTACCAATGAAATTCCTAATGATTTGCGTGTTCTTATTGGAAAAGAGCTTCTCCTCAAGGTTAAAGTTGACAGACGGAATGTGCGAGAACCGGCATCGGATTATGTTGTTGAGAAGGGTACTGACAATTCAAACTTGGTGCTCTTTCACAAGAGAAGATTATTCAATTAATCGATATTGACTTTGATCAATTTTCTGATGATTATTCATTGTTATCTTTTATTAATAGTTATTTCCGACATTGCAATTTATTTCCTTCTACAATTTACTTTTAATATGAATTTTGTTTAGTGAATTATTTGAAATTATTTATCAATCATATTATGTTATTTATATTTTTTTCATTTTTATTTGTATGTCTCAAATTTCAAAGTTTGTTTTGATTTTTCAATAGAAACTTACTTTTGAGAAAAGTACCAAGATAACATACTCTTTATATTTATATATTTTATTTTTTAAGCTTTAATTTAAAGTTTATATGTTTTTATAACTATTAATCAATATTAAAAGAAAATATTATAAAATCTAATTTATTTTTCCTTAATTATAATTAAGATTTTATTCATACATTACGTATAGAAACAATCTTTAATTATTCGTACAAACAAATTAAAATATTTTTTAACTATAAATACATTGTATTTAACTCCATCTACTGTTGGATTCTAATTTATTTATATTCAAGATACATTCAATTTTTAATACTATTTATTGAAATATCTTATACAAATCAGAATTACTTTAAATAATTTTTTTTATTTCCTTAATATTCTCAATGGATTATACCGTCAATATTAAATTAAGGAATATGTATCGGTCCCTTATAAATGAAATATTTATCCCTCATGTATCTATATATAATATTTGTATAAAGAATTCCTTTACACACCAACTCTCCATCTTTTTTCTTCGTCCTTTCTCAATTTTCACTGTTATTTATTTATATGCATATTATTTCTTAATTAAGTTTAATATCGAGATTTCAACAATATACCTATGGCCGGTCATGATCTCTTAAAAGGTCTAACTACTACCGGAACGAACTGGGACATCGTTGTAAGAATTTGCCGAAAATGGTTCTCTCCCGGTTTGGATTCCAACAGATATACAATGCATATTGTGATGATTGATCTCATGGTTAGGAAACTAATTTTTAAGTACTTCTTATTTTATCATTTGTTTTTTATATTTATTCAATTTCCTTAATTATTTTTTCAGAATTATGTAGCAGTACATAAACGTATATTTATATTGTTGTGTCATTGTTGGTACGTATAAATTGATGTGCTCATATATTCCCTTCCTACTGTGTTCTAGGGTTAATCAATTTCAGGATTTCGTTTGGTGGTCTTTGTCAATTTATTTTTGTTTTGTTTTTACGTACTCAATTCTAATAAAAAGTCATATTATTTATATCACAAGTTTATTAACGGATGTAATAATTGTTGTATCAGGGTGATCAAATTCATGCATTTGTTAACCCAGATATCATCGAATTCTTTAACAATAAGATTCATGAAGGTGAACTCTACAGCGTGAAGTATTTTCGTGTGGTTCCGTCGCTTGATAAAAATATGATTGCCGACAATAAACATACGATCTCTTTTTTAAAAAGAACTCATGTTCAACCAACATGGTATCTAGAGTTTCCTAAATCCGTTTATAATTTCCGTCCTTGGTTTTGTATCAACGAGCACAACTTTCCATCGGATGGTCCTCTACTAGGTATGTAATGGCTTTTCATTATTTCAAATATTTTAGTATATATACATATGCACATTTTTTTTAGATATAATTCTGATAATTTATGTAACATTTTGTTTTACAAGACATCATTGGTCACATTGTTGAAGTTGATTGCAAAATGATTAATGGAGTTCTCGATCGGGGACCTGAGTTCGTTCGTATTCGCATTGGCGATCTACAGTAAGTTTGTTTATTAACTATTTAAATAGAAACTTACATTTTATTATGTTTAAAGCTTATTCTATTATTATTTTATATTGAATTTCAGTTTTAAAATTCTTGAATTCATATATTTTGGTCCCTTCCCGACTGAAATAACTGAAATGGTCAAATTGGCGAGGAATCAACGATTGGGACATGCTGTTATAATAATTCAACTTGCCTCAACGATGATATTTAACGGTATTTATATTATTTCTGGATTTTTCTTAATTACTATATGACTGAACCTCAATTATTTGTGTTGTTTTTGTAACAATGTTATCTTATAAAAATTGTAGGCGATTTTGTTTTGCACAATTCAAATGAAGCGACAAAGGTTCAGATATATCATCACATCGACGAAGCCTTTGAATATCGTCACAGGTACATATTATGATCACATTATGTATTTATCTATAATTTATTACGATGTTAAAAAAATCTTGCACTATAACAAATTTTATTTTCTAATAGGTTTGAAGATCTGTGGGACAATGTGCGCTAGATCTGGAATAAAGTTGAAAGTTGTCTTATTCATTCAGCATGTTTATCGATATTGAAAATTTTGTCGAAAAACATAAAATAAGACAATCTTCTCATGAGATTTTTTTTATTTTTTTATGTTTCTTTGTAACAGAATTTATATTTTTATTCAAAAATTTGGTCTATTAAATTTCGCCTATTATAATTATTTTAAATCTCTTAGTAGAAATAATGTTTATTATATTTGATGAATCATGCTAAAATCTTTAATAAACAATAATCTCTTTAAACCTTTCTATTATAATTGTAAAGTGCTAAGAAATGTGCAATAAAACTAAAATAATGATATACATTTGAAGAAATTATTATTTTAACAATTATTTTTTTAACAATTATTTATTTAACAATTATTCAAATACTATTGTACAACTCACGGTTAAAAGTTTTGCAGTATAATTAATCATTGTGCAGAACAATATCCTACTTACATTGTGTTTTTTGGCAATGCAATCAACATCTTACATGGGAAACTACAAAAAGGAAACTTCCATTCTCTTTTTGTCAGAACACATATTGAAAAGTGTCCACTGCCGTTTCATCTTCTTCTTCTCTTCTCTGGAAAATGGTCGTTCGTCATTCTATCTCTCAACTGAATTCTTCAACCAGAGATTGGTCCATAGTCGTTCGATGCACTCGGAAATTTATCAATGAAAGTTTTAACAAAGTTGAATCGAGCATGGAGTTTGTACTAATGGACATGGAGGTTAGATTTATAATTACTTTTTATTTTACATATTTTTTTTAAATCCAGAAATCAGGTCTCAACATAATCCTTACTTCTGAACAAATTGTTGTTTTTATTTTAAGATATTTATTTTTTTTATAAAATAGGTGTTTACCAGTAGATGAAATTCATCCTTCTACTCAAAATCCGAACGATTATTCAAAGCGATTTGTTAGGGTTTTTAATGAACGGTTTCTTAATTCATTTTCAGGGCAATCAAATTCATGTGAAAGTTGAGAAAAATATGGTCAGTCGTTTTCGTGACCTAATTTCTGAATCAGAGGCTTACGTAATAAGCATTTTCCAGGTTGTAGAAAGCCCACTTATAAATCCGCTTTTGGTTAACCCTTATATGATATATTTCGATGTGGATACGACTATTCTCAATGTTGTTGACCGAGGTTTTCCAGTTATTCCTTACAAGTTCGTCTCTTTTGATCAAATAACTGAAAAAACATATCCAGAGAATGGACCACTATTCGGTATGCATCTTTCCATATATTTATCTTGGATTTACAATTTAAATTCTGTGTTATTTCTCTGATTCATATTTGGAAAATGTTTAATTTTTGAATTTTGATTGTTTAAGATGTTATTGGTCATCTGATTGAAGTTGATGATACAATGATGTATGGTGATGGTTCCGGTGGTGATGAATACGTTGTTTTTGTTATTTCTGATCTGAAGTAAGAAATGTTCATTTGTTTTGTATTAGTTTGACAGTATTATGTAAGTGTGCTTAACAAAGAATTCATATTTTCTCTTATAGCTAGAATCAGAAGACTTTATGTATGTTTGGTCCGTATTCCAATGAGATCATAGCTTATGTCGACATGTGGTGGGAGTACAGACTATACGGATCCGTTGTCACTGTACAGCTTTGCAATACTACGTTTATTGATGGTGCGTTACTTTTTGTGTCAATTGTCTTTGTCAATTTTTGTTTACGGTGTTTGTTATACAACGTCGTGTTTATTCTAAGTAAAACTTACAGGGGAGTTTGTTCTGTGTAATACTGCTAAAGCTACCCGAATGACTCTATATCATCAATGTTCGGATGCCGTTGATTATCGACAGAGGTATTATCTTTGACCAATTCATTTTGTATTCAATTTTGTATTTATTTTTGTTTAAGTTAAGTAATCTGTTCCAATACATTGTTGTATTTATTTAGTTTTGTTGTTAAGGTTGGGTTGGAACTAGCATTGCAGTTGAGAAGATATTGAGTCAGATTGAACGATGCATTGTCTTGAAGTTCGCCAATCGTTTTCTAACTTCATCGTTTCTGTAAATTATTTGTACAATTTTTAATACTCTTGCATGTTCAGTTTTTTGGAAAAGTAGTTTGTGAATCATTAGTACATTATTACTCTTTAGAACAAGTAGGTGTAGATTTGTATCTATTTGTAGTTACTACAGTTAACTATCATTTTGGTGGTTATGCTATGTTATTATATTAGTGCCTATTGTTTATGTAGTATATTTTGTACTTGCAATCATATGATTTATGTAGTATGTAGTTGGACATGAAACATTTAATACTGATAGTAAATTTTATTATGCCATTTAAATGCACTTCTAACTAACTAATTCACTACTTGCAATCATTTTATCTAATCAAGGAATTAGTTTCCATGTTGATTTGGAAAACTTCTTTTTGTTACTTATTTGTATATTATTTAGACTAATAAATTTAATACGGTTAAGAATAATGAACAATAATTAAATTTAATTTATCATTTTAAACGATTTGATTGCATCAAATTAATACGTTAAACATAATAAGATATTAAAGCCGCAATTTTTGTTAATATATTTAATCAATTTAAAAAAATAAATTATTATAAACAAATTTAAGTTGAGTATTCAATGACATTCCTTAAATAAATTAAATATTCAATTGATTATTATATATTTTTTAAAATTAAACTAATTCTTATTTAATTAATCATTTTAAATAAAACAAGTAAATCGTAAGTAATTTTAGTACATCTTAATAACCATAAGATATAATTAATTAAAAATTAGTATATTAGGTAAATTTCTGTTTTTTACAGAACAAAATTTTCCAAAAGCACATGAAGATATTAACGAATATTTTCCAACAATTATTTGATTTAAAAGATCTCCCGGATCATGTGTTGGTTTTTATATTTTACATTATTTAAGATTACAACTTCAAATATCTTATGGTTGACCCGATATTAATTACTTTTAAAAGATATGTTTTCTTTAAATAATTTAATTCGATATATTGATCGTGATATATTTATGTATATCTTTGAAGCATATCGATTAAAGATACTCAATATGCTTATAAATACCCATTCAGATCATTTTTTACAACATCAATCATTCAGCAATCGAAAATCATATGACTTCTAATTCCAAGATGTCCATGGTTTTCACTCCTATTTCTGAGATAAGTAAGAATAGAATTGACTGGAATATTATGGTCCGTGTGTGTAGGAAGTGGTTGGTTACGGCCAGTGGTAAAATTCCAGAATCGGTTGAGTTGCTTTTGATGGACAAAGAGGTTTGTCTAAATTTACATCTTTATTTCTTAAATGTTTTATGTACATCTCAAAACACTACTGTTTTTAATAAACCCTTAATTTTGTATTAATTATTATTTGTTTCTTCTTTTTTCAAGGGTTCGAGAATTCAAGCAACCATAAAAAAATTCATTATCAGTCGATTTGATCCTGAAATCAATGAAGGTGATTTAATAACAATGAGACAATTTTCTGTTGTCGACGGCCCAAAGAATTTCCCTGTAGCAGACCATCGATTCAAAATCAATCTACAAAAGAACACTATTGTCGCACCAACTGTTGATCCCAGATTTCCCAAATCTATTTTTAATTTCATCAGTTTTTCTGATATATCAGAAAAAAATTTAGTTGACGATGGTCCACTTTTTGGTATGATTTTATATATTTATTTTACAATTTTGTTAGTTGATTGCATTTAATAATTATTAACACCTTTTTGTTTCTATAATCTATTTGTGTTTATTACAAGATATTATTGGTCGTGTCGTTTCCATTAATGACTCCAGAATGTCCGAAAGCTTCAACAAGAGTATTCAGCTGTTTATTGAAGACTTGGAGTGAGTCTATTTTTCTTATAATTACTATAACTTCTTATTAATCGATCTTTTGTTATATAATTTGTGACCTGACTAACTAAAATGAATTGAAGGGGACACAAGATGCAATGCACTCTTTGGGAGCCATACTGCAATCAGTTGAAAGAATTTGTTGAACAATTTCGTTTGAATAGGACCATTGATGATAACTGCATTATAGTCCAGCTATGTAGGCGCAAGACTTTCAGAAGTAAGTATTTTATACCAAAATTTACATTACTTATTTTACAATTTTTTTAATATAATTTTTATTTTTTTAATTTATTTGGTACATCGTTATACATACAGATTTAGTTAGTGTCACAAACACTTACCATGCCACCAAAGTTATCGTGGATGAAAACCTAGACGAGATCGTTGTATTTCGGATTAAGTAATTGCTTTATTCTAATATATTTTTTTTTTAATTTTCAACATTTTAATCATGTATGTAATGTATACATTATTTCCCAAAATTATAATGCAGATTACCATTAAATGATACAAAATCCGCATCTGTGGAAGGTTCGATGATGTCCAATTCATCATTTGGTAGTGTGAAATGCGAATTGATGAATGAGAATACTCATGTATTGAGTTTGAAGGATTTAAAATCTACTGATATTGTAAGTACTTTTATTTTTTACTCATTTGTAAAGTAATAGAATAATCCAATAATTGTCTTGCTTATTAATTTACTTAGTAATTTTATTTTTGTTTTGTTCTTTAGGTTGGGAAATATTGGATAGTTGCTTCCATATCTGAAATTTGTCACGAAAGAGGTTGGTCCTATACCAGTTGTTCAAAGTGCAAGAAGAAGGTTACTGTAAAAGATTCCAAAATGTTTTGTGACAATTGTAATGCTTATGTTGTCGGAAATGCGCGGTACAAGGTGCATGCAAACATTGTTGATGGATCCGACAACATCGTTGTACTTTTGTGGAATGATATTGTGACGTCACTTACTAGTATAACAGCGAGGGAGGTATTTGACAATCTTGCTTTGGTAAGATTTTGCATTTATTATATTACAAACTCAATTATTCTTTTGTCCATGCAACTGTATATTAATACGACCTATACAAATATATTGATTTATATATTTATAACTTACATCGTTTCGTTTTTTTATAGGAATCAAATGATAATGATTATGCTGATGGAAATTCGAAGGAATCGTCTAATATTGACGTTCCACAATGCATTGAGGACCTTATTGGTCAAGAGTTCATGTTCAAAGTCATCTGCGAAGCGAAGCACATTGAGGGCAGGGATAAAGTGTTCGTGGTTGAGAAGTATTCTGATGATGAGGATCTTATCGATTCTTATAAAAAGATTGATCACAAACCTATTGCATTTTCTTCTATTGAAGTCAAAACTGAAGTTCATGACTCTGAATTTGATGCAACAGTCAACATTTTATCCGCTGTGAGTTTGAAAGAAGATTTTAAATCACCAGAGGTCATGAAAAGTTGCAAGAGGGTTTTAGATATGATATCCTACGATGATGAGCTCATTGACGGTCAGGGATCCATTTCTTCAAAGTTCAAGTCTGAATAATTCATCTATTTTTAAGCTTGCATTTGATACTTTTTAATTTTCTTGCACAATTTCTTTCCAATAAATGTTTGTTCTTTTTTTAGTATCGTCATTGTTTGAATTTAAGTTGGTTTTTTGTTTCATTAATTCAATTTTTCTTTTGAATTTTAATTTTTTAATTAATGTATTAGAATTTTTTATTCAATTTTTAAAATAAATGTAAACTAACATCAAGTAATATTAATCCTGATTAAATCAAACAAACAAGAAATCTCAATTTTAATTAGTTTATATTTTATAAAATTATTAATTTATTGAAAATTATATGTACACTACAATGAAATAGATATTTTTGCTGATTTTTAGGAATATCATAAAAACGAATCTTGAGATAATAGGAAGATAATCGTTATCCAATATTATGTATTTATAATTTACATTTGAAATGATTTTGTTTCTATAAAGCAAAATTAATTGTTGCAATATAAATATTTTTTTAGTTAATAAACAAATCCTAAGTAAAAGGTCTAGGGTTATAGTCTTTTTTTGTATACTCAATATTTGTATTCGTTTTCACGAATACAAGGTTGGGGATTTTTTTCTTACAACTTTTTCAATACATAATTTGTTGTTTTGTATACTCTAATACAGACATCTTATATTGTTTATTTTTCGAGTCTATTTTGATTTCTGTTTTCAAGTAGAATTAACATTTTACCCGGTCGAAGAACAATATTGAATTGTTAAGCTTTGAACATGTCTCCAAACAATAATGCAAGGCGTTCAGGTAATTGTACTAAACAACGTTTTGTTGTCTGGATATTGATATAATTCTTAAGCTTGCATACATGTTTATTAATGAGTATATATTTGGATAATTTCAATTATCCAGACAAAGGTAAAGGGAAGTGTACTTCGTCGATCGGACTAAGGGAAGAGAATAAAGAGAATAATTTTGGTTAGTCAATATATTTTTTTTTTCGTTTTTTTTCTACTACGATTCTTAATTGTTTCTGTTATTTTTGATTATTTTGTTTAATCTTTCAATTTCTCAATGTTCAGAACCGGTGATTTTGGATTCTTATACGAATATTATGAATACGAACACAGTTCGTAAGAATGTTATCAGAGGCACTACAATTCAACCTCAAGGAGTTAATGTCAATAGAAATCTTACTATAGGTACAACTAAGTCGCCGATGGCATTGTCTAGCTCATGTAAGTACTACATTTCAGTTTGAAATCACAAACAGTCTCTTTAATTTCATACAAAAATATTTTAAAATCAATAGTAATTTATTCGTATATGTTTTCTATTTTACAAAACGTCGTTATTTAAGACAACCCGTTTATGATATTTTATCCAGCGAACAGTACTCCAGTTATAAATCAGGATATTCAAGAAAATATATCTCCTGTTCAGGGTTCGTGTGTTACTGAGCATCGCAGCACTAAACGAAAAGTACTTGGAAGTCGTTTGGGCAATGTGAAGCGTAATAAACAGATACTGCCTTTGGGTGATATAACCAACGGTAAACCGACTACATATATTTTTATTACAATTATTTTAGTTATGTCTTTAATTATTTCGTTCACATTATGAACAATTGTTTCTTTCTACAGTTAGAGAGGCGACTCCTGCGGATCACATATATAGTTCAATTAAATTTGGTTGCGGACCAGAGAATGTAATCACTCAAACTGCACGTAGTGCAATAACTACATTGCGTGGTAAAGAGAACGTAATCATGCAATCTGCACGTAATTTGGACGGGGAATTTTCATCCGTGAAATCCAAAGGTTCTGTAAATTTAATATGCTTAATATTTATTCTTCTTTTACTATTATTAATTAATTTCATAAATCTGTTTTTACATTTATCTTCTAACTATAATTTGGTTGTTATCAAGGCAAAGCTCCAATGAGACAAATAAATGTTTCGCCGAGCCATATACAACTTCCCATAAATGGGAATCCGGGACCAACAAGTTTTGCACGAAATACTGATCGAATTTTAAATAAGTTTGCGCTGTATGACAATGCAAATCCAGCTTTATTGAATGTCGAAACTAAGAAAAGAAGAGGTAATGTATCAATTTTGTTATAACAGACATTAGATATTATCACGTTTCAATAATCATTGGATCAGTCTTCCTAGACATTTGAAAGAACTGTTGATATATGCATGTTAACGTATATTTTTCAGTATCTTATCATGATATGGGCGATCCTATTCATAAGTGTGAACATTGTGGCGCAATATTCTGGTACGATGAAAGGATTGAAAAAGGAAAAAAGTGTCGCAACAATCCGTTGTACAATAATTGCTGCATGCACGGTTTGTCAACTTTCAAAATTTTTTGTTAATTTTTATAGTGATTATTATTTCTGAAACGATTAATGTCTAAATTATTTTTTTTACAGGTAAAATTGAATTACCTCCCGTTATGGACCCTCCTGATGATTTCAAAAATTTATTGTATGGGAAGGACAAAAAGAGCAAAAAATTCCAGAATTCTATACGATTCTACAACATGATATTTTCTTTTACTTCGATGGGGGGCAAAATTGACAATTCCTTTAACACCGGGAGATCGGCTCCCATCTACAGATTGAATGGAGAGAATCGTCATTTAATGGGTTCTTTGATGCCGGAGGATAATCAGAAACCAAAGTTTGCTCAATTGTACATATTCGACACTGAAAACGAAACAAGAAATCGTCTATCTGCAATGAGGTAATTTAAATAATTAATAATCGAATGAATATGTCGTGTTTTTAAATTTAACAAACAACATATTATGAATAATTATGGTATTACAGAAAATCCGGAACAGAAACAGATCAAGAAGACGACAATGACCCGAGTATTGATAAAGAAATTGTATGTAATATAAAGAAGATTCTGGACAAAAACAATATATTTGTCAAGTGGTTTCGTTGTTCTGGAGAAATCTTGAATAAGTACAAAGCTGCGGACATCAAGCTTCGGTTAGTTTCGCGTCGAACCAGAGATGGAAGAGTGCATAATTTGCCTCAAGCCAGTGAAGTTGCGGCGTTGATCGTTGGAGATGTCGAGAATCTTGAAAACCGTCGAGATATAATTATCCAACGTAAAGACAAAAGTTTGATACGAATAAATGAATTGCACGTTGGTTATTTGCCTCTGCAGTACCCCTTGATGTTTTTATACGGCGAAGATGGATTCAGAGATGATGTTCTTCATTGTGAGACCGATCGGAGCAAAGAGAAAAATTCCAAGACTGTAACGATGAAAGAATACTTTTCGTACAGACTAATGGAAAGGGCCACCGAGTCTCCGCACATATTATTCGGACGTCGACTACTCCAACAATTTATTGTAGATGCTTACACCATGGTTGAGTCGTACAGACTAACTTTCTTGAAGCATCATCAGCAAAATTTACGTTGCGACTCTTATTCTGCTTTGGATGATGCTTTGAATCGTGGAGACGATAACTCTGCAAATACCGGGAAGAGAATTATTTTGCCTTATACCTTTGTAGGAGGAGCACGATACATGATACAGAACTATCATGATGCTATGACCATATGTAGATGGGTTGGTTATCCGAATTTGTTTATCACTTTTACGTGCAACCCTAAATGGCCGGAAATTGAAAGATATGTGTCCGACAGAGGTCTTTATGCCACGGACAGGCCAAATATAGTTGCTCGAGTATTTCACGCTAAGCTTGATAATATGATGAGGGACATTCGACACGACAAACTTTTTGGAGAGACAAGTGCTGGTAAGAAATTAGTAATTTAAATTAAATTAGTCTAAATCATTATCCATATTTAGATTAATTATATATTTAAGACCAATGTTTTCATAATTTAATAAAGTATAACTCGGGTAATTTTGTGCAGTTATATACACTATCGAGTTTCAGAAACGCGGATTGCCTCATGCGCATATTCTCCTGTTTCTCAAGGGCTATTCTGAGCACGTGTCTGCTGATGTTGTCGATTCAATAATTTCTGCAGAGATACCAAATGAATCTGATGATGAAGAATATTATGATTGTGTGAAAGAGTACATGATGCACGGACCTTGCGGAGAATATGATAAAAAATCTCCTTGCATGTTCGGAGATAAATGCACCAAGCACTTTCCCAAAAAATTTGTGAATCGTACTACTGTAGACAACGATGGTTTTGTTATGTACAAACGGAGAGATGAAGGTCGTAAAGTCGTTAAGAATGGAATTGAACTCGACAACAGGTAAATTTTATATAAATTTTTAACATGTCTTAATTTTTAATATAAATTTTTCTTTTAAAGCTTAAACTAAATTTTATATTTTTTGTCCCGTATAATTATTCTTCAGGTCTGTGGTTCCCCACAATCCGGTTTTGCTGAAAAAATACAACGCCCATATTAATGTTGAATGGTGCAACAGATCGCGTTCTATAAAATATTTGTTCAAATATGTGCACAAAGGCAACGATCGTACGACTGCTGTATTTTATAAATCGCACGAACAACCGGAAGGTGAAAAGGTCATTGATGAAATTAAACAGTACCTTGACTGTAGGTACATATCAGCATCAGAAGCCGCATGGAGATTGTTTGGATATGAAATTCACTTTAGAGAACCGAACATCGTAAGACTCGGTTTCCATCTCCCCGATGAACAATCAATTGTGTATAAAGAAAGTTCTTCTGTCACCGAAGTTGTGACAAAGATGTCTTCCAAGGAAACCATGTTCACCGCTTGGTTACTGGCAAATACTAAATATCAAGAGGCACGGAACCTGACCTATGCTGAAATGCCTCAAAAATTCGTTTGGGACAACGAGACTAGAGAATGGCGTCCGAGAAAAAGAGCGTTCGCGTTCGGAAGATTATCATACATTTTTCCCGGTTCTGGAGAATTGTATTATTTCAGGATATTGCTCAATGTCGTCCGTGGATGCACTTCTTATGAAGATGTTAGATTTTACAATAATAAATTATATTCATCCTATAAAGAGGCGTGTTATGCCCGTGGATTGCTTGACGATGATAAAGAATACATTGATGCAATAAAAGAAGCTTCAGTGTGGGCCTCGGATCAGATGCTGAGATCTCTTTTCGTAAATATGCTGATTCACAATGTTCTAAGCAGCCCACAAACTGTATGGGAAGAGTGCAAGGATGAAATGTCTGTTGACATTCTATCAAAATATCGCAAGGAGATGAACTGCCAAGGTATTTTTTCTAACTTTCAACAGATTATGATTATTATTTTTTAATAGTACATATTATCAATAAACTAAAAAAATGTCGAGTATGTTGCAAGAACTATTATCTCGCTATTGTGCTGTTATACGGATAAATATTTAACATGTTGTTTTTTATGGAAATCAGAATTAACTCTTACCGATGATGAAATTCACAACAAGTGCTTGCAATACATTGAAGATATGATGAAGCGGGAAGGTCGATCATTGAAAGATGTTAACAACATGCCGTATCCGACCGACAGTCTTGAATTCCCACGTAACAGCCTAATAGCCGCTGAGCTTTCTTACGACAAAAATGCTCTTCGAAGGGAGCATGAACAGTTAGTTGCAATGTTGAACGATGATCAAAGTAATGCTTATAACTCAATCGTTCGATCTCTGGACAAGGCTGAAGGCCAGGTTTATTTTTTGTACGGTTATGGTGGTACGGGTAAGACATTTGTTTGGAAAACGCTTTCAGCAGCTGTTCGATCGATAGGCCATATTGTCTTGAATGTCGCTTCTAGCGGTATAGCATCTCTTCTTTTGCCTGGAGGTAGAACAGCGCATTCTAAGTTTTCTATCCCCATAACTTTGCATGAAGCATCTACGTGCAACATCACACTGCAAAGCGATCTAGCCAAACTTATTGTTAAGACCAAACTTATTATATGGGATGAGGCTCCTATGATGCATAGGTATGAAAAATTGACATTTATTTTCCATTTGGTTTGTTTTGTTGCAATTATAAATTATTTATATATTATACAAATTAAACAATGTCATAAGTTCGAATAAATTTTTGTTTTTTACAGGAATTGTTTTGAAGCTCTCGATCGCACGGTACGTGATATAATGAAATCACACCAACCTGAAGCTGCCCATATGCCGTTTGGAGGAAAAGTCATTGTATTCGGAGGAGATTTTCGTCAAATTTTGCCGGTTATACCTAAAGGTAGGAGAGAAGATATCGTTGGTGACACTATTAATTCTTCACCAATATGGAGAGATTGCAAAGTATTACGATTGACGAAGAACATGAGACTACAGAATTCAGTAGATGGAAATGCCTCGCGCATGTTGCGAGATTTTTCGGAGTGGTTATCATGCATAGGAGATGGTACTTTGGGAGCTGACAATGATGGAGAGGCAGATATAGAGATACCGGAAGAGTTTTTGATAACTCATTCCGATAACCACATAGAATCCATTGTTCAGGCGACCTATCCATCTTTTCATGAACACATCGGAGATATAAGTTTCCTTGAAGGACGAGCGATATTGGCTCCGACATTGGAAGATGTTGATAGAATAAACGAGTACATGGTATCTATGCATAATACGGATGAAAAGATTTACTTGAGTTCGGATAGTATTGCCCAGTCCGACCGTGGCGTGAGCATGTTTGAGCAGATGCATTCCGTTGAGTTCTTAAATACCATCAAGTGTTCGGGATTGCCAAATCATGAATTGAAATTGAAGGTTGGTGTATTTTTAAAAAATTTCAATATGCATACGTATTATATATTTAATTTATCAATTTTAAATTAATCAATATTAGTTGTAATATATTTTGTATTTATCAGATCGGTGTTCCAATAATGTTGTTGCGGAATATGGATGCCACTAACGGATTATGTAATGGTACTCGCTTGGTTATAACACAGCTTGGTAATCATGTGATCGAGGCAAAAGTATTGGGAGGAAATAATTCTGGGGATCATGTTTTAATTCCTAGAATTCCTATAACGCCTTCTGACACAAAATTGCCGTTTGCGTTTCAACGAAGACAATTTCCGATTATGATATCTTATGCCATGACGATTAATAAAAGTCAAGGCCAGTCGTTGAGAAACGTTGGTGTATTTTTGAGGAAACCGGTATTTACGCATGGTCAGTTGTACGTTGCGCTTTCTAGTGTAACCAATAGGGAAGGTTTGAAGCTTCTTCTCTGCGACGAAAAAGGTAATCTCACGAACAAAACCACCAATGTAGTATACAAGGAGGTCTTTCAAAATTTGTAAGTTCATTGTCATAGAAAACAAGTGACGTTGTTGATTAATTATAAGTATTTGTTTATAATATCAAAATACTATTAATTATTAAATCTATATATTTTTGTATTAATCAAAATTTTCTTATATATTAATATGAAATTACATGAAAAACAAGTTATGTAATCAATATAACAAGGACACCGTAAAAAGAATATCTTCGAAGATCCCAGTGCAACGCACGGGCAAGTGGACTAGTTTACATAAATTTGCATAAACTTTTCGACATGAATTATTGATACAACCATTATATGAAACACATTTTTGTATAAAAAAATTATTCATTCAAAAAAATATTACTATAGTATTATTTCTATCTTTTATTTACATCACTACATTTTTTTTAAATATCTTTAATTATTTTTATCATAATTTTTGTTTAATTTTTTTTGAAATTTTATTGATAGTTAAAGCACGGTTGTTATTAAAATATTAATTTATTTATTTTTCAAAGTATTTTTTTCTTAAAAATATATTTTCCTATTTTGTTTTTTTGTTTAATTTTATATAATTTTTAAAGTTTTTATTATTTTTTAAAAATAATTTAGTTCATTAAATAAAAATTCGTAGAAATCTCTCTTTAATTATGAGAGATTTTGGAAAGTAGAATTCCTTTTATTTTCTTAAAGATAACCTTTTAAAATCCATTGATTTTTAATTTTTTTTAAATTCATAGATTATTAAATACATATAGATTTTAATTGACTTTTTAAAATCCAAGTTGAAAATTTCAAGATTTTAATGTACTTTTTAAAATCCGAATTGAATACCTCCCGATTTTAAAAGTCTAAAAGAATCCAATAAAATTTCAAACCAATCCGACCTTAAAATTGTGAAAGTGAAGCACTTTTAGAATGGGGTTTTTACGAGATCAACTAAATTTTTCTTTCAATTTGAATTATTTCTTTTTGTATTTATTTCCGCGCTTCTAGAAAACTATCCTATCAAATAATTCAGTTTGAATTAATTATTTAGTCATACAAAATAAATCAAATGCAAATCCAATCAATTTTTTATTTTAACTTCCTCAGTAAGAACTTAACAAAATTTCATTAATAAATTGAAGAAGAAAAAAGACACATTGAATGGAAATGTGGCACAAATTTTATTTAATTTAATATTTTGATCAAAATATTAAATATGTGACAAGACGAGTGATTATCAATAAAACATCCGATACGGATAACTAGAGCATAGTGTCAATTGATCGAAAGATACCTATATAGGGACCTTTAATTTCAAGGGGTAATTCCATTTTTTGTAGCGCTCATACTAACGTAAACACCTGGCTCATCATCTCCAAGGGGAACTACTTTGACTGAAACACCAACTTCAGTGCCATATGGAAACTCACCAACTTGAGCATTCACATCCGAAACATAAACATGAAAAAAAATCAAACACAACAAAAAAGCACAAACTAACTTCCTCATATCTTCAAAAAAAAATTAAAATTGATACAAGTTGAAGTGTGTTAAGTTGCTGAAAAAAAGAATGATGATCTACGATATTTATAGCTTCTTTGTATTTGCATTATGCTAAATTTAGTCAACTGCGAGAACGTGCTTAGATTAATGAGTGAATTAGTTTAATTAACATGTGGTTGCCGTGATTATTTTTAATTTCATTTTTACCAATTTGTTAGGAAGATCATGGAATCAAGAGAAGATCCTAATCTTTTACTTTGAATTTTACTGTAATAGGCTAGGGAATCAAGAGAAGATCCTAATCTTTTCATTTGAGTCATGTTCATAATTAATAGGGATCTCTCCGTTATGTTTCAATTCATCCATTGGTATCCATTTATAAGAGCGGGAAGAGTCGATAATGATTGCAAGAATACACGTAATGTGAGAGATAATTGTGTGAGATATTTTATTAGACAAACTAAAAAATGAAGGTACACAAGGTTTGCAAATCAGTAAGTGTTACTCCCTCATTCCCTTTAAGTGTTACTCACTTACTCCTTCTTTATCTTTAAATAGTGCATTAGTGCATAAAGAAAGATGCACATAGATTAAAAAAAGTGATTTTTTTGTGTGTATAATAATATAAAGTAGATGTATAATAGGTATGGATGTGTAAGTAATAAAGGAGATAGTTGAAAAATTAATGGTATAAAGGTAAATAAATATGTATTGAGTGGATAAAGTTGTGAAAAGACATTCCATTTATGAAATGTGCACTGTTTTAAGGGATGAACTAAAAATGAAAGTATATGCATTGTTTTAAGCAATAGAAGGAGTAATATTTATGAATCGAAAAAAAAAATGAATAGACTGCTTAGGCCTAGCTAGGTGCAAAATGTAACTCACCAATGAATTAATTGTCAAGGTAAGAATGCGTGGCATGCAGTTGGGCTGGGCATATTGGCCGATCGAGGTTGAATTTAATTTTAGTCGTTTTTTGTTTTGTTTTAAACTATTTACATCTCAATTTTTTTTTTACCCACCTCACTTATTTTTTTTTATCTTTTTAATAATATAATTAAATGACTATATTTATCACGTCCCCTTTTATCATTTTAAATAAGTAAAATACAACTATAAATTTAAAAAAAAAACCAATAGCGGAGAATTTAAAAACTTGAACTTCGCGTCGACATTTAAAATTTAAACGGTAAAAAGCTTTAAATAATAGTAAATGGCTAAATGCAGCGAAAATAACTAAGTTGAACGCATGTGCGACACACACCAAAATAGTTTATAAACTTATTAAATATTCGCATGAATCACTACGCAGAAGCATCATCGGCTACTCCGATTAAATCAAACATGTCACCTGAAACCATTTATATTAGTAAGGGTCAGTCCACTAACTGGCAAGTAGGCATGCGCATGTTATATGCTTTAATCTTTTTACTTGTCGTCTTAATCGTATTTTAGACGTTTAACTTTTAATGCAATGCAGCTTCTGAACTTAACTTAACTTTAGATCATAAACTTGAATTGAAACTTTAAGTAACTTTCTTTCACGTTAACCTCCGAAACGTGACTTTAACATTTAGACGTTTATCACGTTAACCTTCGAAACGTGACTTACGTTTTATACTCACGTTAACCTCCGAAACGTGACTTAACATTTAAACGTCTATCACGTTAACCTTTGAAACGTGACTTACGTTTTATACTCGTGTTAACCTTCAAAACGTAACTTAACATTTAACTTATCACGTTAACCTTCGAAACGTGAATTTAACATTTAGCTTAGAACGTTAACCTTCAAAACGTGACACATGACATTTAATATTAGTAAACATTAACTTTTGTTCTTTAACATTTTGACCGTGAGATAAACTTCTAATGCAATGCATTCTTATATATATGCATGAACTAATTACATGAATCACCTTACAAATAATCAACATAAACATTACAACTAACATGACTAAACAAAAAATACGATCAACACATAAAACTAACTATGATATATAATTTGATAATTTAATATACAGCTGCCTTGAACTTGAGATAGTTATTGATGAACCCTTCTTTATCACTGAATGATTATGACAATGAGATGCTTTCCTGATATTTCACAGGGAGATATCCCAACATGCAGAGGCATATGTGAGGAGGTCTGTTCTTTTTGCAGCTTCATGTGTTATATTGGCCCTGCATCCATCGTATGTTGCATCTGCGCTAGTTGATGGGAACATTGAAATCTGTGAAGGGCTAGAGTGGGTTCGCACATTGGCATTGCGTGTGGCTGAATCAGACACGGACAGAGAATGTCACACGGTAAGCAAGGAAGTTGGCTTACCCAAAAGATGATTTTTTTTATTAGTAAAATCCAATTGAAAAAAAACAGAACTTAATTTAACATGGGTAAGGTTTAGAAAAACTGATGCTATTGTGTTTTTATAATGAAGCTCGCGATGGCATGTCTCCAGCTCCATGCAGAGATGGCCCTGTGTTGAAGATGAAATATTGAATTGCAGATTCAAGTATTTCACTTTGGATGCTTTTGGCGCGTTTGATGTTTTCATTTGAATAAGTCAGGAGGGGCATTTTGGTCTTTTCATGTTTTGTGTATAAGAACCAATTGTGTGTTTGTCTTTCAGTAATGCGATTTTAATATTCACAGAATTCATTCCCGCTTCTCTTCTCCTTCTTTCTCCTTCTCTCATTTTCATTCATTCTTTACAATCCATGTGAGGTGAGATTCGACGGTGAAACTCCGGTCAATATTCCGGGAACTACTTTCTACATGGTATCAGAGCTACCTTACGAGGAGATAAGTGTAGCTTTCTCGATTATTTGTTTTCAGCTGTGTTGATCTGTTTTTTTTTTTGCGGTGCGTTTTTTTTTGGGATTTTGAATCTGGTGTTCTAGATCTATTATTGGAGCTCTGTTTGAGCTTTGTTTCCTGTGTGTTGAGTTTTTTGCTAGCTCGTTTTCTCTGTTTCTCTGTCTGAGATGTCTTCTTCGATTCGATCGAATATTGAAGATGCTATGGGGTTGTAATATATGCATCCTAGCTAGTGAGGTTTCCAGTACGGTTCTGGTGTCACCGTTGTTGGATGGAAACAACTATCATTCGTGGCGTAGGTCCATGGAGCTTGCTTTGGGATCTAGAAAAAAGCTGGAATTTATAGAAGGTACAGTGCATGTTCCAACAGTTGGAGATCCAAATTATCAGTCATGGAGGCGCTGCAACATGTTGATTTAGTCATGGATAATCAATTCGTGTCAGAAGGATATTGCTTCTTGTGTGATTCATGGGCAGAATCCAGCTGAGATGTGGAAAACCTTGAGAATCAGATATGGTCAAGGAAATGCTCCTAGAGTGTTTGAACTGCAAAATCTATTCACTACAGCAGGGTTCCCTATCTGTCACTGCCTACTATAATCAATTGGATTCATTATGGAACGAGTTTGAGCAATTCTGTATGCTGTCACCTTGCCATTGTGGTTCAGGTGGTACTGAGCTACATCAAAACAACAAGATTATGAAGTTTCTCATGGGCTTGAATGAGAACTATTTTGTTGTTAGAAGTCAGATCCTAATAATGAATCCATTGCCAGATATAAACCAATGTTTTAGTTATGTTATCTAGGAGGAGAGGCATAGGACTGTAGCTTATGGACAAGGAGTTGTTGGTTCTGAGCCTATTGCTATGTAGGTGAATAGAGGGCAAGGACAGTTACAGTCCACAGGATCATCAGTACAGAATTTGGGAGATAGTAGTAGTGCTAATTATGCAGGGAACAAGAAACCTTCTCAGCATAAATGGACTCAAGGTGGATTACCTATCTGCAGTCATTGTAATAAGGAAAGTCACATTAAGGCAAAGTGCTATCAGCTTCATGGTTTTCCTCCTAACTCTAAATCAAAGAAGCCATGCTATCAGCTTCATGGTTTTCCTCCTAACTCTAAATCAAAGAAGCCACCTGAGAATTCTGCTAATATGAGTTCTACTCAGAGTGAAAGTAGTAGTTCTTCTGGTGGGAATTCTGGTTCTGCTTTTACCCCAGAACAGATGAACCAATTGATGCAGATGCTAAGAGCATTTTCTGGTTCAGACTCTCCTAATTCACAGACTTCTAGTAACTATTCTTTTGCTGGGATTACTAGTGCCTTCACTTCACTAGTCACTGATCAGAAAGCTGGTGGATGAATTATTGATACTGGAGCAACTGACCATATGGTTAACTCTCTTGACTGGTATACACATGATGTGTTACCATATGTCACTGGGGTTAATCTTCCTAATGGTCAGAAGACTGTTACCTCTCACAAAGGGTCCATTCAGATTACACCAACACTATTTGTAGCACTCCGTTTTCGCCTTTAAAATTTTATCTATTAATAATTAAGTTTATTATAATTTATTATGTTATTTAAAATCGAGTAAAATTTTAGAATTAAAAAAAATATATTTTAAATAATGCAATAGGATATTAATTAATTCTATAAAAAAATACTTTAATTAAAATCTTAAAATAAATATTAAGATTATCTAAAAAAAAGTCTTTTAAATAAATACTTAGTTCACGAGTAATAATATTTTCAAGGATTAGTAAAAAAAAAATAATAATAATATAACGCATGTTTGAAATAATCAATTACGGCCTATTAAATCTCTACCAAATCTTTGACCGATAATATCTGGAACGAAGGACGTGGTATCGAAACTCTCTTCTTCTCTTCGGCAACACATAATATAAGGATACAAATATACAGAGCCTTAGAAAAAAAGAAAAAAAAAACACAACTCCTCTAGATTCAACCCTCTCGTTGCCTTGCGCCAACTCGAAACCATCGCCCAGATTTTGTCAACGCCACACCAAACCCTACAATCGAACGTCCCAAACCTTACCTCGTAGCCGTCGCCGCGGCCATTGCGCCCAGCCGCACCGAAGAAGACGAAGATCCAAGTCGAAGGAGTTTTCACGCCGAGCCGATCATTCATTCCGCCGGAGTCCTGCCTCGCCGTAGCACCTGCTGGAATTCAACACGTGTGATAGTGGCCGCTTGATCTCGTTCGTTCAATAATTGAAGCAGCCGATTGAGGGGTAAATGTATTCTGCACATCCAATTCACATTTACTGCATCTCTATAATTTCATATGAGTAATTTGCATAATGGTCCTTGGAGTTAAAGGAATTTGTGGGCCAGTCCACTAGGAATTGAAGATGATTTTATTTAGCCCACATGATGTTTCATAAATTGGCATTTCAGCCCTCAAATTTGGAGAAACCTTATGTACAGCTCCTAAACAAATTGTCAGACTTACCTTTACTCAAAAACGAATTCGTTCGTCCTTTAAGGTAAGGGGGGTGTATTGGTTTAAGACTTTGTAGGACTTTATTAGACTTTTAAAATCTGCGGGTATTCAATCTGGATTTATAAAAGTCCATTAAAATTTTGGGGTATTCAATTCAGATTTTAAAAAGTCAATAAAAATCTTGAGTTATTCAAAAGTTAGCGAATTTTAAAAGTCTATAGATTTTTCTTGATTTTGTTTGATTTTATCCTAAAAATACAAAAGAAATTTGTTTTGTAAAATCTCTCGTAAATAGATGAGATTTCTATGTATTTATATTTTAATAGTAAAAAAATAATAAAAATATACAAATATTATAGTATAAAAATAAACTACAACTAGGGGTGGGAATGAGTCAGGCTACCCGACAGGGGCCTATGGCTCGGCCTACAAAAGCTCGGCTCGGCTCGGCTCGTTTATTAAACGAGCCAGGCTTAAGCTTTTTTAAAAGCTCGTTTATATAAACAGGCCAGGCTTAAGCTCTATTCCAAGCCTTTTAGGCCTAACAGGCCGGCCTATTTAATATATATATATATATATATATATATATATATATATATATATATATTATAATAAATAAATATATTAATAAGGTATATATCTAATTTTAGAAAAAATAATATTTTTAATTTTAGTTTTTTCTAAGTACATATTAATTATTATTCTATGATTGTTATCTCACATTGTTAGAAATTTAAAATTAAAATGTGATTATCTTATATTGAACATTATTTGTATTTATAAAATTTTGTTCACGTTTTTAATTATTATTAATTATTGAATAGTTATAAGTTAAAAATAATTATATAAAATGAATTAAATATAATTAAATTTAATTAAAATATTTTTATTTGAATTTTAGATTTATTCACTAAATCAAGTTGAAATTAAAATTGTACTTAAAAAGGCTTTTAAAAGGCTTTCAGGCCGGGCCTATTTACAAAAAAGGCTTAGGCCGAGCCTCTTAAAAAAGCTTACGATAGGTACTAGGCCAAGCTTGAGCCTAATTTTTTTAAACCAGGCCCAGGCCTATTTAAGCAAAGCCCGGCTCGGCTCGACTCGTTCCCACCCCTAACTACAACCAACGAAATAAAAAGTGCGTTCTGCGATATAAGAAGAAGAAGAAGAGGCGAAACTTTATTTTCTCAACTGGTCTCCGTTCATATCCACAGGTATATAGATTGTTTTTCGATCGTCGTTTATTGAAATCTCATAGTTATTTTTTTTATTTTTTTCTTCTTGAATTAATTGATTCTTTTATCTTGGTTGATATTTATATGAATTCAACTTATTAATTCATAAACTTCTTATTTAATTGTCGAATTTGCTTATAAAGGGACTGCTTGCATCAACAATGGTGTGTGTGCGTACGCGAGTGTATTTTGTGTATGTTGTGTGTGCGTGCGTGAGTGTATTTGGTGTATGTTGTGGCATGTGAGCCGTGTGTGTTTATGTGTGTGTGCTGAAAGTGTTTGGTGTGGTGTCTTTATTTATATAAAATTCAAATTCAATTATGATAATTATGCACATGTGATTGTCTTATGGATATGCCTAAAATTTGTTACTAAACACGGACAAATCTAATCAGTTGAAGCAGGAACGAAAATGGGGTTACTTTTTAGGATTAGAACATACTTTATTTGACCCAAAAATAATCTCCTCGTTTCTGTATGTCAGGCACTTACATTGAACCATTATTACATGGTTCAATCTCCTTCTGAAAGTTTCTTCTTGTTACTTATGTCTCACTCCAGCACTTATATTGAATCATATGTATGTATTTATGTATTTATTTTTCATGTGTATATGAATGTGTGTTTTAAAGTATATGAAAGTATTTGATTTTCCAACAAAATTATTATACCAATGTTTTTTTTTTGTTATCTATAATAAGTTATTTTGTGTCTATTAATTTAGTAATAATATTATGGGAGATTCACAACAAGATACGAAAAAAAAGACGGCCTATGAACAATGGACTAAAGAACAAAGCGACTTATTATTAGAACTCATGGTTGATGCTGCGACTCGAGGATGGCGTGATAATAGTGGTATTTTTACCAAAACAACGGTGGAAGAAAGAATACTTCCAGTTCTTAATGAAAAGCTCGGGTGTAATAAGATCTATAACAATTACCAAAGCCGTCTCAAATGGTTTAAAATTCGTTAGTCATCTTATTCAAATCTTATGAGGTTTAGCTCTGGTTTTGGGTATGATCAAACCACTAAAAAGTTTACAGCTTCAGTATGGGATGCATATTTAGCGGTAAGCATCCTAAGTATCACATTTTAATGATATATATTTTTAATTTATTTTGAGCACGTAGTGAATTGATAATTTTATTTATTAATTTATGTTAGGCTCACCCAAAAGACGCGAACATGCGTAATGGAGAATGTCCTGATTATGAGGATTTGGAAATTGCAATAGGAAATGGTGTTGCGGTAGGAAAAAGCTCCATTGGGTTAGGTAGTGCTACTGATGCAAGAACATTAGGAGATGGTGAAATAAGAGATGTACGCATAGAAGATTTGGATTATGATGTTGAAAATGAGATGTTTGTAGGACTATCTCAAAATGATCAACCACTTGATTTCACACCACCTTCAGAGATCCCTGGAGTGTCCAAGGTCGACACTCAAAGAAGAAGTCAAAACAAAAGAAGTAGAGATCATTATGAAGCAAATCCTAGCTCAACTGAAAACATCCCGCGCAATGGTCTCATAGAAGAGATTAAAAAACTAACAAGCACCTTTGAAGGAGTTCACAGCCTCTTAGAGAAAAGAGATACCATTTTAGAGAAAAGAGAAAAGGAAAGAGCTTATACTACAACAAAGAACGGAAGCTAATTCATGGATTCACCGTATCTCGACACAGAAGATGAAAATTTGGAACTGCTTTCTCAAAGCCAACTACAACAAAGAACGGAAGCTAATTCATGGAGAGCGAGTATTGCTAATGCTATGTGGGAAAAGAGGCCAATGAATAACAATAATGTAAATGAAGATGAGAATAATAATGATGCATAATAATATTTATTTATTTTTGACAAATGTATTTTTTGATAAATAATAATATTTATTTATTTTTGAACAATTTTAATTTGTTTTAAATAATTAAAAAATTTTATATAAAAAAGTGTATAAAAATTCAAGTAAAACAATTTAAAAAATTATTTTACTTTCATGTGAAGTTTATGAAAATCCATCAAAATCAATGGAAAAAGTCAGTCAAACTCTACGTAAACTCCGTGGATTTAGAAAATCCATAAAAATCCACAGACTTTTAAAAGTCCAAAAAAATCCATCAAAATCTCAGTTGAATACACCCCCTAAATTACGTGTATCATATCATAATTTGTTATTTAAGCGCACACTTTAGTAAAGGAAAGTTAACTTTGTAGAGAAACGAGCATACGAGACTTGAGATTTGACTTGCGAGTTTAGAAGAGGACTTTGAACATAGGATTTACGAATAGTAACACACACGCTCCAAGAGGTAGGGGTTTCTTATCTTTTACTCATGAGTTATGTTATGTTTATGTGCGTATGTGTCTTTATGTGAATGGGTGTCGATAAATAAACTATGTGATCTCGTATTGTTGAAGATCATCATACTGCATGCATGCATGCAGTCATATTTTAGGAGTCCTATTTATTTATGGAATATGATCTCATATTTATATATTTTGATGTCTCCTACTATCAAGGTCTTGTTTGGTAGTCCGGATTAAAAAATCCAAGATAAGTTCTCTGTTCGGTTAGATATCTACTACTGTTGAGTTTCACTTGTAATCTTATGTTTGGTACATTTTAAGTTATCAGAAATTTCTTTTAATTTACTCGGCTGCTCATTAATCAAATTACTCAATTGCCCTTTCACTTTTTTTTTCGATACAGATTGTATCGTCTTCTTCCAGATTTTCTTTTTTCACAAGAACACCTTGAAATGAAATTCTTTTTTAATTTTTAATTTGATGAAAAAAATCCAAAATGCAAATAAAATTCACAAAATAAAACATGAACTTTAATTATTTTTTTAGGCAAAAATACCAAAAAATAACCACTCAAAATCATAAACGTACTGAATCCTCGTCTCAATTCCTCTTTTCTCGGACTGGTACAATTTCTTTCTTCTGTCGGCAATTCGAGAAAGAAAATTAGGAGAAAAATATTTGTGTTTTTATAAAGATTCGAGCTTTAGCTGGGTCGGTATCCTCAGTGAGCGTGTAGCTGGTCCGTTGAGAACTTGAGATCCATGGTAAGGTCGATGAGAACAAGCGTCCCGTACTGGATAGGAAGGTGTCATGATCTAGATCTGTCCAATGCGGTGGAAGTAGGAGCTTCTCCGACGGCGGGGATGGTGTTCAGATCAAAAGCTAATAACCATAAAGGTATGAAACCCTAATTTAATTTTATTAAAACAAAATAAATAGAGTTAATCATATATTTCATTTATTAAATATTTGTATAATGATTTTGTAGATGTTGATGAAGATCTGAAGTTGGAGGAGAAGAAAGTAAAGGCGTCACCATTGAGAATATAAAAAATGTGAAAATTGATTTATAAAGGGTATATTTGTAAAATATTGATTACTCTGAGTTACTGTTGAAATAGGTCAGTTCATCCACCCAAAATGGGTTGTTAACTCTTACGAAAGAGAACAGTATTTAGCAACGGGCCACATAACTAACTCAGGCCCAAGAGAATTGAACCAAACACTAAATTAATTAGTTAACTTCACTATCTTGGTTTTAACTAGGCTACCAAACGAGCACCAATAGGATTAGGGTTTTTTTTTATATTATTGTTGCATATATATATGCTGTTAACCCTACGAAGAAACATAAGAATTATTATTCTCTCAACATATTATTTTTACTTTCGATTCTAAGAGAGATGTGCTCTCTCGTTCTTATATTCATCAAATTCTACATGGTATCAGAGCAATTCCGCATACAGCATGGTTAATCCAGAAACGAAGGAGAGTGAGAGCAGCAGCGATCGACAACTCTCGAATCCTATCGATCCAACAAAGCCTTCCAGTCCTTACTTTCTTCACTACGGGGAGGCACCAAGTCAGAAGTTGGTTAGTGAACCGCTTCATGCAAAGAATTACCAGACATGGAGCCGAAATATGATGAACGCGCTCATGATAAAGAACAAGCATGGATTTGTCGATGGATCTATACCTGAGCCTGCAGTTGAAGATGCCCTATATGTCGACTGGAGGAGGTGCAATATAATGGTGTTGACATGGATTTCAGCTAACCTATCACCAGAATTAGCAGCCTTTACTGCGTATGCCACTTCGGCCAGACAGGTATGGAAAGAGCTCCATACTAAATTTTCAAAAACTAATAATAACCTGGTTTACACGCTTGAGCAAAAATTGATTTGCACAAAGCAAGAAGGAGATGCTGTGAGTATATATTTTGCCAAGCTCAAGGGTATTTGGGATGAAATAGCTGCTCATGAACCATCGCCACCATGCCCCATGACTGGATGTCCTGCTATGATTGACAACCACCAGAAGGCCAACAAAAGGAGAATTTTGCAATTTTTAATGGGGCTCAATGATGAGTACATGAACCTCAGAAACCAAATTATTCTTCAAGATCCACTACCTACCCTTGATCAGATCTTCAGCCTGGTTTCTCAAGAGGAGTCTAATCTGGAATTGAAGACTTTGGGCTTAAGCAACACACAATCCAATGCCATGGCAGCCAGGCAAGATGGCAAAGGGACAGAGCAGCAAACCTGGAACAAAACTGGAAGTCAGACAAACAGAAAAACTCCAATGATATGCACAAAGTGTAATAGAAACAATCATACTGTGGATAAGTGCTATTTGATATATGGATATCCACCTGGATATTTCACAAGAAACTCATCTAATGGACAAGGGCAGAATAAAGGTAATGTGACTTGTACTCATTGTGGTAAACCTAACCACACCATTGAAAGATGTTTTCAGCTGCATGGACATCCAGATAAAGACCCTAAGGATGCATCTAGTAAGAAAGCAAATATCAATCAGGTTGAGAAAGAAGAAGAAGACTCAGAAATAAAGATGTCATCAAAGGAATATAAGCACTTGTGCAATCTGCTGCAAGGAATTAATAGTGGTTCAACTGAAAAGAAGATGGCAGGTAACCACTGTTCTTACACTCTTGCTTCTCATTGTATGATGAGTTTAAATAATAAGGTATGGATCATGGACTCTGGAGCCAGTGATCACATAACCAACAATTCTTCAGGGATGAGGGATATTAGATCAACAAATCCTGCAACCCTGAAGTTGCCAAATGGTACCAGTATCTTGGTTACTCATATTGGAACAGTTGTTTTAAGCAGCAAGATTATTCTCACAAGTTATTTTAGTGCCATCTTTCCATTTTAATCTCATCTCAGTAAGCAAATTATTAATGGACACTCAATCAAAACTGGTTTTCTCCCATGGACATTGTACTATACAGGATTCACACAGTTGCAAAGTGATTGGGAGAGCTAAAGAATCTGGAGGTTTATATCTATTTGAAGCAGCCTCAGAAGATGAAAGCAGCATTAGCAATAGTTATATTAGTAATGTTTCTATTGATATTTGGCATAAGAGAATGGGACATCCATTTATACACAGAATGATGCTTATGCACAAGATTAATAAAGATTTTCCTCTTGTTTCTGATAAGTATATTAAACATCCATGTGATGTCTGTTTTAAATCAAAACAAACAAGGTTACCATTTCCTGAGCATATTGAACAATATGTATCCTTGTTTGACTTGATTCATGTTGATATCTGGGGTCCTTTCTCAGTCAGCTCTCACAACGGGTCCAAATACTTTCTCACCATTGTCGAACATAAAAGCAGATTCACTTGGATATATTTAATGCATTCCAAGTCTGAGGTCAGAAGAATATTGGAAGCATTCATCCAAACTGTTAAAACTCAGTTTTTAACTAATATCAGAAAGGTGAGAAGTGATCAAGGGAAGGAATTTGAAATGAATGAATTCTACAATGCTCATGGGATTGAACATCAGAGAAGTTGTGTATATACTCCTCAGCAGAACTCAGTAGTGGAGAGGAAACACAGAGATGTGCTAGAGGTTGCAAGAGCACTTAGATTTCAGTCAAATGTCCCTATAGAACTTTGGGGTGAGTGTATCTTAACTGCCACTTACCTTATTAACAGAATACCTTCAAACGTTATTAATAATGAAACACCATTTTCAATATTATATGGGAAGACTCCTGATCTCTCCCTGATAAGAACCTTTGGCTGCCTCTGCTATGCTGCCAACATTGATCCTAGAAAAGACAAATTTACCTCCAGAACTCACAAGTGCATACTGGTAGGATATCCAAAAGGCATCAAAGGATATATTCTCTATGACATAGAGGATCATACTCTCATCACTGCTAGGGATATGAAATTTTATGAAGATATTTTTCCTTTTCATGATCCTGATAAAACTCAGTCACATCCTCAACATTCAACACCTTTTGACATGTTTGAATGTGACTCACAAGTTGATACTAGTCACTCTCCAGAATCTGCTTCTCCACATCCCACCAACATTGAATCTGAACCTGCAACAACACCAGACAATGATACTGAAATCATTTCAGATAATGGAAATATATCCCCTCATGCTCCAGATTCTCCAACTAACACTGAGGTCATTGATTCACTACCTGCTACCCCAGTAAGAAGAACAGGAAGAAATCATAAACCTCCTAGTTATCTCAGAGATTATCAATGTCATCTCATCAATCAAGCTCACCAACATATTGCTTCATCTCCAATGGTTAATTCAGATCATCCACTTTCTGATCATTTGACTTTTGACAGATTAAATACTCCATACCTTAAGTATGTTCTCTCTACAGCCCTTCATACTGAACCAAGAACTTTTAAAAATGCAGCCACACAACCAGAATGGCAAGAGGCCATGGATAAGGAAATTGCAGCCGTAGAAGCTAATCATACATGGACTGTGATTCCTATTCCACCAAAGAAGAAATTGATTGGTTGTAAATGGGTATACAAAATCAAGAGGAACTCTGATGGTTCCATTGAAAGATATAAGGCAAGGTTAGTTGCCAAAGGTTATACACAACAAGAGGGATTGGACTTCTTTGAGACTTTCTCTCCAGTTGTCAAAATTGCCACTGTCAGAACAGTTTTGGCTTTGGCTTCCTCACTTAACTGGCACCTCACACAATTAGACATCAACAATGCCTTCCTATATGGTGATTTGAATGAAGATGTGTATATGGCATTACCAGAGGGATATTCTGTCCCCTCTTCTTCTAAAATGTGTTGTAAACTTCATAAATCCTTATATGGATTAAAGCAGGCTTCAAGGCAATGGAATGAGAAGCTCTGCTAAGTTATTACTACTTATGGTTTTATCCAAAGTAGTGCTGATTCCTCTCTCTTTATCATGAAGTCTGGAACTTCCATGACTTTTTTATTGATCTATGTTGATGATATTATTTTGGGAGGTAATGACCTTGCTTCTCTTAATAAGTTGAAATCTTATCTCTCTAGTCATTTTCAACTTAAGGATTTGGGGCCTCTGAGATTCTTCCTTGGCATTGAAATAGCAAGGAATGACAGTGGCTTGTCAATCAACCAAAGGCAATATACACTTGAAATTATATCTGACTGTGATATGCTTGACAGCAAGCCATCAAAATTCCCTTTTGAACAAGGTTTAAAGCTCACCAAAGATGAAGGTAACTCACTCTCTAATCCAACTGAGTATAGAAGATTAATAGGGCGGCTGTTGTATTTGACACTCACAAGACCTGACATCTCATATTCCATTCAAGTCCTTAGTCAGTTTCTTGATTCTCCTACTGACATTCATCTTTCAGCAGCACTTAGAGTTGTCAAATATCTCAAAGGTTCACCAGGACAAGGTCTTTTCTATCCCTCCTCTAATGGCATCCATTTAAAAGCATATTGTGATGCTGATTGGGCAGCTGATACAGAAACCAGAAGATCAGTCACTGGTTATTGTGTGTTCTTAGGCGATTCTTTGGCTGCCTGGAGATCCAAGAAGCAGTCAACAGTTTCCAGATCATCAGCTGAGTCAGAATATCGTTCTATGGCATCCTGTGTTTGTGAACTTATCTGGTTTAAAAAGCTACTACATGACTTTGACATTTTACACCCTCAACCGGCTCTTCTCTATTGTGATAATGTGGCAGCCATGCACATTGCATCTAATCCCGTTTTTCATGAACGCACCAAACACATTGAAATCGACTGTCATATTGTGAGAGAGTGGTTTCTCAAGGGCTTGTTTAAAATGTTTTATCTCAAGACCTCAGAGCAAGTTGCAGATCTCCTCACCAAGGCTCTTGGTTCCAAGGAATTTCATCATCTTCTCTCCAAGATGGGAATTAAAAACATATACTCCCATCTTGAGGGGGGCTGTTGAAGATCATCATACTGCATGCATGCATGCATGCAGTCATATTTTAGGAGTCCTATTTATTTATGGAATAGGATCTCATATTTATATATTTTGATGTCTCCTACTATCAATAGGATTAGGGTTTTTTTATATTATTGTTGCATATATATATGCTGTAAACCCTACGAAGAAACATAAGAATTATTATTCTCTCAACATATTATTTGTACTTTCGATTCTAAGAGAGCTGTGCTCTCTCGTTCTTATATTCATCAAATTCTACACGTATTAATGTTTATTAAATGTTTGGAGAATATTATGTTTACGCATGTTAAATGTGTGCTAGTTGAGCTGTCGACTTGGTATGATATATGAGAATTTGCGTGTAATATGTTATATGCTATCGCCACATGTAATATGTTATATGTTATCGCCACGTGTACTATGCTCAAATGATATGCTTGAATGACATGCTATGTTAAACAAGGTTCACCCGTAGGCAGAGGTGACAACAAGGTTCGTCTGTAGGCAGGGACGACAATACGTGAAATGTATATGGTAAACAAGGTTCACTCGTAGACAGGAGTGACAACAAGGTCTGTCCGTAGGCAGGGACAGCAATATGTGAAAATGTGTATGTTAAACAAGGTTCACCCGTAGGTAGGGGTGACAACAAGGTCCGTCCATAGGCAGGGACGACAATACGTGAATTGTATATGTTAAACAAGGTTCACTCGTAGGCAGGAGTGACAACAAGGTTTGTCCGTAGGCAGGGATAGCAATATGTGAAAATTTGTATGTTAAACAAGGTTCACCCGTAGGCAGGGGTGACAACAAGGTTCGTCCGTAGGCAGGGACGACAATATGTGAAAAGTATATGTTTACATGTTTAATTATGTGAAAGTATGTTAATGTGAATTATTTGTCTACGTTGAGCTCACCCCAATCAACGACATTTTTTTTAGGTACGAACGAAGACTTCGAAGGGAATAACGAGGATGCATTAAAGTGACACATGTATTTATTTAAAATTATGCTACGTGGAATTTAAAGCTTATTTTTTATTTACTAAATGCTCAAATTGTTTTTATTTTTTATTTTTATGAAATGTATTAATTCCCTGAAAACGAGGTTTAATTTACGTAACCCCCACATTTGAGTAATTATTTTCAAAATAAATTATCTTCAAAATAAATTATTTTCTTAACTTCCGCTTTATTTTATAAAACGAAAATCGGGGCATTACACTATTATTGACAGAAGCCTTATGTGTCCCTGCTTTTATTTTACAGTGAATCTGATATATGTTGGTGCTCTTTTAAAGTCACAGCAGTGCTCTATTCTCTTCTCTAAGGACATATGTGTTATTCATAATGGTAATGGCTCATAGGTGCTTGGGAGAGGTCATAAGCATCAAGGATTATTCATTTTGCAGCTTCCACATTCAACTGCAACTCATTCTGCTGCCTTATGTGGAAATCTTTGGCATTCCAGGCTTGGCCATGTCTCACATTATAGAATGGTGTTGCTTAAGGACAGTATTCCTGAAGTTTTTAAAGGTTTTGATTCACAGTGTGAGGTTTGTCTATTAGCCAAACAACACAGATCTTCCTTTTCTGATAGTGTTACTCAATCTGTGAAGCCTTTTGATTTGATTCATTGTGACTTGTGTGGGCCCTTCCCTGAGGCAATAGTTGATGGTTTCCAATACTTTCTTACTATAGTGGATGACTTCTCCAGATTCACTTGGATTTGTTTGTTGAAGCACAAGTCAGATACAAAGTTGCAGTTAACCAACTTTGTTCAGTTTGTACACACTTAGTTTGATTGCAAGATCAAGGTTATAAGGACTGATAATGGCACATAATTTATAGCACTTGAGTTATACACTTCTCATGGAATTCTCCATCAGAAAAGTTGCCCTTATACACCACATCAGAATGGTGTAGTGGAAAGGAGGCATCAGACTTTACTCAACATGGCAAGGGCTTTAAAATTTCAGTCAGGTGTGCCTTTAAATCTTTGGGGTTATTGCATTCAAACAGCTGCTTTCTTGTTGAATAGGATCCCAGTTCCTACATTACAGAATCAGACACCATTTTATTTGTTGCATAGGACTGATCCATCTTATACACCTCTTAAAACCTTTGGTTGTCTATGCTATGTTACGGATCAATTGCCACATAAAGCCAAGTTTGCAGCTAAAGCTTTTAAATGTGTATTTCTGGGTTATCCTCCTCAGTCTAAAGGTTATTTTGTTTATAACCTACAGAGTCATAGTATAACCATTTCCAGAGATGTTCACTTTGTTGAGCATGTTTTTCCTTTCTTGAATATGTCTGCTGATGATGATTTCCCCTCAAATGATGATTTTGTTCCTTCTCAGAATTATGTTTTTTATGATGATGATAATGATGCTTTTCCAACAGCTTCATTGTCTCCTCATACACCATCTCAAGATTCACCTATTTTCCTTCCTTCATTGCCTGTTTCCAAAAAGGTTAGAAAACCTCCATCTTACCTAACTGATAATCATTGTCATTGTGTGGTGAGTCCTACTGGAGAGTTTGTTGAGCCACAGACTTATGCAGAAGCAGCTCCTCATCCCCATTGGCAGGAGGCTATGGCCAAGGAGTTAGTTACTTTGGAGGCAAATGAAACCTAGATTGTGACTGATCTTCCACGAAATAAAGTTTCTATTGGTTGCAAATGGGTGTTCAAGGTCAAATACTGGTCTGATGGGAGTTTGGAAAGGTTTAAGGCAAGGTTAGTTGCTAAAGGATATAGCCAAAGGGAAGGTTTGGATTATGAAAAAACTTTTGCACCAGTGGTTAAAATGAGTACAATCAGATCACTTCTTGTTGTAGCTGCAGTTAACAAATGGTTTCTAGAACAGTGTGATGTCAACAATGCATTTCTCCATGGTGAGTTGGAGGAGGAGGTTTATATGGTGTTACCACCAGGATTTGCAAAACATGAGGAGAGTAATAAGGTTTGCAGACTCTTGAAGAGTGTATATGGCCTCAAACAGGCCAGTAGGCAGTGGTTTTGCAAATTAACTGGTGCCTTGGTGGAGTATGGTTTCCATCAGTCAAAAGTTGATCATTCTCTGTTTACACTTCACACTCCTGCATTCAGCCTCATATTATTGATTTATGTTGATGATCTAATCATTGCCAGTAATGATCAGCAACAGATCAAGTACATAAAAGTTTTTTTGAATGACAAGTTTCTCATTAAAGATTTGGGAGAATTGAAATATTGTCTTGGTCTTGAAGTAAACAGAATAGAGTATGGTATTATTCTGTGTCAGGAGAGGTATGTGATTGAGTTGTTGAAGGAGTATGGTTTTGAGGGTTGTAACTCCACAACTTTTCCTATGGATACCAAAGCAAAGTTCAGTAGAAATGATTCAAATACTCTATTTTATCCCACAGTCTTCAGGAGGTTGGTTGGAAAATTGTTGTTTCCCTAGTGGATGACAATAGTGTTGGTGTATGTCCTTCGATCCTACGTGTGCAATCGATAAAGTCATAAGGTCGTCTATGGATGTTAAATGATTATTTGATAATATTAAATTGTTGGGAACAATATAATATTGATCAATAAATCATACCTACAGGGTCACACACGGACTCAAAGATGATGTACGATGCTTGATATATATATATATATATATATATATATATATATATATATATATATATATATATATATATATATATATATATATATATATATATATATATATATATATTGATTTAGAATCAATATTTACGTGGATTTAATTCACATGCATGAGATGCATGGTTTGCATGGATGCATGTCACATAGTGTGACATGACATGCCACACAAGCAAGTGGGACCACATACAATGCATAGTGGCATGTGTATGTGGCATGACCTTTCACCTCCTTTGTAACTCCTTTTTGCATGTTAATGGTGCATAATGATGCCCATTATGTAGGAGGTTACAATGGAGTGTTATGACATTCATAATGAGGCTAATATATGGATGAAAATCAGATTTTCATCACACATTACCTTTACCCACGAAATTCACACTAAAGAGAGAGAGAGGAGAAAGTGTTCTTGGAGAACCGACTCGATCAAGCAAAGTGTTCGTCATCCGGGTTCGTGTGCAACACGTAGAGGCCGGGCCATTTGTGCGGCTTCAACATCCGGGCGATCCAAAAGCGTAACGGGGTCATTCCAAAGGTGAACAATTCGTGGCTGATCCATTAAGGTGGTTCAATCGACTCAACACCACCTTAACCAATTTCAACGATCACCAAATGTAAGAACTCGTTGATCCCTATATATATATATTGGATGTGTATATATATACATTTGTATGTGTTCTTATACACATTAAGTGTGCACTAAGATCATGTCATAGTAGATGTATCGCTTTACACGCTTCCGCACACACGGTATATTGATTGGATCGGTGTACCGATTCCATCAAATAGTTGATGGTTTCCAATACTTTCTTACTATAGTGGATGACTTCTCCAGATTCACTTGGATTTGTTTGTTGAAGCACAAATCAGATACAAAGTTGCAGTTAACCAACTTTGTTCAGTTTGTACACACTCAGTTTGATTGCAAGATCAAGGTTATAAGGACTGATAATGGCACAGAGTTTATAGCACCTGAGTTATACACTTCTCATGGAATTCTCCATCAGAAAATTTGCCCTTATACACCACATCAGAATGGTGTAGTGGAAAGGAGGCATCAGACTTTACTCAACATGGCAAGGGCTTTAAAATTTTAGTCAGGTGTGCCTTTAAATCTTTGGGGTTATTGCATTCAAACAACTGCTTTCTTGTTGAATAGGATCCCAGTTCCTACATTACAGAATCAGACACCATTTTATTTGTTGCATAGGACTGATCCATCTTATACACCTCTTAAAATCATTGGTTGTCTATGCTATGTTACAGATCCATTGCCACATAAAGCCAAGTTTGCAGCTAGAGCTTTTAAATGTGTATTTCTGGGTTATCCTCCTCAGTCTAAAGGTTATTTTGTTTATAACCTACAAAGTCATAGTATAACCATTTCCAGAGATGTTCACTTTGTTGAGCATGTTTTTCCTTTCTTGAATATGTCTGTTGATGATGATTTCCCCTCAAATGATGATTTTGTTCCTTCTCAGAATTATGATTTTGATGATGATGATAATGATGCTTTTCCAACAGCTTCATTGTCTCCTCATACACCATCTCAAGATTCACCTATTTCCCTTCCTTCATTGCCTGTTTCCAAAAAGGTTAGAAAACCTCCATCTTACCTAACTGATAATCATTGTCATTGTGTGGTGAGTCCTACTGGAGAGTTTGTTGAGCCACAGACTTATGCAGAAGCAGCTCCTCATCCCCATTGGCAGGAGGCTATGGCCAAGGAGTTAGTTGCTTTGGAGGCAAATGAAACCTGGATTGTGAATGATCTTCCACCAAATAAAGTTTCTATTGGTTGCAAATGGGTGTTCAAGGTCAAATACTGGTCTGATGGGAGTTTGGAAAGGTTTAAGGCAAGGTTAGTTGGTAAAGGATATAGCCAAAGGGAAGGTTTGGATTATGAAAAAACTTTTGCACTGGTTAAAATGAGTACAATCAGATCACTTCTTGTTGTAGCTGCAGTTAACAAATGGTTTCTAGAACAGTGTGATGTCAACAATGCATTTCTCCATGGTGAGTTGGAGGAGGAGGTTTATATGGTGTTACCACCAGGATTTGCAAAACAGGAGGAGAGTAATAAGGTTTGCAGACTCTTGAAGAGTGTATATGTTGGAAATCGATATCCCGGGCTATCAAAATTAGCGGAACCGATAACCCGAACGAAATCCCTTCGCCGGAAAAACATCGCGAACCACCTCACGAGACGGAGCCCGGCCGAGAACACCCGCCGCGGGATGAACCCGCGGCTGCCCTAGCCGAGCCCCCGCGAGGGGCTCGCGATCGCACCCGCGATCGCATGGGGTTGCTCACGCAACCCCCGGGGCTGCTCGGAGCAGCCCCCGCGGCGAGTCCGGCGACTCGCCACCACCGCGTCGGAGCAGGAGGAGGGTTCCGCCGCGGCACCAGCCCGCGGCAACCCCCGGCGATCGACTCAAAGTCGATCACATGCCCCGGCGTCCAGCCGGGGCTTCTCCGCTTCGAGGAGGGCGGTCTGCCCATGCAGACCCGACGATCGACCACCGCGGTCGATCGCATGCCCGACGATCGACCACCTGCAGGGTTTACATAATAATTCCTTATAAACTCATCTCGGGGATATTATCAACCCTTCCGGGATACACTTTCCCGTCAAGTATTCACGGCATGTCATATATACAATATAGTGACCCAACTTAACCGGTAATTGACCCAATAATTAAACCGGTCAATTCCTTTGGAAAATCAAAGTCACTTATATTAAATATACACACCCGCAATAGTATCGGGGATTAAGAATAAAATACACTGAGATTTAAATCGATTATCCAAGGCAATCCTAATCGATAAATCTCAAGCGATCCGCCCAATACACCAAGTGTACAAGTATGATAAAATAATCAAGACAGTTTATTTTCTCCCTCATACAACGACTATACCGATGGATTGGTCCGTGTCCATCTAGGTCGTGAGCAACTGTTCGATTAAATACGAGTAACCGATAGTATGATCTTCTGTGTGGCGACGCACACCATACTAACTACAACGTATATAATCTAGGACTATAATTTGCATATATTTAATTATAAATAATTAAACGCAAATAATTGTTTATTTAATTAAATAGATTAATGGCAATGGATCGGGAGTTTCCGTTACTTAAATCTAGACATTAAGTACACAACTCCAACAATCTCCCACATGTACTAAGGTCTAGTCATTTCCTCCAAACTCCCGATTCCCATACTCATCACGTGCTTAAACTGTACTTCCAAGAAGTACCATGTGAATGAGCAATCTAGGTTGCCGCTCTGAAGTTATCTTGGTGACTACATCGTCGTCTTCCCTGACGATGATTCGTATCAGGTGGTACTTGCTCTATGTGTTATCTTACACTTATGGACTTGTGATTTCTTACCATTTGCCATCGCACCGCTATTTACATAGCCTTTGGCAAATTAAGAATCACATCTAAGTCCCAGAGATTATCCCGGAGCTATACCAAAACTTCCGCTGCCTCTGAGGCCACTATTTGGTTGCTCATGGCAGAGTCCGAAAAACATCGTGCTTTTCACTCTTCCATATTAAAACTCCTTCTCCTTCAATAGTGAAACACATAGCCTGATATCGACTTACACCGGTCCTCATTTGATTAGAAATCTAAGAGAATGTAATCCAAAGGAAATGCTCGTCTGCTCCGTAATCCAGAACATAGTTTCTAGTACTTCGAAAGTACTTAAAATGTTCATTACAGTAGTCGAGTTTTCATTTCTAGGATTACCTTGATATCCTCCCACTATGCTGACCGCATAGCCGATATCAGGTTCTCGTTTTCAACAATGCATTCATCGAGCTTTCCATACTCAAAGTGTAGGAAACTGCTTTCATTGCTTCTATCTCCTTTTGTGTTCCAAAACACATATCCTTAGATAGATGCATTCCGTATCTGAAAGGTAACGAACCTTTCTCGGAATCTTGCATGTTAAAACGAACCATAATCACATATATGTAAGATGTCCAGGAGAAGTACAATGTTCTTTCCTAGAGATCCAAGATCTCAAGAACATGTCCAACTTCTTCCTTTATCTTTCATATTGATTTATCTAGACAACCATCATTTTATGTCTTGACAACATCTTTACATTGTTACCAATGATAAGAATGTTCTCTACATAAAACCCGAGAAACACCACTTTGTTCCATCACGTTTCCAATACACACGATTCGTCTATGCTTTGATGAATCCATAAAATGGACTATCTCATCAATTTTCAAGTACCACGAACTCAATGCTTTGTTCCAATCCATAGATGGATCAACTAAGCTTGTACTCTAAATGATCTTGCCTCTTAGCAATAATCCTTATTGCTTTCCAAGAAGGCACATTTAGATCTAGTACTGCCTCCATGTAGATCCAGGGATCGATTTCATGTATACTAGGTCCAGAGTCCGACAACTCTCCTAGTCTTATGAATATCTCCAGTTGCTCCACAACCTCCCACTACAACGGCATTCCGGTGTATAAACAGTAATAACAGTAGGTGCAGTTAGTGGTGTACCGTTACTCGGTTCGGCTGGTTCTCAGTCCTTATCGTTTTCTCTTATTCAAAGTATTACGTCACTTTGGGCTTGTGGTTCATCTAATAGTCTTCCTCCAAGAACCAGGCGTTAGAACTTATAACGTCCTTCTGGTTCATAGTACTATTGAACACACATCTTTTGTTCTTCTAGGATATTCTACAACCGCATTTGAATGCGCCGTTGTTTCCAGACATATCCATAGAACACAGGTAGTTCCGTATAACTCATGCTTTTACTATTTCTATAAGAGTTCCATTTCTTATTTCCGACACACCATTTCTACACAAGAGTGTATGGTGTAGTCATTTGGGATCAAGTCCCAATCTCTGATCAGTATGCCATGCATTCCTCAGACAGGCACTTGCCTCCGCGATTAGATCGCAGGCTTTCAATGGATATACCATGATGGTTCCCCACAATAGCTTTGTGTCCATTGACTTGTCAAAACACTTTGCTTTTGTGGCACATCAGGTATGCTAATCCATTTTTCGAGCAATCATAAAAATGAGGTACTCGTACCTTATTGTCTGAGTAGGCATAGGTCTGCATACATCAGAGTATATCAATTCTAATACTTGTCCGGATCTTATATCTTATATCCAAAAAAGATTGTTTGGTCATGTTATCTTCCAAATTAGATTCTTAGGTCGGAAGGTCCACTCCTTCAACTTAATTGATCAAACTATCAATCTTCGACCTTTGAACTTCTTATTTGAATAAACATGACTCAGCATAAGAATCCACAAGTAAAAATGATTTAATAAAGAAATCTCTTATTAGTAAAACGAGTTATATAAAACGGTTCGTTGCATCATGGTGGACTTAGGATTCATCATTTATATATTGCTAGCTAATGTACCAGAATAGATAATATCATTATTTCTTCTTATAACCATCAAATGATTAAAAGAAATAAAATATCCATTCATTAGAAATACAGAACAATGTTCTTTCTAAAATGAAAGGTACATAAAAGCAATAACTCAAAATGAAATCCTATAAAATGTCCTCCATTGCAACAGCTGCCTCCTCCACAGCATTGCCCATGTAGACTACGATTTCTTCTTTTCCAAGTCGTCGGGCTTCCTGGAACCCTCGCATTTAGAATGCGCATACCGTCAATGGTTCCATATCTACACACCAGGCTCCGGTAGATAATACCACTGACTATGTTTTTATGACTAAAGAAAAATTTCGTACATTCTTTGAGAGGATGGTCAGACTTCCAGTACCCAGACTGTTTGCATCGAGAACTCTTGCCAATTGGCTTTCTCGTCCCATCTCGTGATCCACGAAACTTAGGACCACTGGGTTTCTTTGCTTGCTTTTCCTTTCCCCCGGTTCTGCCCTTAGTTTCGAAACCTTTGGCATTGGCTACAAGAGCTTGCGATTTCCGTCTCAACTCGTCCAAAAGGTCCATCATCTTAGAAACGTGTTCAAGCGCTTTCTCGAATGAATGACCTTTATGAGTATCCTCATCGCCTCTTGTTTAGCCACTACGTCATGTCTAAACATCTCCTTGAGTTTGAACATGATATCAAAATCAGTCCTTTCCTCATCAGTTAAGACATTAGTAGGCTCGGGAGGACAAAGCTTCACTTAGTACAACCTTGTACTCTTTAACAGTCTGGGCAATGTCCAGATCTCTATTCCAATCAATACATTCAGGGACCAATGAGTTAAATTCCTTAAGTATCACAGAAAGTGGGTTCAAAGCCATCCATAATCTATGAGCACATATAACAACAAACAATCGATTTAATCTCCGATATTATCTCCCTCAAATAATATCATTAAACCACTAATCACATCTAAAATCCCATCAGATATGGCAAGCCACGATAGTGTGGACGTTTACCTATCCAAACGATTTCGCAATTAGATTTTCTTCGGTCGTACATCATCAATAGCGTTATTTCGATGGGAAGGATACTATGAAGCGTACCTAAGTGTAAACCATTACTCAGTACTAAGAAGTTCGTTTGGGATTCGCATATCACCGCAAGCCACGATAGTGTGGACGTTTACGTTGACACACGGATCCTTCACTCCCTTCTATAACTGTCTACATCAATCGATCCAAAATCCCATTCAGTGCAGCAAGCCACGATAGTGTGTACGTTTACTACACCAAAAGATTTTTACAATTGACTCCCAATTACTTGATCCATTCGATTTTTGTAAATCAGGACACGGAGAATCATAAGTGAAACTCGAAGTTTCTAACCAGTGATTCACCATGCAAACAGCCCTATCTCTCATAAAATGAGGGAGCCGAGCAGACAATCGATCCATTTGTAAAAATGGTGCGAAGGTCTCTAATTTGTGTCATCCTTGTTGGAATTCGATATCCCGGGTTATTTAAATTTGCGGAAACCAATAACCCGATCAAACCCTTCGCCGGAGATCACATGAACGCCGACTCATCCGCCGGAGTCCGGCCTTTGGAGACCACGCACCCGAAGGCACGCAGCCCGCCCCCAGCCGAACCCCCGCGAGACGGGGTTCACACGATCGATGGATCGATCGCGCCGTGCGATCGATCAGCTGGGCTGCAACGGCAGCCCCGCGGTGAGTCCGGCGACTCACCGCCGTCGGGGAGGGGGGCAGCTCGCCCAGCCGCCACCCCGCGATCGAACCTAGGGTTCGATTGCACCCCGGCGTCCAGCCGGGGTTCTCCTCGATCACGCATCCCCGGCGTCCAGCCGGGGTGCTCTTGGTTTGATCCCCACGGGGTCCTCGAGCCGCGGCGGTCCGGTGGCTTCGCCACCACCGCCCGGTTCGACCTCGTTCCGGGGTTCGTCCTCGGATCTTGGTTCTACGGTATTTTCAATGAATAATCGAATAAAATCATCAAGGGTGTTTAACGATTTTACCTTCAATTCGTTGTTCGGAGAAACGAGATCAATCGATGACCTTGAGATCTTCCCACGTATTCCTTGCACTAGCTCGAACGTCGGGTGGGCGACGATCTTCCGAACTCCATGGATCTCCCTCTCTACTTTCTCTCTCTAGAATTGTGATCTTCAAGTTATGAGAATAGAGAAGACCATGTAGTGCTTTTATAGGCTACGTAGGGGATCTTAAGGAGGTGGAATATTGGGCTTCTAATATTGAAGATTAAATTGAGCCCAATGCTCAAGTCCATTAATCCTTATCAATATTAATTAATTTATTTTCCACTATATAAATTAATTGCACTCCCAATATTAAACCATATTATATCAAATAATATTTCTCCGGTAGTATTATTTATTCCGTGTATTTAAGATATGAATATCCATGAATAAAATTAATTTATTGCTAATTAATTTATTCATCTCTTATATCCGAGACTAGTACCATTCAACCTTAATTATTATGCGGAACAAATCCACCTGCAGGGTTTACATAATAATTCCTTATGAACTCATCTCGGGGATATTATCAACCCTTACGGGATACACTTTCCCGTCAAGTATTCACGGCATGTCATATATAAAATATAGTGACCCAACTTAACCGGTAATTGACCCAGTAATTAAATCGGTCAATTCCTTTGGAAAATCAAAGTCACTTATATTAAATATACACACCCGCAATAGTATCGGGGATTAAGAATAAAATACACTGAGACTTAAATCGATTATCGCCGGCAATCTTAATCGATAAATCTCAAACGATCCGCTCAATACACCAAGTGTACAAGTGTGATAAAATAATTAAGATAAAATATTTTCTCTCTCACACAACGACTATACCGATGGATTGGTCCGTGTCCATCTAGGTCGTGAGCAACTGTTCGATTAAATACGAGTAACCGATAGTATGATCTTCTGTGCGCCCATGCTTGCACCATACTAACTACAACGTATAAAATCCAGGACTATGATTTGCATATATTTAATTATAAATAATTAAATGCAAATAATTGTTTATTTAATTAAATAGATTAATGGCAATGGATCGTGAGTTTCCGTTACTTAAATCTAGAGATTAAGTACACAACTCCAACAATCCTGACGCTACCGTCGTTTGAGTAGCGCGAAATAAATTTATAAGAACCTAAAGCTTTACACCAACAACAAGTATTAGTGGTAAGTATTAGGTGTCGATCCCACGAGGATTTTATTGTTATTTTCTCACGGCGTTGCCCGATGTGGGTTGTCACGTTTTTAGAAAGTGTTTTGAGTGAATGACCGAACAACTAATATAACTAAAAGCAAATAATAAAGCAACTAAAAATAAAAGCAAGAAATAAAATACTCAGCTACTGAACTTGACCAATAACGGAAATTAAACTACTCAACTACAGAACTCGACCAAACTGTAAAACAGAGCATCTGGGCACAATCGTCACCTTGTCTACCTGATAAAGTTTCTACTGTTCATCGGCACTTAAGATTTTGCTAACAGCTTTATCTTTCGGTTATAGGTTGTCCAATTAAAGTATAAACGCCCCTATAATGTCACGCACGCAAATACCCCAACCCTTGTTCACTCTTTCGGTTTAAAGTCGTACTAGATCTCTCTAAGTAAAACCCATAGTATTGATCAATTCGACACTATGTTAGCCGACATGAGTCTAAGTTGACCAAACTGCCTTAATCTCTAAGCGAACCCGAAATGGCCAATAGCATGCCCGGACAGACCCGAGTCATACGACCACATCTCCAGCAACATGTAATACTATGCGGACGCCAAGTCTCCCTGCGCGTTGATCCGCGTATGTGTGTGTTAGGTGAAAAGGAATTCCTACTGGCTACTGTAAGTTGCCCAAGTCCCTAACATGCCTGTAGATACTACCCTGTTGAATCGGGAATAAAACTAAGTTAGTTGCTATAATGAAAAGCCTCTCAGTATTTTAGAAATCAGATCGACCAAGTTCAGACGTTGCCCAGGCGCAGATTAATTAGCTACGCATGAACACATAAAAAAAATAAAAAAAATAAAAAGAAAATATGCTGGAATTAAAATAAGAAATCAAAGAACTAATTGTCTACAATATTCAGAAAATAAAAGACGAAAATAAAAACATGAATTAAATCGAAATTGCCCAGCTATGCCCAAAGGCGATAGCCGGGGAGAACTCGTCTTCTTCTTCCTCCGATCTTCTTTGGTGGGCTGGGTATTTTCGTATGTGAGTTCGTTCTCCACTCTTCTCCAATGTTAGGCAATGTTAGTCACGTGATTTGTAGGGCTTCATGTGTATTTATAGATGCTAGGAGTCTTGGGCTCCAAGTAAAATCGCTGCCTTGATCAGTTTAATTGAGATAAGGAAATAAAAGATTATTTCCTTATCGTTTCCTTAAAAATAGGGATCCTGCCGCGTCCTTGACCAATTCCGTGTATATATAGGACTCAATCTGATGTAGAGACGTGTTGGACAATGACTCCAACGTTGGATGAGAATCCATCTTTGATACTTCTCTGAATCTGGTCGACTTTGAGGACTCCATTGTTCACAGGACTCTTCGTACACTGCTTGCTCAACGTTCGTCTCTGGTCAACTCCGATCTTTGTCCAACCTCTTTACTTCGTACGGTACTTGGTCAAGCTTTGGTCTGGGTCACTTCCTGACTTTGGCCAATATGACATCGGTGTTCATTCCAGGCTAACTTGCTCAACCAACATACTTGCTCAATTTGGCGATTTCTTTTCAAATGTTCGTCTTTTCACGTTTCACCTGCATAACTTGACCATAGACTCCAAATGTGCCCTCCCAGACACAAGCAAGGTGAAAACAACTAAAAAGACTCGATTACCTTGACTCAAAAGAACTAAAAATGAGCCAAAAAATATGGCTCATCACACGCACACACTTTAATTACGCTTGTCCTCAAGCGTGTGGTATGACTCGCGCTGCTCAAGTAGAAAACAAGGGAATGAGGGAAAGAAATAAATAGAAGACACTAGCATGCTTTTCAAAATACAACATTGATCAAGTAAACAGATAGTCAAAATCATAGTCCAAGGGATGCATAAAAAATAGTCAAGACGCTGCAATAGGATTTTTGGTTCTCTCCCTAAGTGTTTCTCTCTTTCAGTGTATGGGTAGTGTATCACTCAATTCTGTTTTGGAATGTGCTTTGCCTTGGGCTTGACCAATTTCTGACCTATGACAATTCTTAGTTGAGCTGGGCATATCATCAGGACTTTTTAGGGTGTTTGTGTAGGCTGTATTGGGTATATCTCCATGTTGATCGTAGGCAGTGTTGCTTATTTTACTTCGTAACTTTTTTCTACCTCTAATTCACTCCCCTTCTTACGGGCCTTAGCACACCCCGTTTTTTTTATTTTTTATTTTTTTATTTTTTATTATTATTATTATTATTTTTTTAACTTGACCAGTTCGCAGGATTTGCTTGCTGCCATTGACAAGTTTTTTTTTTTGTGAATACTTCTTTCTGACTTGTCCCTTTTATGTACTCGGGCATGTTTTCATGTTGGTCAGAGTGTCCCCCAGGTGATCAAAGAACAGGCTAGGCTCAAGGGGCTATCAAAGGTCTTCTTAATTTATAGACAAGAAGAAAAAAAAATTGCCTAAGTCATATAATACCTTAACTCAACTTTAAATCACACAAGTAGAAATAAGGCAAACCTCAGCATTACGGCATTCCAAACAAACTCTCAAGAAAGAAATATATTCATAATGTTGGCTCAAATCTCACGGCTACCTAATTGCAGTTCCATCGTCCCAAATTTGATGCATAGACTAATAATTTTGAAAATTGTTCAAATTGACCAAGTATATTCATCAAGCATACGACACGACCAAAGACAGGGGTTGCTCCTACCCGTTCCCCCACTCACACACTTTGCCTCTGGCAAAGTGGGTGAAATAGTAATAAGATTGGGCAGGAACTTCCCTTAACATAATACTCCAACTCCAAACGACGTTGGCGTACCTCTCCACTCACACACTTTGCCTTGGGAAAAGTGTGTCAATGAAAAGATCGACCCATGACTCGAAAGAAAGGAAAAAGAAAAGAAAGAAGAAAATAAAAACAATTGGGAGGGCAAGTGAAGAGGAGGTAAAGTCAAGGTAAAACCTGAATTGAGCAATGGGTGAAGTGGACCATTATGATTTCAGCAGCTCTACGTGGTCATCTTTGCATGTTGCCCTGATGCCTTAAGACTACGCCCTCAATCAGTAACTTGGGCACGCCTACCCAGACCTTGACTTCTCTCCAGTGGTCATCCTTGCGACTTCAGGGAACTCGTCCATCTTCTAGCGTAAACTGCTGAAAGTTGATCAAGTAGCCTAGCGGTATGCTCAAGTAACTACCCTTATGCCTCCTTGACCTGCACATCAAAAAACAAACAAACCCTTTCTCCTTTCGGATTCAGACAAGTCAAAGTTCTCTATTCGATTTTATTTAAAATAAAAGAAAAGAAAACTAAAATAATATACAAGAAATACCAGGTTGCCTCCTGGTCAGCGCCTTAGTTATCGTCATGGGCATGACGTGATGTATGCTCACCATTCTTCACGATGAAAGGGCTTGAGCTTCTCCTCGTTATGGCCATATGATGCCTTCAGGCACTTGAGTAAATCTGTGAAGTTGCTCATCATCCATCCATGTAAAGTGCCTGGTGGTTTGACCAAACCAAACTGTACTTGCATGTTGGTCAGGGGCGAATTGCTCTTCTCTTCTGAATATTGGGTGAACAACCCTTGTGTCTTCCTTTCTGAACCTTCGCTTGAAACATCACTATTGATCTCCCCGATAGTATTAACTTGTCCAAAGTAGAGATATTTCGTGTGCTTGGGCAATATCTTCGATTTTCGCTCGGGTGTCCAATCAAAGGATGACTCCAATATCTCTTCTAGGACATCATTCCCAGTTTGACTCGCCTGCATTAAAATATCAAATGGTTGAAACATCCCAATATGAAATACCTCGTGTTTCTTCACTTGGACAATATCAAGTTTCTGCTCTAGGGCAAGTTGCTCCTCTTGGGCAGGTTGCTCCTCTGGTGCAGGTTGCTCCTCTTAGGTAGGTTGCTCTTCTGCTGCAGGTTGCTCCTCTTGGTGGTTGTAATGACCGTAACCAAAACTAGGTGTGTTGGTCAGGGCATACTGGTCGTAGCAATTCTGTTCGCCTTGCTCATAACTGTGCATTGGCCAACCTGCGTGTCTTCTTTCAGGGCGTTGGTAATGATCAACTTTATTTGTTTCGACTGCTTTGAGTGTTCTTGTGGCCGTAATCTCCACGAGTTTCTCAATGGTGCCGCAAAGTTTATCAATTTTATCTTTGGCAGACTTGGGCATAGCAAATGTCTGCTTGGGCAAGTAGTCTTCATCTTCACGGGATCCTTCGGCCAAGTCTTTTAATATTTTGAACGCCTCACTTGCTGTTTTATCGAGAATAGAACCTCCACATGCAGCAAATATCATCATTCTTTCTTGTCCCCTCAGTCCGGATCTGAAGTATTGGATCAATTCATGATCCGGAAATAGACGATATGGGCATAGTGCTTGAATCTCATTGAATCGTACCCAATAGTCGTAGAAAGATTCTCCTATGCCCATTTTGATGTTGTAAATCATCTTCTTGATCTGCATAATCCGAGATATGGGGAAGTGCTTCTTCAAGAATTGATGTTGGAGCTGCTGCCATGTTGTAATTTCGCCCCTGGTCAAGGTGTATAGCCATTCTCTTGCCTCGCCGACAAGGGAGAAGGGAAAAGCTAATAGTCGGATGTACTCTGCCAGGTTGCCCATAGCAGGTATAGTCCCACATGTTAGCTCAAAATTTCGCAAATGAAGTTGAGGGTCCTCCCAGGGCATATCGCTGAACTTGGGCAACAGCTGCAGAAAATTGGGATTCATTGACCAATCTGTAGTGATGTTGGGCAAGGTTATGCCCTCAAGTCTAAAGTTCAAAAAGTTAGGGAAACTCAATTCCCTCAATGTCTTCTCTACTCCTCGGTTGTTCAGGTCATCCATCTTTTTTTGTCCTCTGCTCGAGTCTGGATCTTGAGCAAAGGTGGGTATCTGGGCTGCACGTGCTGCTTGGTCTGCTTTCCTTGTCCTGCTCCTTGCTGTCCTCTTTGGTCAACCTAGAACAAAAACAAAAAAAAATCGCAAGTCAAATAGCACAAAGAAAATAACTGGAATATAAACTCCCCGGCAACGGCGCCAATTTTGACGCTACCGTCGTTTGAGTAGCGCAAAATAAATTTATAAGAACCTAAAGCTTTACACCAACAAAAAGTATTAGTGGTAAGTATTAGGTGTCGATCCCACGAGGAGTTTATTGTTATTTTCTCACGGCGTTGCCCGATGTGGGTTGTCACGTTTTTAGAAAGTGTTTTGAGTGAATGACCGAACAACTAATATAACTAAAAGCAAATAATAAAGCAACTAAAAATAAAAGCAAGAAATAAAATACTCAGCTACTGAACTTGACCAATAACGGAAATTAAACTACTCAACTACGGAACTCGACCAAATTGTAAAACAGAGCATCTGGGCACAATCGTCACCTTGTCTACCTGATCAAGTTTCTACTGTTCATCGACACTTAAGATTTTGCTAACAGCTTTATCTTTCGGTTATAGGTTGTCCAATTAAAGTATAAACGCCCCTATAATGTCACGCACGCAAATACCCCAACCCTTGTTCACTCTTTCGGTTTAAAGTCGTACTAGATCTCTCTAAGTAAAACCCCTAGTATTGATCAATTCGACACTATGTTAGCCGACATGAGTCTAAGTTGACCAAACTGTCTTAATCTCTAAGCGAACCCGAAATGGCCAATAGCATGCCCGGACAGACCCGAGTCATACGACCACATCTCCAGCAACATGTAATACTATGCGGACGCCAAGTCTCCCTGCGCGTTGATCCGCGTATGTGTGTGTTAGGTGAAAAGGAATTCCTACTGGCTACTGTAAGTTGCCCAAGTCCCTAACATGCCTGTAGATACTACCCTGTTGAATCGGGAATAAAACTAAGTTAGTTGCTATAATGAAAAGCCTCTCAGTATTTTAGAAATCAGATCGACCAAGTTCAGACGTTGCCCAGGCGCAGATTAACTAGCTACGCATCAACACATAAAAAAAATAAAAAAAATAAAAAGAAAATATGCTGGAATTAAACTAAGAAATCAAAGAACTAATTGTCTACAATATTCAGAAAATAAAAGACGAAAATAAAAACATGAATTAAATCGAAATTGCCCAGCTATGCCCGAAGGCGATAGCCGGGGAGAACTCGTCTTCTTCTTCCTCCGATCTTCTTTGGTGGGCTGGGTATTTTCGTATGTGAGTTCGTTCTCCACTCTTCTCCAATGTTAGGCAATGTTAGTCACGTGATTTGTAGGGCTTCATGTGTATTTATAGATGCTAGGAGTCTTGGGCTCCAAGTAAAATCGCTGCCTTGATCAGTTTAATTGAGATAAAGAAATAAAAGATTATTTCCTTATCCTTTCCTTAAAAATAGGGATCCTGCCGCGTCCTTGACCAATTCCGTGTATATATAGGACTCAATCTGATGTAGAGACGTGTTGGACAATGACTCCAACGTTGGATGAGAATCCATCTTTGATACTTCTCTGAATCTGGTCGACTTTGAGGACTCCATTGTTCACAGGACTCTTCGTACACTGCTTGCTCAACGTTCGTCTCTGGTCAACTCCGATCTTTGTCCAACCTCTTTACTTCGTACGGTACTTGGTCAAGCTTTGGTCTGGGTCACTTCCTGACTTTGGCCAATATGACATCGGTGTTCATTCCAGGCTAACTTGCTCAACCAGCATACTTGCTCAATTTGGCGATTTCTTTCCAAATGTTCGTCTTTTCACGTTTCACCTGCATAACTTGACCATAGACTCCAAATGTGCCCTCCCAGACACAAGCAAGGTGAAAACAACTAAAAAGACTCGATTAACTTGACTCCAAAGAACTAAAAATGAGCCAAAAAATATGGCTCATCACATCCACATGACCAAGTGGCTTTGGCTCCATTCCACTCCCCGGGGTGAGAATGAGTCGACTTGAAGTCTGCTTCAGAAAGACAAATTAGGCATTGTTTGATAAACTTAATCAATGTTTCTAGTAAAAGGAATTACAATAATTCTCCTCCAATGACTTGTCTATACGAACTTCGAAAGCTCATAAAAGTCACCAAGAGAACAGTAATGGAGACCATGGGAATGTTTCCATTCCCTCTCCCACTTAGCTTTTTATAACAAAGGGATACGCTATCTAATGCATAATTAAACACATAAGCATGCATACATGAAATAAAGCACATAAAATATTATCACATAGTCAAAATAATACTTAGAATATTATTTTCCGACTATTATGGCTTTATCGCATCTCCGTACGCATCTTCTAGTCTTCAGTCTTCGTTCTTGAATGCTCCATGTGACGAGAATATTAATCCCAATATTTAAATCTATTTATTTTCAATTAATCCAAAAGTTACTTAATTCGAAAATTAAGTCAATCGAATATATCAAAAATAAAATTAAATATTATTAATATTTTTATTATTTTATTTTCCTTTTCTACTCTATTAAATCTTTAGAATCCTATCCAAGACTCACTTGGAATATTCTAGAAGATTTCTATAATGGAATAAGGAAATAAAATAATTAGGACTTCTAATCCTTCCAAATTAATTCATTTCCTAATCTATTAAAAATTCCATAAAAGAATAATTAAATAGGAAATATTAATTAAGGATTCTTAAAACTTTCCAAATTAATTATTTTTCTAATCCATTTAAAATTCCATAAAGGAATATTTAAACAAGGAAAATAAATTAATTCCAAATTAATTTTTTTCCTAATCTATGAATATTCCAAAAAGAATTAATCAATTAGGAAGACCAAATTAATTATAAATTTATTCTTTCCTTATCCATGAAAATTCCCATACTAGGAATAATCAATAAGGAAATAAATTTATTCTAAATTTATTCTTTTCCTATTCCATGAAAGTTCCCAAAAATTAGGAATACTCAAAATAGGAAAACCGAAAAATTTAGGAAAGTTGAATCTCGGCGGGAGAGCACGAGATCACGAGGACCCCGCGCCACCCACCATCGATCGTCGGCCGAGAGGAGCGCCGCCGCCACCCCAGCCCACGCGCCACCTCCATTGGTGGCCGGCGTGGCCGAGGAGTCCCGCGGGCAGCCCCCACCTCGCGGTCGATCTCCATGGGATCGATCTCCATAATCGATCCCGAGTCCCTTCGTCTTCTTCGTCACATCTTCTTCTTCTCCGGCGGTCGTTTCGGCATCGATCCAACATAGAATAAATTACAAAATAAATTCTATACTATCCGGTATCGATTCTATACATGAAATCGACCCTATACATTTTCCGGAAAAAGTAGAACGTAATAATAAACCTAAATTCGGTCAACCCCCGAATTTTTACTATTACAAGCATTCACCACACATAAAACGAATCTCGACATGTCCGAGAGTTTAATCAAAACATATTATGACAATAATTAACGGAAAAATTATATCTAGCCATAATAGTCGGAAACCCTGCAAGGTAGAACAATTTATCGCATATACACATGAACTAGAACCTCGCTCTGATACCAATTGTTGGAAATCGATATCCTGGGCTATCAAAATTAGCGGAACCGATAACCCGAACGAAATCCCTTCGCCGGAAAAACATCGCGAACCACCTCACGAGCCGGAGCCCGGCCGAGAAACCCGCCGCGGGATGAACCCGCGGCTGCCCTAGCCGAGCCCCCGCGAGGGGCTCGCGATCGCACCCGCGATCGCATGGGGTTGCTCACGCAACCCCCGGGGCTACTCGGAGCAGCCCCCGCGGCGAGTCCGGCGACTCGCCACCACCGCGTCGGAGCAGGAGGAGGGTTCCGCCGCGGCACCAGCCCGCGGCAACCCCCGGCGATCGACTCAAAGTCGATCGCATGCCCCGGCGTCCAGCCGGGGCTTCTCCGCTTCGAGGAGGGCGGTCTGCCCATGCAGACCCGCCGTGGTTCCAGCCACGGCTGCCCGACGATCGACCACCGCGGTCGATCGCATGCCCCAGCTCCGGCTTGGCCTCCTCACGTGCGCCGGCGGTCGAAACCCTAGGGTTCGACCGCCACCCTCGGCGTCCAGCCGAGGGCTCTCGTTGCGTGCGATCCCCACCGTGGATCCGCCGTTCGCGGTGGTCCGGTGTTCTTTGACCACCACCCCGCGTTCGGCCCTCGGTCCGGGGTTCGTCCCTCGGATCTTTGTTCATATGCATATATGAATAATTAATTAATATCATCGAGGGGGTTTGTGATTTTACCTTTGTTCTCGTTGTACGGAGAAACGAGATCTATGAAGACCTTGAGACCTTCCCACGTAATCCTTGCACTCCGTTCGAACTTCGTGTGGGCGACGATCCTCCGAACTCCTATGGATCTCCTTCTCTCCTTTCTCTCTCTAGAATTGTGATCTTCAAGTTATGAGAATAGAGAAGACCATGTAGTGCTTTTATAGGCTACGTAGGGGATCTTAAGGAGGTGGAATATTGGGCTTCCAATATTAATGATTAAATTGAGCCCAAGCTCAAATCTATTAATCCCATTAATATTAATTAATTTATTTTTCACTATATAAATTAATTGCACTCCCAATATTAAACCATATTATATCAAATAATATTTCTCCAGTAGTATTATTTATTCCGTGTATTTAAGATATAAATATCCATGAATAAAATTAATTTATTGCTAATTAATTTATTCATCTCTTGTATTCGAAACTAGTACCATTCAACCTTAATTATTATGCGGAATGAATTCCACCTGCAGGGTTTACATAATAATTCCTTATGAACTCATCTCGGGGATATTATCAACCCTTCCGGGATACACTTTCCCGTCAAGTATTCACGGCATGTCATATATAAAATATAATGACCCAACTTAACCGGTAATTGACCCAATAATTAAACCGGTCAATTCCTTTGGAAAATCAAAGTCACTTATATTAAATATACACACCCGCAATAGTGTCGGGGATTAAGAATAAAATATACTGAGATTTAAATCGTTTATCCAAGGAAATCCTAATCGATAAATCTCAAGCGATCCGCCCAATACACCAAGTGTACAAGTATGATAAAATAATCAAGACCGATTATTTTCTCCCTCATACAACGACTATACCGATGGATTGGTCCGTGTCCATCTAGGTCGTGAGCAACTGTTCGATTAAATACGAGTAACCGATAGTATGATCTTCTGTGTGGCGACGCACACCATACTAACTACAACGTATATAATCTAGGACTATAATTTGCATATATTTAATTATAAATAATTAAACGCAAATAATTGTTTATTTAATTAAATAGATTAATGGCAATGGATCGGGAGTTTCCGTTACTTAAATCTAGACATTAAGTACACAACTCCAACAGTATATGGCCTCAAACAGGCCAGTAGGCAGTGGTTTTACAAATTAACTGGTGCCTTGGTGGAGTATGGTTTCCATCAGTCAAAAGTTGATCATTCTCTGTTTAAACTTCACACTCCTGCCTTCAGCCTCATATTATTGATTTATGTTGATGATCTAATCATTGCCAGTAATGATCAGCAACAGATCAAGAACATAAAAGTTTTTTTGAATGACAAGTTTCTCATTAAATATTTGGGAGAATTGAAATATTGTCTTGGTCTTGAAGTAAACAGAACAGAGTATGGTATTATTCTGTGTCAGGAGAGGTATGTGATTGAGTTGTTGAAGGAGTATGGTTTTGAGGGTTGTAACTCCACAGCTTTCCCTATGGATACCAACGCAAAGTTCAGTAGAAATGATTCAAATACTCTATCTGATCCCACAGTCTACAGGAGGTTGGTTGGAAAATTGTTGTATCTAACAATTACAAGACATGATATTTCCTATGCTATACATGTGTTGAGTCAATTTATGGATAAGCCAGCTCAGTCACACTTAGGAGCAGCTCACAGAGTTCTGAGGTACTTGAAAGGTACAGTGAATCAACACCTTGTATACTCGGCTAGCAGTGAACTGAAGCTCAATGGCTTTTGTGATGCTGATTGGGGAGCATGTGTGGATACTAGGAGGTCTGTGACTGGATATGCAGTGTTTCTAGGAGATTATCTTATCAGTTGGAGGTCAAAGAAGCAATCAATGGTTTCAAGAAGCTCAGCAGAGTCTGAGTATAGGGCAATGGCTCTGACTATATGTGAATTGATGTGGTTGTAGCAGGTGTTGAAGGATTTGGGTGTAAAAACTCCAGTGTTTAACTTGTTTAGTGACAGTAAAGCTGCTTTGGCAATGGCAACAAACTCTGTGTTACATGATAAAACTAAGCATGTGGAAATAGGCTGTTATTTTGTGAGGGAGAAAGTGCAGAATTGTGTAGTTCACATGCTCTATGTGCCCACTCAAATGCAGGTTGTTGATGTTTTGACAAAGGCTCTGGGGACTATAAAGTTTTATGAGTTTGTATGCAAGTTAGGAGTGAGTGATTCACTCTTAACTTGAGGAGGAGTGTTGAAGATGAAATATTGAATTGCAGATTCAAGTATTTCACTTTGGATGCTTTTGGCGCGTTTAATGTTTTCATTTGAATAAGTCAGGAGGGGCCAGTGACGGAGCCAGGAAATTGGGTCAGGGGGGCCCATTTTAAATAATATCAACAAAAATATTTTTTTAAGTATTATAAAGTCTGGAATGTTATTAAGAAAAAAAAAATCAAGATGTCATTATAAAACATAATTTTTAAAATTTATTATATTAAAAAATTAAATTTTTTTAATAAATAAATTAGATTAAATTTACAAAATTTTAAGCATTTTTTATCATAAATATCATTGTATTGTATTTAACATAAAAAATGAAATTAAAATATTAATAATACATAAATGTTATGCGTAAAATTATAATTGTTTTAACTTTTAATAAATATGATATAAATGTATATAATATGAAGTATTATACATGCACACATCATACACATTTATACTAATATACATATAGTATTAGTATTAAATATATAAACTTTGAAAATAATTCAGGGGCCCCCCTGGGACCCCCCTGCCTCCGTCCCTGGGAGGGGTATTTTGGTCTTTTCATGTTTTGTGTATAAGAACCAATTGTGTGTTTATTTTTCAGTAATGCGATTTTAATATTCACAGAATTCATTCCCGCTTCTCTTCTCCTTCTTTCTCCTTTCTCTCATTTTCATTCATTCTTTACAATCCATGTGAGGTGAGATTCGACGGTGAAACTCCGGTCAATATTCCGAAAACTACTTTCTACACACTGCAAGCTTCCCGGGCACTTCAATCCGCTAAGGAGACATCAACTGCAAATGGCATTAGTCTGCTCCCAACTATGTCGATTAGATCAATTAAGATCCCTCACTTAAATTTATGAATTTAGGCACTCTTTTTTAGCGTAGAAATATGAACTACTTCCGAAACATATTTTGGCCTAAACGCACATGTTTCAACATTTTTAAGATTGGCCTGTTGAGTTTCTCATGGAATTCGAATTTTCTGTATATATATCATGTAAGTTTCTTGTAATGAAAGATATCTAAGTTGCATTCTGAGAAGGGTCAACGGGCGATTTCAGGTGGAAAATTTAGGACACGACAACGGTTAAACCCCTCGTATGCAATCATCTGATTTGTTGCCCGAAATTTCTCATCTACCACTGCTTTTATGTCGCTTTTTTGCTGAATTGTTTTCTTGATTTTCCTTGTTTTGAAGGAATGATTACTCATCTTTGGAGTAAAGGAATTCAATGCATGTAAGGCTTTTGTAGGTAGGTAAAGTCTGGATGTGCTCCTTGGAGTGTATTGATGTTGCAAGTCGTTATCCTCGATTCAAACTTAAGGTTTAGGACTTTTGCATTAAGCTAGTTGCAATTGTTTCCCAAGTACGTGCAACCATGTAACGCCCTGGCTCTTGCATGACGAAGCCTGACCCTAGTAGGTCAACTAAGCCTCCTTTCATGACTACATTTTATTTTACTTTTAAATTAAAGGACCAATTGTGGATTTTAGTTTAGTTACATGACAGATTGTGGAATTATTTCTCAACTACATCCCAATAGTGATTTACGTGAAAACCAAAGACGAGAAAAAATACGCAGAAAAGACGAAATCAATTATAATAATAACACTATAATTACAAGGACATATAATTCTCCCAATATACGATCTTGTGCGTTCGAATGTGCGATTTTTCATTAATAACTATTCCTATTTATAAATGTAGAAAACTCATCAATTAAATTAGTAAATAAAAAAAATTAATAAAATTTAATTGCGTCAATTAAAAAATATTAATAAAAGTATAGAGTAATTGCGAAAAAAAATTAATTGGTATCATAAAGATTAATTATTCTCAATTTTGTCCAAGTAAATACACTTTCAATTTAGTTTTTCGTAGTTCAAAAAATTGTGTCAATTGACGTTATGCTCTAGTTTTCCTTCATGGTGCTATGTGGAAGGGCCCAGAGGAGGCGGACCTAGGATTTTAGTTGAGGGGGCCAAATAATACTCCCCGTGTTTAAGAATTTTTTTTATTTGTAAATTCTAAAGAAAGTAGTGAAAATTTTATAAGAAGAAGAAAATAATAATAAACTTTATCTTTATTTTTGCCTAATTTATTTTTTTAATTCAAAGTTTGATTATCTCAAAATAAAATTATTTTTAATAATTTTTATTCTTAAAATATATATTTACTTTAATTTCATGTTATTGTTTGTTTTTTAACAATAGTTATACTTTTTTTTACAAAAATTGATGTTTCTATTTCTTTTAATCATGAATTAGTTCCATAAATTTACAAATATTAATTTTTTTAAAAAAATCTACTTTTTGGGAAATTAAAGAAAAAAAATATGTCATTTATTATATTTTGGTAAAAATGTAAGAATAATTTGATATTTAAAGTGAAAAAGTACAAGTAATATGTATAAAAAATAAATGTGAAAATTTGAAGTTATTATTATATTTTAAAGTGAGAAAATAACTAATTTTTGTGTGGTGAAAAATGTAGATGTTAGTTTTGTCAACAACATATGTGTTTGTTTTTTTGTTTGTGTTTTCAGGTGATGTATCTCTTGAGGGGGAGCTTTGCTGGATCTCTTTGTACTCATTGTCTCTCATATGAGTTGTGCAAAAAGGGGGAGATTATCATGATTGACGTGTTTCACAAGAGTTGTGCCAAAAAGGGGGAGATTGTAAATGTTGATTTTGGCGACAACGTATTTGTGATTGTGTTTTTGTTGATTTCAGAATTACAGGTTAGGAATCTGAAGTCAACAACCGTGCACATGGAAACGGAGACTTGAGTCTCCGCTTTTGGAACTATGGAACTGTGGAACTATGGAACTGTGGAACTGAGCGACTATGGAACTATGGAACTATAGAACTTTGGAACTATGGAATGTGCATGGCGTTGGCGACTGGAGTCGCCGATTATGGAGAGAGACGAAAACGGCGACTGGCGTCGCCGTTCCAATGGCATGTCATGGAAAGGAGACAGCAGTCTCCGGTTTTGGTTTTCATGAGAAACGGCGACTGGCGTCGCCGTGTTTGGCTCTTGGAGTTGTGGCATGGAACGGCGACAATAGTCTCCGCATTTGTGTGTCGCTGGTTTTGACGATGGACATGAGTCTCCGGTTTTGACGTTTTGGACAGTGGACAATGGACAGTGGACAATGGACAGTGGACAGTGGACAATGGACAATGGACAGTGGACAATGGACAGTGGACAATGGACAGTGGACAATGGACAGTGGACAGTGGACAATGGACAATGGACAGTGGACAATGGACAGTGGACAATGGACAGTGGACAGTGGACAGTGGACAATGGACAGTGGACAATGGACAGTGGACAATGGACAGTGGACAATGGACAGTGGACAGTGGACAATGGACAATCGACAATAGTCTCCGCATTTGGAATGATGAAGGAACGGCGACTAGAGTCGCCGTTTGTGTTGCATGTTGTGTTGACATGGAACCGGCGACTGGAGTCGCCGGTTTTGGATGCCTTGCCTCTTGACATGGAATCGGCGACAGGTGTCGCCGGTTTTTGCACTGGCACGGTTTCGGTGACGCTTGTCCTCAAGGCACGGTGCCAGCGACTATGACATTCTTCAACGATGGTTTTCACCTAAGTACTTTCAACGTGATTCCTTTCACCAAGTACACATATCAAGGAATGAAGAATGGTTCCAGTGTTTACTACTTCAATGACATCGACGACCATGAAGACGATGAAATTCCGAGGCTTCAACACTTAGAGTTTTTCACGAGAGATTGAAGATGAAGAATTGAGATCGATGGAGTCAAGATTGAATTGAAGTTCTGATTTTGAAATTGAAGATTCAAGATTCGAAGATTCAAGAATCGAAGATTCAAGATTCCAAGATTCAAGAATCGAAGTTCTACAAGAGTGATGTCATCCATGGAGAAGTGACATCAGCCAAGCATGTGACCAACCAGAACGTGCCACGTCATCACCTCACATGTGCGGGCTGCCTATATAAACCCATGGATTTCGATTTCACCATTACGACGATTTTGAGAGAACGAAATCTGATTTTTAGAATCGTGACCGACAGCTTCGGCTTCGAGTTTGTGTAGTAGCTTTTGCGCCTTGTGCCAATATTAGAGTTAGGAGATTTAGCTCTAGGTACTCGTGTGCTAGATTGCAAGTTAGTGGGAGTTGTTGCGACACTCGGAAAACTTCTTGTAATCGCTTTGCCTACCATACTCAGTGTAATAGTTTAGTTTCGTTTTTCAATGGAATGAAAAAATATTACATAACTTTGTCTTCCGTCTTTCATTCCACGAACTTGTGTGAGTGTTACCTTGACTGAAGCTGGTGTTCGTGCATTTAAGTCCAACTTCGCGAAAAGTTGGTATCATACGTCGAAGACGTAATTTCAAAAAATATGTAAATTAACAAATAAAAAGTATATAATAAAAAGTATAAATATAAAACTAAAAGAGTACTTCTTATTTAATTTAATTAACTAAAGCATACCTATGAGAGAGAGTAACACTATTAATATACCAAATAAAAACAAATTTGAGGGTGGGCCTATTACTTGACTAGTGTGAAAAATCACCGTATGCTTATATATATATAGGGAAAAGTGAGAAGTTGAGGGGAGGCCAAGGCCCACGCTGGGCTAAGCTGGGTCCGCCACTGGAAGGGCCAACGGGCCATTTTATGGTGGAATATTTATCAAAAAAAATTTAAAATTTGTTTTGAAGATGACGAATGTTTGAGTTTTGTTGTGATTGGTTTGTTTTTCATGTTTTTGTTTTGAATGTGATTGCTCAGCTAAATACTGGTAACCTCTTAGACGTGAACGTCGACCGCCCTAAGAATGCACGAGAGACATGCAGGTACCGCAATTGGTTGAGGACATTTAAAATTTAAAATGACATTATTGATTTGATGTCCATCCAGGTGTTTATTGATCACTTGTCACATATTTAATATTTTGATGAGAAAAAATATAGGAAAAATAAGAAAATAAAAAGTACTACTATGTCCCGGACTAATGGTCCTACTTAAGGAAATAGGATCATTAGTCCGGGACAGAGAGAGCTTGAGGAATCAATCCCTTAATTATTTGATTTCAAATGTGGGTACTTCAGTCAATCCAACTTAAAATTTACTTTTAAAATAACTGCATATATAAATATATTTACTTAAAAACCCAAAAATCAGAGTGGACTAAAGACATGTTAGATGTTGTATCATCTAAAACTTGAATTGGTAAAGAAATTGGACAATTTTTATTTATTTTAATAGGTCGAATATCATTATATATCAAAATAAAAAGTTTTAAAAACTAAAAGAGTACTTACAGCATAATCGAATTTCTAACTTGCCGCCTCACAAAACGAATGAAGACTTCAAAAAAGTTGTTAGGTTTTTAATTTATTTTTATATTGTTATTTCTCTTATTAACGGAAGCAAATAATAAAAATCTGACTTGACACTTTGCTCCACCTTCTAAGCAAGTCATTTTCCATTTAAATATTAAAAATAATAAAAATTACTCTCGGGTACTAAAACACACCACCAAAAGAGTCAAACCTGTCAATACTTATATCATACTCCCGGGTAGAGCTGTCAAACAGGGCCCGGCCCGTTGGGCCGGCCCAACCAGCCCGACTATAAGGCTGGGCCTCAATATTTGAGGCCCAAAAAAAGTCGGGCCTTTTTGGCCCGACCCGACAAGCCCGATGGGTCAGTGGGCCTGGGCCGGGCTTGGCTCGATTTTTTAGCCCGGCCCGACTAAATACCTATTATTATTTTTAGGGACATTTTCAAAAAAGATAATCATGTTACTACATATTACAACATAATCATAATATTTTGTTAAATTATAAAAAATAAGGATTTACCAAATCCACCATTTTTAAGTGTATTAAACTATTTGATATATTATTTTAAACCAATATAATATGAGATCACAAACTACCTAAATAAAGAAACAGGATATCACAAATCATCAACCCACATTTCTCAATTCATACTCTCCAACATCAAATCGTCGCTTACAATAGTTTTTCCGGCCTGTGATTATATAATTTCGAAAACCTAATCATGTGATACTGCAATTGTATATATGTATTGGATTCCCAGGTTATGAAGTTGTTTAAGAGACTCGCGGGATGGCTAGGGTTTGCTCGAGACGAAGAACAACACCACCACGACGATGCAGCTACTTCCGACGCCGTCGTTCCCTCTTCCTCTCGTCAAGGGCGGTATTCGCTTCAGCTCAACGCTTTCCGAGGAGAGGCTTTAGTGTTCCCGTTGAAGTCCCCAGCGAGCGGAACGCGACTCCTCCTCTTCTCGTGCTCTGCCCAGCCGGTGATGGCGAAATTCAGGGATAACTTTCCGTCTTTAAATTTCCTTGCTATTTTTTTGACCGATTAATTTTTCAGATTTTTTTTTCAAAAATCGATTAGGATTTTAAAATCATAGATTTAATTGTATATAATTCCTCTTTTGTACCAAATCAAGTTGATAGTGTGTGTGTGTGTGTATGTGTGTGTGCCTATGAAGTTTATGTATGTTAACATGTTCATGAGGAAACTGTTGTGATTACTTAGAAAAATAATTGAACGTTGGATGGGTGTTTTGGGTACCCATCCTTTAGAATCTATTACAAACACTATACCTTTTACGCAATGTATTTTGTAGTTCATAGATGCATAAAGTGGTTTAATCATTTACGCACAATTAGATTACTATATTAATAGTTGCACTAACTAAAACTTGTTCATGGTCATAACACCTATTAGTGTCAATAGATTAACCTTGATAACAGAAATGTCTTGAGTGTTAATCCATTAAAATTTTAAATGCATATCAGAATCTATTACGTACACTGTACCCAATTGAACAGTGTAGTTGGTAGTTTAAAATTCTTAAGTACAAATTGGCTTTACAATATGTGCAACCTTTTTTGGTAGTTGTTGGAATTCGATATCCCGGGTTATTTAAATTTGCGGAACCGATAACCCGAACGAACCCTTCGCCGAAGATCACACGAACGCCGACTCATCCGCCGGAGTCCGGGCTTTGGAGACCACGCGCCCGAAGGCGCGCAATCCGCCCCCACCCGAACCCCCGCGAGTGCGGGGTTCATGCGATCGAAAGGATCGCGCCAAGCGCGATCGGGGTGGGGCTGCCCAGCAGCCCCCGCGGCGAGTCCGGCGACTCGCCGCCACCAGGAGGCCCCCGCCTTCACGGCGGGGTAGGGCACGGCACCAGCCCGTGCCCTAGCGATCGATCCCGTGGATCGATCGCACACCCTCGGCCCAGCCGAGGGTTCGCCCTCCACGCCCCGCCGAAACCCTAGCGGGCGCACGCCGTGGTCCGGCGATCCTAGATCGCCACCACGCGTTCGTCCTCTAGTCCGGGCTTCGATCTTCGGATCTTCGTCCTACGGTATTTTCAATAAACAAAATCGAATAATATCAAGTTAGTTTAGATATCATACCTACGATTCGTTGTTCGGAGAAACGAAATCGAGATGACCTCGTGATCTTCCCGCGTATTCCTCGCACTCCGTTCGAACGTCGGGTGGGCGACGATCTATCGAACTCCTATGGATCTTCTTCACTCTTCAAGACTTTATGATTGGCGTATCTTAGGTTAATGAATTGTGAAGACCATGTAGTGCTTTTATAGGCTACGTAGGGGATCAAAAGGAGATTAAATATTGGACTTCTAATATTGAAAATTAAATTGGGTCCAACCCAAATCCATTAATTCTTATCAATATTAATTTTATTTATTTTCCACTATATAAATAAAATTGCACTCCCAATATTTATCCATATTATATCAAATAATATTTCTCCGGTTAGTATTATTTATTCCGTGTATTTAAGATTTAAATATCCATGAATAAAATTTATTTATTGCTTAATAAATTTATTCATCTCTTTATATCCGAGAATAGTACCACTCAACCTTATTTATTATGCGGAACAAATCCACTCGCGAGGTTTACATAATAAATCCTTATGAGCTCATCTCGGGGATATTATCAACCCTTTCGGGATACACTGTCCCTTCAAGAATTCACGGCATGCCATATATAAAATATAGTGACCCAACTTAACCGGTAATTAACCCAATAATTAAATCGGTTAATTCCTTTGGAAAATCAAAGTCACTTATATTAAATATACACACCCGCAATTGTTTCAGGGATTAAGAATAAAATACTCCGAGACTTAAATCAATTATCACAGAGCAATCCTAATTGATAAGTCTCAAGCGATCCGCTCAATACACCAAGTGTACAAGTGTGATAAAATAATTAAGATAAATTATTTTCTCTCTCACACAACGACTATACCGATGGATTGGTACGTGTCCATCTAGGTCGTGAGCAACTGTTCGATTAAATACGAGTAACCGATAGTATGATCTTCTGTGTGCCCATGCACACCATACTAACTACAACGTATAAAATCCAGGACTATAATTTGCATATATTTAATTATAAATAATTAAACGCAAATAATTGTTTATTTAATTAAATAGATTAATGGCAATGGATCGTGAGTTTCCGTTACTTAAATCTAGACATTAAGTACACAACTCCAACAATCTCCCACTTGTACTAAGGTCTAGTCATTTCCTCCAAACTCCCGACTCCCATACTCATCACGTGCTTAAGTTGTACTTCCAAGAAGTACTATGTGAATGAGCACTCTAGGTTGCCGCTCTGAAGTTATCTTGGTGACTACAGCGTCGTCTCCCTCGACGATGACTCGTATCAGGTGGTACTTGCTCTATATGTTATCTTACACTTATGGACTTGTGTCTTCTTACCATTTGCCATCGCACCGCTATTTACATAGCCTTTGGCAGATTAAGAATCACATCTAAGTCCCAGAGATTATCCCAGAGCTATACCAAAACTTCCGCTGCCTCTGAGGCCGCTTATTTGGTTACCCATGGCAGAGTCCGAAAAGCATCGAGCTTATCACTCTTCCATGTTAAAACTCCTTCTCCTTTAATAGTGAAACACATAGCCTGATATCGACTTACACCGGTCCTTATTCGATTAGAAATCTAAGAGAATGTAATCCAAAGGAAATGTTTGTCTGCTCTGTAATCCAGAACATAGTTTCCAGTACTTCGAAAGTACTTAAAATGTTCATTACAGCAGTCAAGTATTCCTTTCCAGGATTACCTTGATATCCTCCCACTATGCTAACCGCATAGCCGATATCAGGTTCTTGTTTTCAACAATGCATTCATCGAGCTTTCCACACTTAAAGTGTAGGAAACTGCTTTCATTGCTTCTATCTCCTTCTGTGTTCCAAAACACATATCCTTAGATAGATGCATTCCGTATCTGAAAGGTAACGAACCTTTCTGGGAATCTTGCATGTTAAAACGAACCACAATCATATATATGTAAGATGTCCAGGAGAAGTACAATGTTCTCTCCTAGAGATCCAAGATCTCAAGAACAGGTCCAACTTCTTCCTATATCTTTCATAATGATTTATCCAGACAACCATCATTTCATGTCTGATTACATCTTTACATTGTTGCCAATGATAAAATGTTATCTACATAAAACCCGAGAAACACCACCTTGTTTCCATCACGTTTCCCATACACACGATTCGTCTATGCTTTGATGAATCCATAAAATGGACTATCTCATCAATTTGCAAGTACCACGAACTCGAGGCTTGTTTCAATCCATAAATGGATCGATTAAGCTTGCACACTAGATGATCTCGCCCCTTAGCAATGAATCCTTCTGGTTGTTTGTCTCGTCAAGACTTCCATTAAGGAAAGCTGTCTTGACATCCATTTGCCACACCTCATAATCCATATGAGCTGCTATGGATAAGAGAATCCGGATTGACTTTATCTTGGCTACCGGCGAGAAGGTCTCCTCATAATCGATTCCCTCTTTCTGAGTATATCCTTTCGCAACAAGCCTAGCTTTAAAGGTTTCAACCTTTCCGTCAGATCCTCTCTTTCTCTTGTAGACCCATTTGCACCCAATTGGCTTTACGCCGCTTGGTGGTTCTACAAGATCCCAGACTTTATTAGAATCCATAGATGTTGGAAATCGATATCCCGGAATTAATAAATTAATTAAAATTAATTATCTAATTAATTCCGACCGAAATCCTTCGAAGATCGAATATCCGGGGTTGTCAAATTGCGGAACGACAACTCCAATCGACTCCCGGAACACGTACATGACCATACGAAAAAGTTATACGAGGGTTACGCGGGAAAAACACGAGAGAACTCGCGTGAACCCACGAACCTCGCAGCAGCCACGCGGGGTGACTCGCAGCAGCCCGCAGCAACCCGCAGCGAGTCGCCTGACTCGCTGCTGCTGGGACTTGCTGAGTCGCTGCTGAGTTGCTACGGGTCCGCTGCGGGAAAACCCGCAGCACCCAGCGAATCTCCCGTAGCAGCTCGCAGCAACCTGCAGCGAGTCGCCTGACTCGCTGCTGCTGGGCGCTACAGGTCGCTGCGGGAAAACCCGCAGCAGGCAGCTGATCGCTGCGGGAAAACCCGCAGCCGATCCGCGTATCGAGCCCTAGGCTCGATTTTTCCCCGCACGATTTTCGTCCAGCCGAGCCGTCGAACCGTCGGCGGTCCGGTGGTCCAACCACCACCGCCCGGTTCGACCTCGTCTATTGGGTCCGTTCCTTGGATCTTGGTTCAAGGTATTTTCACGATAATTAAACGATAAAATCATAAAGGGGGTTTTACGATTTTACCTCGTTCTCGTTGTTCGGAAAAACGAAGAACTCAATTGATGACCTTGAGATCTTCCCACGTATTCCTTGCACTAGCTCGAACGTCGGGTGGGCGACGATCTTCCGAACTCCATGGATCTCCTCCACTCTTCAAGAACTTTATGATTGGTGTATCTTAGGTTAATAAAATTGCACTCCCAATATTTATCCATATTATATCAAATAATATTTCTCCGGTTAGTATTATTTATTCCGTGTATTTAAGATTTAAATATCCATGAATAAAATTAATTTATTGCTAATTAATTTATTCATCTCTTATATCCGAGAATAGTACCGTTCAACTTTAATTATTATGCGGATTAAATCCACCTGCAGGGTTTACATAATAATTCCTTATGAACTCATCTCGGGGATATTATCAACCCTTACGGGATACACTTTCCCGTCAAGTATTCACGGCATGTCATATATAAAATATAGTGACCCAACTCAACCGGTAATTGACCCAGTAATTAAACCGGTCAATTCCTTTGGAAAATCAAAGTCACTTATATTAAATATACACACCCGCAATAGTATCGGGGATTAAGAATAAAATACACTGAGATTTAAATCGATTATCCAAGGCAATCCTAATCGATAAATCTCAAGCGATCCGCTCAATACACCAAGTGTACAAGTGTGATAAAATAATTAAGACAAATTATTTTCTCTCTCACACAACGACTATACCGATGGATTGGTCCGTGTCCATCTAGGTCGTGAGCAACTGTTCGATTAAATACGAGTAACCGATAGTATGATCTTCTGTGTGGGCCCGACACACCATACTAACTACAACGTATAGAATCCAGGACTATAATTTGCATATATTTAATTATAAATAATTAAACGCAAATAATTGTTTATTTAATTAAATAGATTAATGGCAATGGATTGGGAGTTTCCGTTACTTAAATCTAGACATTAAGTACACAACTCCAACAATCTCCCACTTGTACTAAGGTCTAGTCATTTCCTCCAAAATCCCGACTCCCATACTCATCACGTGCTTAAGTTGTACTTCCAAGAAGTACTATGTGAATGAGCACTCTAGGTTGCCGCTCTGAAGTTATCTTGGTGACTACAGCGTTGTCTCCCTTGACGATGACTCGTATCAGGTGGTACTTGCTCTATGTGTTATCTTACACTTATGGACTTGTGATTTCTTACCATTTGCCATCGCACCGCTATTTACATAGCCTTTGACAAATTAAGAATCACATCTAAGTCCCAGAGATTATCCCGGAGCTATACCAAAACTTCCGCTGCCTCTGAGGCGGCTATTTGGTTACTCATGGCAGAGTCCGAAAAGCATCGTGCTTATCACTCTTCCATGTTAAAACTCCTTCTCCTTCAATAGTGAAACACATAGCCTGATATCGACTTACACTGGTCCTCATTCGATTAGAAATCTAAGAGAATGTAATCCAAAGGAAATGCTTGTTTGCTCCGTAATCCAGAACATAGTTTCCAGTACTTCGAAAGTACTTAAAATGTTCATTACAGCAGTCGAGTATTCCTTTCCAGGACTACCTTGATATCCTCCCACTATACTAGCCGCATAGCAGATATCAGGTTCTCGTTTTTAACATCGCATTTATTAAGCTTTCCACACTCCAAGTGTAGGAAACCGCTTTAATTGCTTCTATCTCCTTTTGTGTTCCAAAAACACATATCCTTAGATAGATGCATTCCGTATCTGAAAGGTAACGAACCTTTCTCGGAATCTTGAATGTTAAAACGAACTATAATCATATATATGTAAGATGTCCAGGAGAAGTACAACTTCTTCCTATATCTTTCATAATGATTTATCCAGACAACCATCATTTCATGTCTGATTACATCTTTACATTGTTGCCAATGATAAAATGTTATCTACATAAAACCCGAGAAACACCACTTTGTTCCATCATGTTTCCAATACACACAATTCGTCTATGCTTTGATGAATCCATAAAATAGACTATCTCATCAATTTGCAAGTACCACGAACTCAATGCTTTGTTCCAATCCATAAATGGATCAACTAAGCTTGTACTCTAAATGATCTTGCCTCTTAGCAATAATCCTTATTGCTTTCCAAGAAGGCACATTTAGATCTAGTACTGCCTCTATGTAGATCCAGGGATCGATTTCATGTATACTAGGTCCAGAGTCCGAAAACTCTCCTAGTCTTATGAATATCTCCGGTTGTCACAACCTCCCACTACAACGACATTCCGGTGTATAAACAGTAATAACAGTAGGTGCAGTTAGTGGTGTACCGCTACTCGGTTCGGCTGGTTCTAAGTCTTAATCTCTCTCTCTCTCTCATTTCAAAGTATTACGTCACTTTGGGCTTGTGGTTCATCTAATAGTCTTCCTCTAAGAACCGGGCGTTAGAACTTATAACGTCTTTCTGGTTCATAGTACTATTGAACACACATCTTTTGTTCTTCTAGGATATTCTACAACCGCATTATTGAATGCGCCGTTGTTTCCAGACATACCCATAGAACATAGGTAGTTCCGTATAACTCATGCATTTACTATTTCTATAAGAGTTCCACTTCTTATTTCCGACACACCATTTCTACACAAGAGTGTATGGTGTAGTCATTTGGGATCAAATCCCAATCTCTGATCAGTATGCCATGCATTCCTCAGACAGGCACTTGCCTCCGCGATTAGATCGCAGGCTTTCAATGGATATACCATGATGGTTCTTCACAATAGCTTTGTGTCCATTGACTTGTCAAAACACTTTGCATTTGTGGCACATCAGGTATGCTAATCTATTCTTTCGAGTAATCATAAAATGAAGTACTCGTACCTTATTGTCTGAGTAAACAAAGGTCTGCATACATCAGAGTCAATCAATTCTTATACTTGTCCGGGTCTTATATCTTATATCCATAAAGGATTGCTTAGTCATGTTATCTTCCAAATTAGATTCTTAGGTCGGAAGGTCCACTCCTTCAACTTAATTGATCAAATATCAATTTTCGACCTTTGAACTTCTTATTTGAATAAACATGATTTAGCATAAGAATCCACAAGTATAATCGATTTAATAAAGAAATCTCTTATTAGTAAAACGGGTTTTATACTACGATTCGTTGCACCGTGGTGGACTCAGGATTCATCATTTATATATTGCTAGCTAATGTACCAGAATAGATACTATCTTTATTTCTTCTTATAACCATCAAATGATTAAAAGAAATAAAATATCCATTCATTAGAAATCCAGAACAAAGTTCTTTCTAAAATGAAAGGTACATAAAAGCAATAACTCAAAATGAAATCCTATAATAATGTCATCCACTGCAACAGCTGCCTCCTCCACAGCATTGCCCATGTAGACTACGATTTCTTCTTTTCCAAGTCGTCGGGTTTCCTGGAACCCTTGCATTTAAAATGCACATACCGTCAGTGGTTCCATATCTACACACCAGGTTCCGGTAGATAATACCACTGACTATGTTTTATGACTAAAGAAGATTTCGTACTTTCTTTGAGAGGATAATCAGACTTCCAGTACCCAGACTGTTTGCATCGAGAACACTTGCCTCATGGCTTTCTCGTCCCATCTCGTGGTCCATGTAACTTATGACCACTGGGTTTCTTTGCTTGCTTTTCCTTTCCCCCGATTTTGCCTTTAGGTTCGAAACTTTTGGCATTGGCTACAAGAGCTTGCTGTTGGAATTCGATATCCCGGGTTATTTAAATTTGCGGAAACCAATAACCCGATCAAACCCTTCGCCGGAGATCACATGAACGCCGACTCATCCGCCGGAGTCCAGCCTTTGGAGACCACGCACCCGAAGGCACGCGGCCCGCCCCCAGCCGAACCCCCGCGAGACGGGGTTCACGCGATCGAAGATCGCGTTCGATCTTCGCGATCGATGGGGCTGCCCAGCAGCCCCCCGCGGCGAGTCCGGCGACTCGCCGCCGCCTGGAGGAGCCCCGCCTTCACGGCGGGTGGGGTGCGGCACCAGCCCGCGCCCCAAGCGATCGATCCTTGGATCGATCGCAAGCCTTCGGCCCAGCCGAGGGTTCTTTCCTCCGCGCGCCGCGAACCCTAGTTCGGGCGATCGCCCGTGGTCCGGTGGCTTCGCCACCACCACGCGATCGTCCGTCTAATCCGGGTTCGAACCTTTTGGATCTTTGTTCTTCGATAATTGATCAATAAACTAGAATTAAATTGCGGAAATTTAATTCACCTTTCGATTCGTTGTGCGGAGAAACGAGATCTTATGATGACCTTGAGATCTTCCCACGTATTCCTTGCACTTGTTCGAACGTCGGGTGGGCGACGATCCTCCGAACACTATGGATCTCCTTCTCTACTTTCTCTCTCTAGAATTGTGTTCTTCAAGTTATGAGAATAGAGAAGACCATGTAGTGCTTTTATAGGCTACGTAGGGGATCTTAAGGAGGTGGAATATTGGGCTTCCAATAATAGTGATTAAATTGAGCCCAAGCCCAAATCTATTAATCCTTACTATTATTAATTAATTTATTTTCCACTATATAAATTAATTGCACTCCCAATATTAAACCATATTATATCAAATAATATTTCTCCGGTAGTATTATTTATTCCGTGTATTTAAGATAGAAATGTCCATGAATAAATTTAAATTAATTGCGTAATTAATTTATTCATCTCTTGTATCCGAGACTAGTACCATTCAACCTTAATTATTATGCGGAACAAATCCACCTGCAGGGTTTACATAATAATTCCTTATGAACTCATCTCGGGGACATTATCAACCCTTCCGGGATACACTTTCCCGTCAAGTATTCACGGCATGTCATATATAAAATATAGTGACCCAACTTAACCGGTAATTAACCCAATAATTAAATCGGTTAATTCCTTTGGTAAATCAAAGTCACTTATATTAAATATACACACCCGCAATAGTATCGGGGATTAAGAATAAAATACACTGAGACTTGAATCGATTATCGCCGACAATCCTAATCGATAAATCTCAAGCAGATCCGCTCAATACACCAAGTGTACAAGTGTGATAAAATAATCAAGATAGATTATTTTCTCTCTCACACAACGACTATACCGATGGATTGGTCCGTGTCCATCTAGGTCGTGAGCAACTGTTCGATTAAATACGAGTAACCGATAGTATGATCTTCTGTGTGCCCATGCACACCATACTAACTACAACGTATGAAATCTAGGACTATAATTTGCATATATTTAATTAACAATAATTAAACGCAAATAATTGTTTATTTAATTAAATAGATTAGTGGCAATGGATCGTGAGTTTCCGTTACTTAAATCTAGACATTAAGTACACAACTCCAACACTTGCGATTTCCGTCTCAACTCGTCTAAAAAGTCAATCATCTCAAAAACGTGTTTAAGCGTTTCCTCGAAGCGACTGGCCTTTATGAGTATCCTCATCGCTTCTTGTCTAGCCGCCTATGTCATGTCTAAACATCTCCTTGAGTTTGAACATGATAAAATCAGTTCTTTCCTCAACAGTCGAGACATTAGTAGGTTCGGGAGAACAAAGCTCACTGAGTACATACTTGTACTCTTTAACAGTCTAGGCAATGTCTAGATCTCTATTCCAATCAATACATTTAGGGACCAGTGAGTTAAATTCCTCAAGTATCACATAAAGTGGGTTCAAAGCCATATCCTAATCTATGAGCACATATAACAACAAACAATCGATTTAATATCCGATATTATCTCCCTCAAATAATATCATTAAACCACTAATCACATCTAAAATCCCATCAGGTAAGGCAAGCCACGTTCGTGTGGACGTTTACCCACCCAAATGATTTAGCAATTAGATTTGCTTCGGTCATACATCACTTACAGCGTAACCTCGTTGGGAGGAATACTATAACGCGTATCTAAGTGTAAACCATTACTCAGTACTAAGGCGAATCGTTTAGAATTGTTACGTCACCACAAGCCACGTTCGTGTGGACGTTTACGACAACTCGCAACCCTTCACAATTCCCTATAACTGTCTACATCAATTATTCTAAAATCCCATTCAGTATAGCAAGCCACGTTCGTGTGGACGTTTACTATACCAAAAGGATTTATATAATTGACTCCCAATTACTTGATCCATTCGATCTTGTAAATCAAGACGCGGAGAATCATAAGTGAAACTCGAAGTTTCTAACCAGTGATTCACCATGCGAACAACCCTATCTCTCATTAGATGAGGGAGCCGAGCAGACAATCGATCCATCTATAAAAGAATGGTACGAAGGTCTCTAATTTGTGTCCTCTACATGACCAAGTGGCTTTGGCTCCATTCCAGTCCCCGGGGTGAGAATGAGTCGACTTGAAATCAGCTTTGGAAAGACAAATTAGGCTTTGTTTGATAAACTTAATCAATGTTTCTTGTAAGAGGAATTACAAGAACTCTCCTCCAATAACTTATCAATATAAACTTCAAAAGTTTATAAAAGTCACCAAGAGAGCAGCAATGGAGACCATGGGTATGTTTCCATACCCTCTCCCACTTAGCTTTTTACAATAAAGGGATACGCTATCTAATGCATAATTAAACACATAAGCATGCATACATGTAATAAAGCACATAAATATTATCACATAGTCAAAATAATACTAGAATATTATTTTCCGACTATTATGGCTTTATCGCATCCCCGTACGCATCTTCTAGTCTTCAGTCTTCGTTCTTGAATGCTCCATGTGACGAGAATATTAATCCCAATATTTAAATCTATTTATTTTCAATTAATCCAAAAGTTACTTAATTCGAAAATTAAGTCAATTGAATATATCAAAAATAAAATTAAATATTATTAATATTTTTATTTATTTTTATTTTCCTATCTAATTCTATTAAATCTCTAGAATCCCATCCAAGTCAAACTCGGAATATTCTAGAAGACTTCTATAATAGAATAAGGAAATAAAATAAATTAGGACTCCTAATCCTTTCCAAATTAATTCCTTTCCTAATCTATTAAAAATTCCATAAAGGAATAATTAAATAGGAAAAATTAATTAAGGACCATTAAAACTTTCCAAATTAATTATTTTCCTAATCCATTAAAAATTCCATAAAGGAATAATTAAATAGGAAAAATGAATTAATTCTAAATTTATTCTTTTTCCTATTCCATGAAAATTCCCAAGAATAGGAATAATCAATAAGGAAAAATAAATTTATTCTAAATTTATTCTTTTCCTATTCTATGAGAATTCCCAAAATAGGAATACTCAAAATAGGAAAACCGAATAATTTAGGAAAGTTGGATCTTGGCGGGAGAGCACGGGTTGGGAGTCCCCGCGCCCCATCACCATCGACCGCGGCTCGAGGAGGAGCACCGCCGCCGTCCCAGCCCACGCGCCACCACCACTGGTGGCTAGGCGTGGCCGAGAGCCTCGGGCAGCCCCCTTCTCACTTCGATCGATCGACCCTTCATGGGGTTCGATCATGGGGTTGATCGATCCCCGGAATCCTCCCTCTCTACGTCTCCTCCGTCACACGTCTTCTTCCGGCGGTCGTTTCGGCATCGAACCAACGTAAATAAATTACAATAATTAAATTACAATTATCCGGTATCGATTCTATACATGAAATCGACCCTATACATTTTCCGGAAAAAGTAGAACGTAATAATAAATCCTAAATTCGGTCAACCCCCGAATTTTTACTATTACAAGCATTCACCACACATAAAACGAATCTCGACATGTCCGAGAGTTTAATAATCAAGAACAATATTATGACAATAATTAACGAACAATTATATCTAGCCATAATAGTCGGAAACCCTGCAAGGTAGAACAATTTATCGAAAAATACCGTGAACGAAAACCAACGCTCTGATACCAGTTGTTGGAAATCGATATCCCGGAATTAATAAATTAATTAAAATTAATTATCTAATTAATTCCGACCGAAATCCTTCGAAGATCGAATATCCGGGGTTGTCAAATTGCGGAACGACAACTCCAATCGACTCCCGGAACACGTACATGACCATACGAAAAAGTTATACGAGGGTTACGCGGGAAAAACACGAGAGAACTCGCGTGAACCCACGAACCTCGCGGCAGCCACGCGGGGTGACTCGCAGCAGCCCGCAGCAACCCGCAGCGAGTCGCCTGACTCGCTGCTGCTGGGACTTGCTGAGTCGCTGCTGAGTTGCTACGGGTCCGCTGCGGGAAAACCCGCAGCACCCAGCGAATCTCCCGTAGCAGCTCGCAGCAACCTGCAGCGAGTCGCCTGACTCGCTGCTGCTGGGCGCTACAGGTCGCTGCGGGAAAACCCGCAGCAGACAGCTGATCGCTGCGGGAAAACCCGCAGCCGATCCGCGTATCGAGCCCTAGGCTCGATTTTTCCCCGCGCGATTTTCGTCCAGCCGAGCCGTCGAACCGCCGGCGGTCCGGTGGTCCAACCACCACCGCCCGGTTCGACCTCGTCTATTGGGTCCGTTCCTTGGATCTTGGTTCAAGGTATTTTCACGATAATTAAACGATAAAATCATAAAGGGGGTTTTACGATTTTACCTCGTTCTCGTTGTTCGGAAAAACGAAGAACTCAATTGATGACCTTGAGATCTTCCCACGTATTCCTTGCACTAGCTCGAACGTCGGGTGGGCGACGATCTTCCGAACTCCATGGATCTCCTCCACTCTTCAAGAACTTTATGATTGGCGTATCTTAGGTTAATGAATTGTGAAGACCATGTAGTGCTTTTATAGGCTACGTAGGGGATCAAAAGGAGATTAAATATTGGGCTTCTAATATTGAAAATTAAATTGGGTCCAACCCAAATCTATTAATTCTTATCAATATTAATTTTATTTATTTTCCACTATATAAATAAAATTGCACTCCCAATATTTATCCATATTATATCAAATAATATTTCTCCGGTTAGTATTATTTATTCCGTGTATTTAAGATTTAAATATCCATGAATAAAATTAATTTATTGCTAATTAATTTATTCATCTCTTATATCCGAGAATAGTACCGTTCAACTTTAATTATTATGCGGATTAAATCCACCTGCAGGGTTTACATAATAATTCCTTATGAACTCATCTCGGGGATATTATCAACCCTTACGGGATACACTTTCCCGTCAAGTATTCACGGCATGTCATATATAAAATATAGTGACCCAACTCAACCGGTAATTGACCCAGTAATTAAACCGGTCAATTCCTTTGGAAAATCAAAGTCACTTATATTAAATATACACACCCGCAATAGTATCGGGGATTAAGAATAAAATACACTGAGATTTAAATCGATTATCCAAGGCAATCCTAATCGATAAATCTCAAGCGATCCGCTCAATACACCAAGTGTACAAGTGTGATAAAATAATTAAGACAAATTATTTTCTCTCTCACACAACGACTATACCGATGGATTGGTCCGTGTCCATCTAGGTCGTAAGCAACTGTTCGATTAAATATGAGTAACCGATAGTATGATCTTCTGTGTGGGCCCGACACACCATACTAACTACAACGTATAGAATCCAGGACTATAATTTGCATATATTTAATTATAAATAATTAAACGCAAATAATTGTTTATTTAATTAAATAGATTAATGGCAATGGATTGGGAGTTTCCGTTACTTAAATCTAGACATTAAGTACACAACTCCAACAATAGATTCTATTTCGGATTTCATCGCTTTCTTCCAAGAAGGCGCATCTATATCTTGTACTGCCTCATCATAGGTCCATGGATCGACTTCATGAACTCCGGGTGCCGAGTCCGAAGACTCACCCAGTCCAATCCATCTGTCCGGTTGTTTAACAACCCTCCCACTACGACGGCATTCCGGTGTATTAACAGTGACAGTATTAGGTGCAGGTTCTAGTGGTGTATCTATACTCGGTTCGGCTGTATCCAGGTCTTTCTCGTTACCTCTCAACTCATCAAGCATTATGTCACTTTTGGGCTTGTGGTCCATGACATAGTCTTCCTCTAAGAACCGAGCGTTAGTACTTATAACGATCTTCTGGTCCGTAGGACTATAGAACATGCCACCCTTAGTTCCTTTCGGGTATCCTACAAACAGCCGTATTTCTGATCTAGGTTCTAACTTATCGGCGCCTTGTCGCAAAACATGTGATGGACATCCCCAGATCCGAATGTGTTTCAAGTTAGGCTTACGCCCACTCCACAATTCCATGGGTGTAGTTGGCACCGTTTTGGTCGGAACCCTATTCAGAATGTACGCCGCTGTTTCCAAGGCAAGTCCCCAGAACATAACAGGTAAGTCCGAGTAACTCATCATCGATCGCACCATTTCCATAAGAGTCCTATTCCTTCTTTCTGACACACCATTCTGCTGAGGAGTATATGGTGAGGTCAGCTGGGATTCAATCCCATTCTCTGCCAAGTATGCCTTGAATTCTCCAGACAGGTACTCGCCTCCGCGATCAAATCGCAGGCACTTTATGGATTTACCACGAAGGTTCTCCACAAGAGCCTTGAATTCCTTGAACTTGTCAAAAGAATCACTCTTGTGGCGCATCAGGTAAATATATCCATACCTTGAGTAATCATCAGTAAAGGTGATGAAATACTCGTACCCTCCCCTTGCCTGAGTAGACATAGGTCCGCATACATCAGAGTGAATCAAATCCAATACTTGTTCAGCTCTACGTCCTTTACCAGAAAAAGAACGCTTGGTCATTTTACCCTCCAAACAGGATTCGCAGGTTGGAAGGTCCTCTCCTTCTATGCCGCTAATGAGACCATCAGCTTTCAACCTTTGAATTCTATTTGAATTAATATGACCTAGCCTTAGATGCCACAAGTATAATTGATTCATTTTAGAAGGCTCCTTTCTCTTATTGGTGTTCGTAGATGTGTTATTACTCTCGGTTAGTTGCACCGTGTTAGACTCAGGATTTAGAATATACAAATCGTCTACCAATGTACCAGAACAGACAATCTCACTATTTCTTCTTATGACCACAGAGTGATCAAAAGAAACAGAATATCCATTCAGAATTAACTTAGAAACTGAAATCAAATTCTTTCTAAAATTCGGTACATAAAGACAATTTTGTAAAACTAAAACCCTATCACTACTAAAACGTAAGTGAACGTCTCCCACTGCAACAGCCGCCACCTTCGCGGCATTGCCCATGTAGACCACGATTTCTCCCTCTCTAAGTCTCCGGGTTTCCTGGAACCCCTGCAATGAATTGCAGACATGGTCAGTGGCGCCCGTATCTACACACCTGGTGCTGGTAGATATCACCGCTGACAATGTTTCAGTGACTAAGGAAAATTTCGTACCTTTGATGAGAGGACAATCAGACCTCCAGTGTCCAAACTGCTTGCATCGAAAGCACTTGCCCGAAGGCTTGCCTCTCCCAATCCGTGGTTTTAAACCACTGGGTTTCTTTGCACGCTTCTCCTCTAGCCTTACCACAAAAGCTTGTGATTCTCTTAACTTACGCACAAACTCTACTTTCGCCGAATCCTTTTTAAGGGACTCATTGAGAGAGGATTCTGTGAGTATGTTAATCACCTCTTGTCCGGCTTCCACACTATGTCTCAACATCATCCTGAGGTCATTCTTAATGTCCTCGTCAGTCGGGACAACAGTGGATTCGGAAAGCTCAACAGTCTGAACAATGTCCAGATTTCGTTCCCAATCATTACTATATGGAACCGGTGAGTTTTCATCCTTAAGTATATCATAAAGTGGGTTCAAAGCCATCCATAATCTATGAGCACATATAATAACAAACAATCGATTTAATATCCGATATTATCTCCCTCTAATAATATCATTAAATCACTAATCACATCTAAAATCCCATCAGGTAAGGCAAGCCACGTGGTGTGGACGTTTACCCACCCAAATGATTTAGCAATTAGATTTTCTTTAGTCATACATCACTTATAGCGTAACCTCGTGGGGAGGAATACTATAATGCGTATCTAAGTGTAAACCATTACTCAGCACCAAAGTAAATTGTTTGGAATTGCTACATCACCGCAAGCCACGTGGTGTGGACGTTTACGATAACTTTACAACTCTTCACAATTACTTACAACTGTCTACATCAATTAATCCAAAATCCGTCAGCATAGCAAGCCACGTGGTGTGGACGTTTACTACACCAAGAGACTTTTATAATTGACTCCCAATTACTTGATCCATTTAATCTTGTAAATCAAGACGTGGAGAATCATAAGTGAAACTCGAAGTTTCTAACCAGTGATTCACCATGCGAACAACCCTATCTCTCATAAATGAGGGATCCGAGCAGACAATCGACCCATCTATCAAAGAATGGTACGAAGGTCTCTAATTTGCGTCCTCTACATGACCAAGTGGCTCTGGCTCCATTCCACTCCCCGGGGTGAGAATGAGTCGACTTGAAATCAGCTTTGGAAAGACAAATTAGGCATTGTTTGATAAACTTAATCAATGTTTCTCGTAAGAGGAATTACAAGAACTCTCCTCCAATGACTTATCTATATAAACTTCGAAAGTTTATAAAATTCACCAAGAGAGCAGCAATGGAGACCATGGGTATGTTTCCATACCCTCTCCCACTTAGCTTTTTACAATAAAGGGATACGCTATCTAGTGCATAAAAATAAACACATATAGCATGCATACATGTAATAAAGCACATAGTATTATCACATAATCAAAATAATACTAGAATATTATTTTCCGACTATTATGGCTTTATCACATCTCCGTACGCATCTTCTAGTCTTCAGTCTTCGTTTCTTGAATGCTCCATGTGACGAGAATATTAATCTCCAATATTTAAATCTATTTATTTTCAATTAATCCAAGAGTTACTTAATTCGAAAATTAAGTCAATTGAATATATCAAAAATAAAATTAAATATTATTAATATTTTATTTATTTTATTTTTCTTTTTCCACTCCATTAAATCTCTAGAATAATCTATCCAAGATACTCTTGGAATATTCTAGATGATATCCATAATGAAATAAAGAAATAAAATAATTTACGACTATTATACTTTACAAATTTATTTTATTCCTAATCCATGAATATTCCCATGAGTAGGAATAATCAAATAGGAAAAATAAATTTAGTACTAAATTAATTCTTTTTCAATTTCTTGAATATTCCATAAAGAAATAATCAAAATAGGAAAAACCGAATTAAAATAGGAAAGTATATTTCCGGTAGGAGTAGCATGGGTTGGGAGACCCCACGCCACCCCCACCTCGTCTGACCGGCCAGCCACGGGGAGGAGCGCCGCCGCCCAGCCACGGCTAGGGCAACCAGCCCCTCGCCCTTAGCCATCGATCCGGGCATCACCATGGGATCGATCGATCCCAAGCCCTTGTCCCTCTCGTCACTTCGTCTTCTCCGGCGGTCTTTGATTCGTCGATCCAATCGCAAAATAAATTTACAAAAATCTAAATTACAATCCCGGTATCGATTCTATACACGAAATCGACCCTATACATTTTCCGGAAAAAACAATGAACATAATAATAAATCCTAAATTCGGTCAACCCCCGAATTATTACTATTACAAGCATTCACCACCAAAAACGAATCTCGACATGTCCGAGAGTTTAATAAAACCAACAATCATGACAAAATAAATTAAACGAATAATAAATTGAGTCATAATAGTCGGAACCCTGCAAGGTAGAACAATTTTATCGAAAATACCGCGAACATAAACCACGCTCTGATACCAGTTGTTGGAATTCGATATCCCGGGTTATTTAAATTTGCGGAACCGATAACCCGAACGAACCCTTCGCCGGAGATCACACGAACGCCGACTCATCCGCCGGAGTCCGGGCTTTGGAGACCACGCGCCCGAAGGCGCGCAATCCGCCCCCACCCGAACCCCCGCGAGTGCGGGGTTCATGCGATCGAAAGGATCGCGCCAAGCGCGATCGGGGTGGGGCTTCCCAGCAGCCCCCGCGGCGAGTCCGGCGACTCGCCGCCACCAGGAGGCCCCCGCCTTCACGGCGGGGTAGGGCACGGCACCAGCCCGTGCCCTAGCGATCGATCCCGTGGATCGATCGCACACCCTCGGCCCAGCCGAGGGTTCGCCCTCCACGCCCCGCCGAAACCCTAGCGGGCGCACGCCGTGGTCCGGCGATCCTAGATCGCCACCACGCGTTCGTCCTCTAGTCCGGGCTTCGATCTTCGGATCTTCGTCCTACGGTATTTTCAATAAACAAAATCGAATAATATCAAGTTAGTTTAGATATCATACCTACGATTCGTTGTTCGGAGAAACGAAATCGAGATGACCTCGTGATCTTCCCGCGTATTCCTCGCACTCCGTTCGAACGTCGGGTGGGCGACGATCTATCGAACTCCTATGGATCTTCTTCACTCTTCAAGACTTTATGATTGGCGTATCTTAGGTTAATGAATTGTGAAGACCATGTAGTGCTTTTATAGGCTACGTAGGGGATCAAAAGGAGATTAAATATTGGGCTTCTAATATTGAAAATTAAATTGGGTCCAACCCAAATCCATTAATTCTTATCAATATTAATTTTATTTATTTTCCACTATATAAATAAAATTGCACTCCCAATATTTATCCATATTATATCAAATAATATTTCTCCGGTTAGTATTATTTATTCCGTGTATTTAAGATTTAAATATCCATGAATAAAATTTATTTATTGCTTAATAAATTTATTCATCTCTTTATATCCGAGAATAGTACCACTCAACCTTATTTATTATGCGGAACAAATCCACTCGCGAGGTTTACATAATAAATCCTTATGAGCTCATCTCGGGGATATTATCAACCCTTTCGGGATACACTGTCCCTTCAAGAATTCACGGCATGCCATATATAAAATATAGTGACCCAACTTAACCGGTAATTAACCCAATAATTAAATCGGTTAATTCCTTTGGAAAATCAAAGTCACTTATATTAAATATACACACCCGCAATTGTTTCAGGAATTAAGAATAAAATACTCCGAGACTTAAATCAATTATCACAGAGCAATCCTAATTGATAAGTCTCAAGCGATCCGCTCAATACACCAAGTGTACAAGTGTGATAAAATAATTAAGATAAATTATTTTCTCTCTCACACAACGACTATACCGATGGATTGGTCCGTGTCCATCTAGGTCGTGAGCAACTGTTCGATTAAATACGAGTAACCGATAGTATGATCTTCTGTGTGCCCATGCACACCATACTAACTACAACGTATAAAATCCAGGACTATAATTTGCATATATTTAATTATAAATAATTAAACGCAAATAATTGTTTATTTAATTAAATAGATTAATGGCAATGGATCGTGAGTTTCCGTTACTTAAATCTAGACATTAAGTACACAACTCCAACAGTAGTTGCACAGTGTCTTTTGAGAAAATGTGTTTAGGAATAGAGAACTTTAATTGAAATCGAAATGAAGTTCCTTTTGGAGTGTGGTCCCCTACCCCACCCATAACATGATCAAAAGAAAAGCTTCTGAAGTACAAACAGAATAACAGATCCTTCTTTCTATTTTTGTGACTTTATCTTAATACAAATTACAAACAACAATAAAATCCATGGTAGTGTGAAACAAAGGTTATAATATGTGATTAAAATAGTTTAGTTTAAAAAATCACATTAGAATGTAATAATAATGTGTTGATTGTCTTTTTCTGCAGGTTTTAATAATGAGTACTTTTCTTCTGGCAAAGAAATCCTCAGACAAACGGTTACGGTAATTGTGTATCCAACCTTCATAATCTATTAAAAACATTGTACTTTTTGTGCAGTGTATTTTGTAGGTTTAGATACATAAAGGGGTTTAATCGTTTACGCACAATTAGATTACTATATAAATAATTGCACTAACTAAAACTTGTTCATGGTCATAACAACTATTAGTGCCAATAGATTAACCTTGATAACAGAGATGTCTTGGGTGTTAATCCATTAAAATTTTAACTGCATATTAGAATCTTTTATTGGATAAATTTAAGAATCTATTACAAACACTACCTTTTGCGCAGTGTATTTTGTAGTTTTAGATGCATAAAGTGGTTTATTCGTTTACGCACAAGTAGATTACTATATTAGTACCTACACTAACTAAAACATGTTAATGGACATAACACCTATTTGTGTCAATAGTTTAAACATGATTACAGTGTTGCCTTGGGTTATGATAAATAATAGTTTAATAGGCAAATAGCTAAACTAACTAAAACTTGTTCATTGACATGACACATATTAGTTCAAATAGTTTAACCATGATTCAGTGTAGCCTTGGGGTATGGTAATAATGATTTACCTGCATGTCATAATCTATTACACACAGTTTACCGACTTAGGCAGTGCATTTGGTATATTAAACGTAATTTGTGTTACTGAATTACATCATAATGTGTACCTGTGTGTCAATTTTGATTCTTTGCAATGCTCGTGTTTTCACTTTTTTTAGTTGTTGCTGCGGAGAGCTACTTATAGAGGGTGAAAATATTTTTATATTTCCAGAGACGATGTTTATTATATTTCGGTGAAAATGGTTTGAAGTCAGAGGCGAGGTTCAGGGGACAGCCGAACTCGTGTGCTAATATCCGCATTGAATTCGTGTTTTGATTTTAGTTTCTTGTTGATTTTGTGCAGAAACCTCAGTGGCCTTCGCGAGTAGATGAAGAACTGCTCAATGCCTGAGAACTTATCGAGGATGCTCCTCAGATGAAAAAAAGACACCATCTGTGTATAGAAATCATTCTGAATTTTTAAAGGTAATAAAAACGAAAACTGTGATATGATCATAAAGAAACTAATACACGCTCATAACTTTATGATATGCAGGAGCTGTGAGTTGATGAAGAGTACTCTCAAGATTTACATCTATGCGGAAGGAGACATACCCTTATTCCAAGAGACGGAGCTCGTTGGAATATATTCTTCTGAAGGATGGTTTAAGAAGAAACTCAGAGAAAACGAGCAGCTCCTCACTAGAGACACCGATCGAGCCCATCTGTTTTACTTGCCTTTCAGTACACATATATTAAAGAACACTTTTCAGATTCCTAAAACTAACTTTAAGGCCAACATGACAGAGTATTTGAGGAGCTGCCTTCGAAACATCACGACAAAACATCATTTTTGGAACAGAACCGATGGGGCCGACCATTTTCTCGTAGCATGCCATGATTGGGTATGTTTCTCGTAACACAAGTGACAGATGTGAATATGATAGCTCGTATCTTCTGCCACTGACACCCGGTTACACCAGCAAGCTCATGTAAAATTGTAAGAGCTCTTTGCAATGCTGAAATCAAGAGAGGGGGGAAATTCGAGTTTGGGAAAGATGTATCCTTACCCGAAATATACATACGGAAATTCCACTACACGCCCTTAACGTGGAATGTGTTATGGCCAAATTGCACCTTGGAATAATTAGTTGCTCTTGTAGTTTTTAAATATGTAAACCAAGATTTGCATTTTTGTTATGATTCAGAACTCGGATGACCAAATAATTTGACAAGAAGTTTACTTTTGTGGTTTCATTGTCAAAATCGAGTCATATCATCTTCGTTTGTTCGCGACTCAACTAATTAACTCGTTTAATAATTTTTAGAATTGTATAAGAACTCATCATCCGAATCGGCAAAGGATGACAACTCCTTTGTGTTGTCTTGTTACATATCAACCGTTGGTGTTCTCTAGTGTGAAATATCAGTGTTATAAGCTATCAATGAACTTGCCTTATTGTTCAGGTGGTTGAATGTTTATAATTCTTTTAATAGATTTGTATGTTGTACATGACTATTTCATTTTGTATAGTGCCTTATTGAATGGATTTTGTTATACTGATGTGGTAAAACAGATTCTATCTACGAGTGGGTGAAATTTTCTCGACATAATTTGGGCATTTATTTGCTTTTTATTCTCATAGATTATAAACTAAAAAAACTCGCAATCAGGTTCATACCAAATTTGTAAGTGTCAGGCATACTGAACTTGTAACTTTTCCGAGCTTGAAACAGTGTTTTTATGTTTAAGCGTCTTCGCGGTTGGTGTTTTCTTCCTTAAAGTCATCATAATATCGACTTTCAATCTTTTCCGAGCTTGAAACACTGTTTTTATGTTTAAGCGTCTTTGCAGTTGGTGTTTTCTTCTTTAAAGTTATCAGAATATCGACTTTCAATCTTTTCCGAGCGTGAAACAGTGTTTTTATGTTTAAGCGGCTTTGCAGTTTGTGTTTTCTTCTTTAAAGTCATCAGAATATCGGCTTTTTGTTTTTTATTATCCAAAGCTATTGCCACAGTAAATGTTATGTTTAGTTACACATTAAATCTTAATCGTTTTCTTCACAAATATTTTTTTTTAAATTTTGAAAAAAAACGAATTTCAATCAGAAACTATTTTCTAAAAAAAACATAGTGTGATTGGTTTCAAGAATCTTTATCCAAAAACGATTAAGATTTAAACAATAAACAAATGAAACGTATATAATGAATGAAAAATATAATAAATATAGTACAAAGGTTAGAATAGACAAATCAAATTTAAAAAGTTTACCTTAATTATGAATATATTTAATATCAATACATTAAATTATATATATTCCAAAAATTTATTACCTTTTTTATTAAGAATGTAAACTATGATATTTTTTTAAAAATCATAAAACCATTCTAATTTTTTCTCTAATTTACTCTTATTTTTATTTATGTTTTATTTAGAATTTTAATTAATATTAATGTTAAAACTAAATAATTTTATATATTTCTTTGAATATAAATTTAGAATTACAATATTTATTTGTGTAAGTATATTTTTGCTAATATAAATAATATTTTTAATTTATAAGAAACATTAAATTATTATTCAAAATTATTTTTGTAGCTTTAATTTAATTTAATTATATTTTAAACATTAAAATTTCATTATTTATTATAATTTTGTAATTAATTTGTTTAATTAAACAATTTTTATAATTTAAAACAAAAATTAAAGTATATTTTTTTATTTAATATGACGGGCCAAAAACGCCCGATGGCCCATTGGCCCGACCAAAGCCGGGCTGGGCCTCATAAATCTAAGCCTATTGAAATTCGGGCCGGGCCAGCTCAGCCTATGAAAATCACCCAGCCCGATGGGCTTGGGTCGGGCCGGCCCGGCCCGACCATTTGACACCTCTGCTCCCAGGAGTACAATATGAATAATACTCTCGCCCTTTCAAATATAAAAGCCCAATAAAATCATCATTTAATAATTAAAAAATCTTCATTTCATTTTAAAATATAATTATTATAAACATTAAATTAGAGCATCTCCAACCGATACCAAAAACCTATTTTAGGGTAAGGGAGATGCTCCGACCGATACTAAAACATAAACCTATTATAGGTTTTATGGTGGGACCCACCTAAAAAATACTTAAATTTACGTCTACCCTAAAATCAAACCAAAAACTATTCAGTATTTATAAAATAATCCTTTTTTTTACAAATTAATAAAAATAACCTATTAATATTTTTTGTTCCTTATTTAATTTTTTTTGTAAAGTAATTTTAATAAATAATCATGTCATTAATAATTAAAACAAATTATTTTATAAAAAATTAAATATCAACATGAAATATAATTAAATATTAAATATTTAATTGACATTGAAAATAAAATAACATTAATGATCTTGTATTTTTTTTGTTTAAATTTATGTTTAATGATGAGTTTTTTATGTGTGCTGTAATTCAATTTTTATTTTATTTTTAATTAATATTTTATTTGGTATTTTTTATATTTATTATGTGTGGAATTTTAAATTGAAAATAATATTTATTAAATATTTTAATGTCAAAAGTTATGGGGTTAAATTGTAAATTTATAAAGATGTTGGTTATTTATAAAAATAGTATAAATAATTGTATAAAAAGAATATTTAAAGAATTTAAGTTTGAATATTGGTTTATCGGTTGGAGTAAAATTATTGTAAACTTAAACTTAAACTTATTTTGAGTTTACGTTTTAGTTTCTCGGTTGGAGATGGCCTTAGTATACTAATGAATATATTAGCATACATAATAAAAATTTATCTACAAATACATAAAAATATATAAAATTTATCTACAAATACATAAAAATATATTATTAGGTGTACAATTATTGTACTCTTAAGAAAAAAAGTATAAATTGCCCGAACCTGCTTACATGTGAAAGGGAAAAACATGCATCAAATCACTTCAACTAAAGAGTTTCTTATGAATAATTAGAAATACTGTACGTTGATTTATATTATTATTCAATTTCAAATATTACCAATTATTATTATATATATAAAAAGTCAAAATACATAATTAATTCACAAAAATAATTAATCATCAAAACATAAATCAAATATATATATATATATATATATATATATATATATATATATATATATATATATATATATATATATATTACAATTAATTTTAATCAGTAAATATAATTTAAAACTATAAAATTATAAAAAAAATGTTAAATATTTTGTTTATTACGTCTATTTTTTATTAATTAATTACTAAATTTAAATTTAAATTAATTTATTAATTTCTTGATATGTATGACAATTATTTACTAAATATAAATTACATTGTATTTATATAAGGGGATTTCATATAATATTATTTTGTATAGTTTAATTATTATTTTTATCGATTTATTTATAATTTAATGAATTGTATTTTTTTTGTTTCAATTCTTTGTAATATACTCCCTCCAGCCATTAATAGATGTCATACTTTGCTGGACACGGAGTTTAAGAAAATTGTTATTTTTTAATTTTTTTATTAAAAAGTAAAGAGTAAAAATATATTTTAAAAGTGAAAAGTAAAGTAGTTGTGAGTAAAGTTTAAAAAGTAGATGGGGTAAAGTAGAATAAAATTATATATTAAAATGAAAAAGTTAGAATAATTATTTCCTTTTTTGGGGTGTGTCAACTATTGTTGGACACACCAAAAAGGAAAGTATGACAACTGTCTTTGGACCGAGGGAGTAATATAATATAATATAATGTTTTAATTTATTAATTTTTTTATACTCTCTACGGCCATTAATAGATGTCATATTTTTCTGGACATAGAGTTTAAAAAAATTGTTATTTTGGTATTTTTTAATTGAAAAGTAAAAGGTAAAAATATATTTTAAAAGTGAAAAGTAAAGTAGCTGTGAGTAAAGTTTAAAAAGTAGGTGGGAGTTAGAATAATTATTTCATTTTTTAGGGTTTGTCAACTATTGTTGGACACTCAAAAAAGAAAAGTATGACAACTATTTTTGGACCGAGAGAGTATAACATACTATTGACAATTATATATACAAATACAATGTTGAAATATTGTTTTGAATTATATGCTTGGGGGAGTGGTTTGTCTTTCATTATAGGCTTGAAAAGAATTGTTTTGATATATGTCTCACAAAAAATAACTTAGAAATTTATAATGTATTATTATGTGCCAAGTCATTATTTTTAAATTTTAACCGGTCAAAAGGATTAAATATGATAATTTTTACCGAATAAAAGGATTAAATATGGAAAACTTAAAGATAAAGAACTACTTATGGAATCGGACCTTCGAAGAGGACTAAAAATGATAATTTTAAAAAAATAAATATAATCAAATCATATTGCTTTGATTATAAGAATAAAATATGTATTTTTATTTAAGATAATATATATTATTTGCTTTGTGCTTATCTTTCCTTTAATTATGAGATTATATTCTAACACTATAAATAAGAGTATTAGCATACTTGTGATTATATATTCATTCAAATATTATCTCCATCAAATTATGGGAGTGTGCCGGTACACAAAATAAATCTTCCTCCAAATCATATAATCCTTAAATAGGACTCTTGAGTGGACGAGCACACTGAAAAAACTAATCTCAACTTGTAAATGTTGATTTTGGCGACAACGTTTTTGTACTTGTGTTTTTGTTGATTTTCTGGATTGCAGGTACATGGAAAAGGAGACTTGAGTCTCCGGTTTTGGAACGATGGCATGACCATGGAACGGCGACAGGAGTCGCCGATTTTGGCATGACAGGAACGGCGACTGGAGTCGCCGGTTTTGGACACGCATGGAAATGGAGTGGAACGGCGACTGGCGTCGCCGATTTTGATGCGAGACATGGAATGGAGACTGCTGTCTCCGGTTTCTTGCATGGCATAGGAACGGAGACTGTTGTCGCTGCTTTTGGCATGACACTGGAACGGCGACTGGAGTCGCCGTTTGTGGCATTGGCAGTGACATGGAATCGGCGACTCCTGTCGCCGGTTTTGGCATTGTGCATGTCATGGAATCGGCGACTCCTGTCGCCGGTTTTGGCAATGGCACGAGTTCCGCGACGCTTGTCCTCAAGGCACGGTGCCAGCGACTATGACATTCTTCAACGACGATTTCTTTCACCAAGTACTTTCAACGAATGAAGAATGGTTCCGTGTTTTTCTACTTCAATGATATCGACGACCATGAAGACGATGAAATTCCGAGGCTTCAACACTTAGAGTTTTTCACGAGAGTTTGAAGATGAAGAATTGAGATCGACGGAGTCAAGATTGAATTGAAGTTCTGACTTTGAAATTGAAGATTCAAGATTCGAAGATTCAAGAATCGAAGATTCAAGATTCCAAGATTCAAGAATCCAAGTTCTACAAGTGTGATGTCATCCATGGAAAAGTGACATCAGCCAAGCATGTGACGAATGAGATTGTGCCACGTCATCACCTCACATGTGCGGGCTGCCTATATAAACCCATGGATTTCGATTTCACCATTTGACGATTTTGAGAGAACGAAATCTGATTTTTAGAATCGTGACCGTCAGCTTCGAGCTTCGAGTTTGTGTAGTAGCGTTTGCGCCTTGTGCCAAGATTAGAGTTAGGAGATTTAGCTCTAGGCACTAGTGTGCTAGATTGCAAGTTAGTGGGAGTTGTTGCGACACTCGGGAAACTTCTTGTAATCGGTTTGCCTACCATACTCAGTGTAATAGTTTAGTTTCGTTGTTTCAATGGAATGAAAACATATTACATAACTTTGTCTTTGTCTTCCGTCTTTCATTCCACAAACTTGTGTGATTCTTACCTTGACTGAAGCTGGTGTTCGTTGTTTAAGTCCAACTTCACGAAAAGTTGGTATCATACGTCGAAGACGTAATTTCAATTGGTATCAGAGCGGGACGTCATACGTATAAGACGTGATCCGTTACTTGACTTCATATTTCCGCTACAATGGAGTCGTCCATGTTTGTCCAGAAACCGATTATGCTAACTCATCAGAACTACTCGAATTGGAAGGCCAAAGTCTCTGCTAGGATTAAGGGTTTTGATTCCAGATCTTGGATGGCAGTGTTAGAAGGATGGGAACGCCCATATACGGAAGACGCCGATGGCGGGAGAATTCCGAAACCGGAACGTAGTTGGACGAGAGAGGAACATGACTTGTCCACGGCTAACAGCAAAGCCTTACTTATTATCTGTGAATGGCTAGACCTCAGTATGTATCAGCTGGTCAAGAATTGCACATCTGCCAGAGATGCATTTACAAAGAACTTGTGAGGGAAGCCATGCTGTTAAGCGATCGAAAATCCGAACTATCACTGCACAATTCCATCAACTCCGGATGAGGGAAGATGAAGATATCAATGACTACTTGGACAAGATCATGAGATATGTGAATGAAGCTTTTGAACTTGGTGAAATTTTTCCTGCTCCCATGGTCTATGAGAAAGTTCTCTCCAGTGTTAGCACTAGGTTCGAAAGCAAGGTGCTGACTATCGAAGCACGCAATGACGAGAACCAAAACTGGGACTATGCCGACTTGATGGCTGATTTGAGAAACTATGACCTGACTCTCAAAGTTCGAAGCAACCCAGACATGTCTCTTGTCTACGAACCGATGACTGCTCTCAAAATTTCAGATAAAGGAAAAAGTTCAAGAAGCTCCAACTCTCGAAAGACTCATTCGAAAAATGAGAAAACTGAAAGTAGTTTTTCCGCTGATCTGGGTGAATCTGATGATGAGGAAGCTGAGGAAATCGAGAAGCTAATGAACTCCAATAATCCGGACAAACTTGCTGCACTGACTGAGATAGTCACTTATCTTGTGAAACAAGAATTTAAGAGAAAGAACCGTGCACGAAATTTTCGAAAATTTCAGAAAAGTTCTAACTCATATCCGAACACTCCTGACAACCGAAATCAGGGATCGTCGTCTGACAAAAAGTTCAAAGGGACTAAACTTTCGCCGTACTCCTCTGCTAGCAAAGATGTTTCTAAAATGCAATGCTACGAGTGCAAAGGATATGGGCACGTCAAAAACGAATGTCCAAACTTACATCGAAAGAAGAAGCTACCAGTTAGCTATGTTGTGATAGACGATGAGGATGTCATTTCTGAGAACGACGAGTCTGAGGACAACAATTCTGACGATGATGAAGACAACGCTCTAGTTGTCACTTTTGGTGAATCGTTTGATCTCGAAAATGTGGAGGTCGAAAACTTTGTTTTTGATGCATTTCTGAAAGACACTGCAACTGCAGACAACATTTTTCGTGTGGCATCGACAAACCGAAATTTTTGTGATGACAACATTTTCTCGGATGATGAATCTGAGTCTGAAACCGAAAGGGAAGAGATGACATCTGATGTCCATCAAGGTGTGACCGAGTCTACTGAACTGACTGATCTGAAAGAGAGTTATTCTAAACTCGAAAAATTGTGTGACACAGCTATCACTGAAAATAGTACACTTGAAGTCTCTCTGAAGTGCTTGACTGAATCCTTTAATGAACTCTCGAATGAACAACTCAAGATGTGTGATGAAGTGGTAGTGATGAGAAACTCAGTTGAGAAGACTGAGGATGAGAAGAAGAAGTTGAACAACTCCTTGACAATTCTCAAAGTTAAATTTGATGACCTTTTCGAAGAAAAACATAAGTATTTCAAGGAAGTTGTCGAACTAAGAGAGTTGTGTGACAAAATGAGTTCTGAAAACTCTAAACTGAAGACGTCACTGAAAAAGGAGTCAGCTGAAGTGAAGAAACTGCAGACTCTATTTAAGAACTCAGATGCTGAGAATGATGAACTGAAGTCATCTCTGATGAAAACTCAAACTGACCTTGCCATGACTGACAAGGAACGATATGCGTTGATAGAAAAACTTCATATGACTGACGAGCTGTTGAGGAAAATGAACACGAACTCTTCCGTGTTTGACAATGCTGCTTCATATATGAATCCTAATCGTTACGGTCTTGGATTCCAAAAAGTTTTTGAGTCTATATACTCGACACCTGAAAAGAAGAAGGAAGTGAGTTTTGTTAAGGCTTCGGATGGTCAGCCTGAGGATAAAAGCAAGGATGAAGTTGAATCATCTAAACGAAAGGAGATTGCTGAAGGGAAGAAGATTGCTAAGTCTCCAGAACCAGAAACTCAAAAGTCGATCTCGACTTCAAAATCTGAGACATACCAATTTCCGAAGAATATTGTCAAACTTCCTCGTGGTATCCTACCCTATGAAAAGACGTTGCTGGAGAACTTAGAGAAATCTCAGAATGTTAAGAAAAATGGACAGTCCTCTCGAACTAAAACTGTGTTGGTTAAGACGTCTACGAAGGTTGAGAATCGTCAAAGAAGAAAATATGTTTGTCACTATTGTGATCAACCTTGACACATTCGACCGTTTTGCTATAGAATGAAAGAGGACATGAACAGAGAACTTATGATTATGAAGAAGAAGTCTGAAACGACTAAGGAAATGAGGAAGTCTGTTTCTCCAAATCCGAAAATCAAGCAAACTCTGAAGGCTGTGACTGAGAGAGATGTCAAAATGAATGGCAAGAAGAAATGGGTGCCTAAGTCTCAAAAGAGTAAAGTTGAACTTAACTCTACAACCAGTAGTTGGCAACCAAGGGAACTGATTTTCTGCCATGTCGCACTTAATGCTTCTGAAGCTGGCAACAAAGGCATTTGGTACTTTGATAGTGGCTGCTCCCGACATATGACCGGCACAAAGAAATTCTTGAAAGAATATGAGCCGATGACTGGTTCCCCCGTGGTGTTTGGAGGGGGAGCAAAAGGTGTTGTCAAGGGAAAGGGGACGCTTCAAATCAAAGGATTACCTCCTATCAGGAATGTTGTCCATGTCAAGGGACTCGTGGCAAACCTCATCTCTATCAGTCAGCTTTGTGATGAAGGTTTTAATGTTAGCTTCGATAAGGAATCTTGCCGAGTTTTTGATGTTGAGGGAAAGTGTATAATGGAAGGTCCACGTGCTAAAAACAATTGCTATACAACTGAGTATAGTTGCTTCTCCGTGACTGTTCCTGATGAAGTTGACTTGTGGCACCAACGACTTGGCCACACTAGCACTCGCAATCTGAGCAAACTGGTTAAAGGGGAGATAGTTTGAGGAATCTCTCAACTCCCCAAAATCGAGAAGCGAGTATGTGGTGACTGTCAGAAGGGCAAGTTGACAAGGACTCCTCATCCGGCACTTCCAACTCTAATGAGCACTACAGCCCCCTTTGAACTTCTACACATGGACTTGATGGGTCCAATGGAGGTGAAGAGCCTAGCTAAGAAAGAATATGTGTTGGTTGTTGTCGATGATTTTTCTAGATATACTTGGACAAGATTTCTGGCAACCAAAGATGAGACTTTCAATGCCTTCAAAGGTATTGTGAAATGGATTCGAACGAATCATGAAGCTAAGGTGAAGAGGATCCGAAGTGATCATGGAACTGAATTTGAAAATGCTAGCTTCAATGAATTTTGTATGCTGAAGGGAATCCATCATGAATACTCGGCCCCAAAAACGCCTCAACAAAATGGGATCGCCGAACGAAAGAATCGAACACTGCAAGAGATGGCGCGTGTGATGTTAATTTCTAAAAATCTGGCTCGAACTTTTTGGGCAGAAGCCGTCTCTACAGCTGGCTACATTTTGAATCGAATAAGTATTCGATCTGGTACTACTGCTACTGCCTATGAACTTGTCAATGGCAAGAAACCTTCGGTGGCACACTTTCGTGTTTTTGGCTGTACTTGCTATATTTTGAAGGATCGTGATCCTCTAAAGAAATTTGAAGCCAAAGCAGATCGTGGAATTTTCGTTGGCTATAGCCAAAACAGTCATGCCTACCGTGCGTACAATCTACGAACGAGAAAAGTCATAGAAACTGTCAACATCAATTTTGATGAACAAGACTTCCTAGGAAAAGATGCAGAGGCTGATTGGGTTAAGGAAGGAATTCTTGAAGTTCGAACATTTCCTTCAACACCCACTACTGTGATTTCCGAAAATGCTACTCCTAATACTTCACCTGAAACTGGAGAGTCTAGCAACCGAAACGATGACACTTCGGTAACTGAGGATGACGATGATGATCAAGTTGAAAACCCAGTTGACGCTCCGAGAGAGGCACCTGGTCATATTCAAAAACGTCACCCACCGAACCAAATGATCGGAAGTTTGAATGAGCGAACTACACGCTCAAAGAAACAAATGAACTCTCCCGACGAATTCTACAACATTTGTACTTCTGCTGTGTGTAATGAAATCGGCATCACTTGCTTTCTCTCCGAAAATGAGCCGAAAAATTACAAGGAAGCCATGCAAGATGATTTTTGGATCATGGCCATGCAAGAAGAGTTGAATGAGTTCACGCGGAATAATGTTTGGTCCTTAGTTCCCCGAACTTCAAACATCAATGTTGTCGGAACTAAATGGATTTTCAAGAATAAAACAGATGAGCATAACCAAGTTGTCCGAAACAAAGCTCGTCTTGTTGCCCAAGGATATGCCCAAGTGGAAGGCATAGATTTTGATGAAACGTTTGCTCCGGTCGCACGAATTGAGTCCATCAGACTCTTGATTGCTATTGCATGCCATCTCGGCATCAAACTTAGACAGATGGACGTCAAAGCTGCTTTCTTGAACGGTGTCTTGGAAGAAGAGGTCTACGTTGCCCAACCTAAGGGTTTTGAGGATCCGAAAAAGCCAAACCATGTCTACAAGCTTCACAAAGCTCTTTACGGCTTGAAACAAGCGCCTCGCGCCTGGTATGGATGCCTCACGGATTTCCTTCTAAAGTTCGGTTTTGAGCGTGGATCGGTGGACAAAACTTTGTTCATCAAACGAGATGGCAAACACATGATTGTTGCCCAAATTTACGTTGACGACATTGTTTTCGGAGCGACTTGTTCCAAACTCGTGACTTCATTCACAGAAGCTATGTCCTCGACCTTTCAGATGAGTCTTGAGGGGGAGTTGCACCAATTTCTTGGCCTTCAGATTTCTCAACGACCAAATGGGATATTTGTATCTCAAAGTAAGTATGCTAAAAATATGGTTGAGAGATTTGAGATGCATCATGCCAAGCCAGCCAACACTCCCATGGCAACTACGGAACGCTTGTCGACGTCAACAAAAAGTCGGAGTGTAAACCAAACTCTTTATCGTTCCATGATTGGGAGCTTACTTTATTTAACTGTCACTCGTCCTGACATTATGTTTAGTGTTTGTATGTGTGCCAGGTACCAAGCTGATCCAAAGGAGGACCATCTAAGAGCTGTGAAACGGATCCTCCGCTACATCTCTGGAACTTCTCAGCTAGGTCTATGGTATGCGCGCGACACTTCATCCAACCTTGTCGGTTTTTCTGATGCCGACTGGGCGACGGACACGGACGAACGAAAGAGTACCTCTGGCTGCTGTTGCTTTCTTGGCAATAACATTGTGTCTTGGCATAGTCGCAAGCAAAACTGTATCGCACTGTCCACTGCCGAGTCGGAGTACGTTGCGGCTGGAAGTTGCTGCACTCAACTTCTTTGGTTGAAACAGATGTTGAATGACTATCTTCTTGAGAGTGCTCCATTAGTGCTGTATTGTGATAACCAGAGTGCTATCAAAATCAGCGAAAATCCTGTCCAGCATTCAAGAACTAAACACATCGACATTCGGCATCATTTCATTAGATATTTGGTTGATCGTGATATAGTCAGTCTACAGCATATTTCAACGGAAAAACAGCTTGCTGACATCTTTACCAAACCTCTTGACTTTGAGAGGTTCAATACCTTAAGGAATTCTCTCTGCATGTGTTCTCTCTAAGAGTTGACGAAAAATTTTGAAGTCTGAAAGAGTAGTTTCTTTACTTCTGAATACGCACTCGGAATCGTCGTGGATTAGTCTAGTCAGACAAACATGGATTCGAGGCCGCTTTAGTCTTCGGACCCAAGAGTATTTATTCCGCTGAATGCAAACATGTGAACTTGGCATTAAACTCCCATAAGCTATCATCTGCATAGATCCATAATACCGAGTAACGGAGGACGCCGGATCACTTTGTCCGCCGGCTCCCCTCTTCGAAAGGTAGCACATGGACGCTCATATTTAAGATGCTCAACCATCACACTTCGGAGATGCGGGATGATCCTCGCTCCCCTCTGACTGTTGTAATGAGCATCTGTTGCATTTCATTTAACGCTAAAACTCGTCTGGAGGACGCCGGGTCACAATGTCCGCCGGCTCCCCTCTGACGTAGCAAAGCTAGTCCAAAGTGGAGTGCCTTAAAAGTTCACCTTGCATTCATGAATTATAATCTCTTGTGCGGTGCTAACTCTGCCAATATGTTTCGACGAAACACGACTGCTTCCTTGTGACTGAGACGAAGGACAAGTAAACATGTCTATCACATACTTCGGTCCATCTCAACGGTTTTTAATATGAGAGATTTTTCATTAACTCAAAGTTCTATTCACCTCGTGTGAAATTTTTGTTTTGGAAAAATGATGGAAGTGTCTCTTTTCTGGGAAAATATTTGCTCTTCATTGCCTAATATCACCCCTCGAATCTCCACTAAAATGTGTTTGAATGTTTGCGTGTGTTGAACTCTTGAATGACTAACTCGGGATGTGTTGTTTTTGTTTTGGCATTTCTGTAGTTCATATACAGGGCTATGTGGTTTACCATCTCGGATGTCTAAACATTGAGTGCAGCGAAGACAAAGTTCAAATGTTGGCGAAATTGGAATATCAAAAATCGGAGACTCCATTCTCCAAAAACGGAGACTCAAAGTGTTCCATTTCCTGAGACTCCTGTCGCCGAAAAAGCGGCGACTCATGCCCAGTGTCAAAAACGGAGACTGGACCCTGCCAAACCCGGCGACTCGCAAATTCCGGAGATTCATGTCTCCACATAAAAACCGGAGACTTGCCCATGACAAAACCGGAGACTATGGTCTCTGGAAAACCGGCGACTAGGGTCGCTGATCCAGCGCCTGTCCATCGCCACGACCATTTCCGGAGACTCGAACCTATGGCACTGAACTTCGTCATTCCAACCTTCGGTTTGATCTTCGGTTTTTCATATTTTTATTTATTTATTTTTATTTATTATTTTTGAAAATTATTATTTTAATAATATTTTCAAATTAATAAAATCTTGTTCGTCTAATGGGCTCAAATTTTCTTCTGGAGATGGGCTTTTTACAGGTCTTGAGCTGTGTATTTTAAATCCGGACGGGCGGCCCAAAATTTTCCTATATATAGCCCCTGGGGTGATTCTATCATGGTTACGCTTACATCGCACTTTAGAACTCTCGAACTCTCGACTCTCAGCTGCTGACTGCTTGTCCGACGTTTCTAGATTCTAAGTTTTTCCTAATTCCGTTGCATCAGGCAACTCTAGCTTTGCGCACCAGGCGCCCTGTCCATCGTTTCCGTGATTGTGTTACTTTTCCAAGTGTTAGAAATTTTTTCTAAGTCTTCGAAATGTCTGCCGCAAAGAACTTAGATGACATGTTGGCTGACATGACTGTATACTTGAACGAACAATTTGAGCAAGCTCCGTCGCCAACGTCCAAGAAAGCGGCGTATGAGGAACTCAAGGCTCACTTAGAAAAAGTCGAGAAACGCAAGGCTGCGTCTACTGAACAGTCGATTGACTTGACAACTACTGCCAAACCGGCACACTCATCTGCCCGTCAGCCGGGTAAAGAACCTAAGTCAGGAAAATCAAAATTCCAAGATGCCTCTTTTCGCATCTACAGTGGGGTCGTTCCCAAAGCTGAATACCATCGGTTGCTCGCGGCTGGCGAGTGTTGGGATTCGATGTCCCGGGCTATCAAAATTGCGGAACCGATAACCCGATCAAAACCCTTGATCACCGAAGATTGGATCCCCGACTCATCCGCAGGAGTCCGACCTTTGGAGACTACGCGCCCGAAGACACGCAGCCCGCCCCCAGCCGATTTTCTCCCGCGAGTCGGATCCACGAACGCGAACCACCTCACGAGCCGGGGCCCGACCGAACGCCCAGCGAAGCCCGAAGGCTGCGTGCGCCCAGCCGAGCCCCCGCGAGGGGCTCGCGATCGTTCCCGGACGATCGCTGGGATCGCTCGCGCGATCCCCGGGGCTGCTCGTAGCAGCCCGCAGCGAGTCGCGGTGACTCGCTGCCCGCGAGGGCATCGCCCTCGCACGCCTCGCTACGGGTGAACCCGTAGCGCGTACGAGGCAGCTACGGGTCATCCCGTAGCACGCCCGCGATCGATCCGAGGATCGATCGCACCCCTCGGCTCCAGCCGAGGGTTCCCGCGGCTTCGCGCCTCCGACGACGGCGGCTGGGGTCCGCCACGGCACCAGCCCGTGGCACCCCGGCGATCGACCGAAGTCGATCGTGTGTCCCCGGCGTCCAGCCGGGGCACGCCGTTCGTCGCGCGATGGGCGGTCCGAACCCTAGGGTTCGACCGCCTCCCTCGATCCTCGCCGGGGATCTCGAATCCCCGTCCCCGAGGTTCGTCGTTTTCCCGGATCGCACGTTCATGTATATATCACAATTATTCAACGCACAAATAATCAAAGAAGGGGGTTCTCGATTATTACCTTGATTCGTTGTACGGAGAAACGAATCGTTGATGACCTCGTGATCTTCCCGCGTATTCCTTGCACTTCCGTTCGAACGTCGGGTGGGCGACGAGCTATCGAACTCTATGGATCCTCCTCACTCTCAAGACCTTTTTAGTTGGCGTAACTTAGGTTGCGAAAAGTGAAGACCATGTAGTGCTTATATAGGCTACGTAGGGGATCATAAGGAGAATAAATATTGGGCTTCAATATTGAAAATTAAATTGGGTCCAACCCAAATCCATTAATTCTTATCAATATTAATTTTATTTATTTTCCACTATATAAATAAAATTGCACTCCCAATATTATTCCATATTATATCAAATAATATTTCTCCATCTTAGTATTATTTATTCCGTGTATTTAAGATTTAAATATCCATGAATAAATTTATTTATTGCTCAATAAATAATATTCATCTCTTATATCCGAGACTAGTACCGTTCAACCTTTATTATTGTGCGGAACGAATCCACTCATGAGGTTTACACAATAATTCCTTATGAACTCATCTCGGGGATATTATCAACCCTTCCGGGATACACTTTCCCGTCAAGTATTCACGGCATGTCATATATAAAATATAGCGACCCAATTTTACCGGTAATTAACCCAATAATTAAATCGGTTAATTCCTTTGGAAAATCAAAGTCTCTAATATTAAATATACACACCCGCAATAATATCAGGGATTAAGAATAAAACACTCCGAGATTTAAATTGATTATCTTAGGCAATCCTAATCAATAAATCTCAAGCTGATCCGCCCAATACACCAAGTGTACAAGTGTGATAAAATAATTAAGACAAATTATTTTCTCCCTCACACAACGACTATACCGATGGATTGGTCTGTGTCCATATAGGTCGTGAGCTACTGTTTGATTAAATACGAGTAACCGATAGTATGATCTTCTGTGTGGGCCAGACACACCATACTAACTACAACGTATAAAATCCAGGACTATATTTTGCATAATTAATTAATAATAATTAATTGCAAATAATTGTTTATTAATTAAATAGGTTAAATGCCATGACCGGGAGTTTACCGGTACTTAAATCTAGACATTAAGTACACAACTCCAACAATCTCCCACTTGTACTAAGGTCTAGTCATTTCCTCCAAACTCCCGACTCCCATACTCATCACGTGCTTAAGTTATACTTTCCAGAAGTATTATGTGAATGAGCAATCTAGGTTGCCGATCTGAAGTTATCTTGGTGACTACAGCGTCGTCCCTCTGACGATGACTCGTATCAGGTGGTACTGGCTCTATGTGTTATCATCACTTTTCGAACTTATGACTTCTTCCAGTTCTCCATGCACCGCTATGTACATAGCCTTTGGTGAACCAAGAGTCATATCCAAGTTCAGAGGTCATTCCGGAACCTAACCAAAACTTCCGCTGCCTCTGAGGCTGCTATTCGGTTTATGATAGAGTCCGAAAAGCTTAACGCTTATCACTCTTTCATCCTTAAGTTCCACCTCTTCCAAAAGTGAACACATAGCCTGATATCGACTTACACTGGTCTTTCTCTTATTTTTGGATCTGAGAAACTGTAATCTAAGAAGATTTCGTATTGCCGGTAATTCAGTGCTTCCAAGTACTTTACAGCATTCGAATACTTCTTGTCCAGATTACATTGATATCCTCCCACTACGCTAATCGCATAGTTGATATCAGGTCCTTGTTTTTCAACATTGCATCCACAAAACTCTCCACACCCGAAGTGTAGGAAACCGCTTTGTTTATATCTATCTCCTTCATGTGTGCAAGACACATACCTTAGATAGATGCATTCTGTTCTCGAAAGGCAATAACCTTTCTCAGAATTGTGCATGTTTAAAACAAACCATAATCGTATAAGATATCTTAAGAGAAGTGCAAGTGTTCTTATCTAGAGATCGAAAGATTTCTAAGAACATGATACAGTTTCATCTTAATCTTATATCTCGATTTATTTAGACAACCTCTATTTTATGTTTGACAACACTTTTACATTGTTGCCAATGATGAAGTGTTATCTACACAAAATTCCGAGAAACACCACCATTGTTTCCATTACGTCTCTAACACACCTCTCCTTGCCTTTTGATGAATCCATAGAATGGACTATCTCATCAATTCGCAAGTTCCTATGCAGAACTAGGGATCGATTTCATGTATACTAGATCCAGAGTTCAAAACTCCTCCAGTCTTATGAACATCTCTGGTTGGTTAACAACCTCCCACTGCAATGGCGTTCTGGTGTATAACAGTAATAACATTAGGTGCAGTTAGTGGTGTATCGCCACTCGGTTAGGCTGGTTCTCAGTCTATCCTTTTCCTCATTTGAAGGACATTGTCAGTTAGGGCATTGTAGTTTATCTAATAGTCTTCCTCTAAGAACCGGGAGAGGAAACCCATCTGGTTCGTAGTACTATTGAACATACAATTACTTGTTCTTCCAGGATATTCTACAACCACATTGAATGTGCCGTTGTATCCAGAAATATCCATAGAACATAGGTAGTTCCGAACGAACTTGTTCTTTTACTATTAGAATCTCATCTCTTATTTCTGACACACCATGTCTACACATCAGTGTATGGTGTAGTCGTTTGAGACTTAATCTCAACCTTTGATTTATGCTATGTGTTTTTTAGATAGGTGATAGCCTCCGCGAACAAGTCGCAGGCTTCCAATGGATATACTTTGAAGGATCCCCATATTAGCATTGTGTTGAAAACACTCCGCCTTTATGGCACAACAAGTAGTCTAATCCATCTTCGAGTATTCTTGAAGGAATGACTCGTACCTTCTCTAATTACACATACCGCATTAATCATTAATCATTTTCTATACTTGTCCGAATTCCATCCTTTATCCAGAAAGGTTAACTTAGTCATATCATCTATCAAGATCGATTCTCAGGTCGGGAGGTCCATTCCTCCAACTATAATTGATCAAATCAATTTCGACCTTTTGAATCCCTTTTGAATAGATACTACCAAGTTCAAGAATTCACGAGTATAATGATTAATAAGAGAAATACATCTAATAAGTAAAACAAGTTATACATAACGGTTTGTTGCATCGTGGTAGACTAAGGATTCATCATTCACATATTGCTATCTAATGTACCATAATAGATATCACCATTATTTCTTATCCAAACCATCCAATGATTAAAGAAATAAAATATCCATTAATAAAGAAAAACAGAACGAAGTTCTTTTTCAAAATGAAGGGGTACATAAGCAATAACTGAAAATGAAAACTTAAAACAGATAAATGTCTTCCACTGCAACCGCTGCTACCCCAACAGCTTCGCCCATGTAGACTCGAACTCTTCTTCTCTAAGTCGCCGGGTTTTCTGGAACCCCTGCATTTAAAGGAATGCACATACCGTCAGTGGTTCCATATCTACACACCAGAATTCCGGTAGATAATACCGCTGACTATGTTTTTACGACTAAAGAAAAATTCGTACCTCTGAGAGGACATTCAGACTTCCAGTGTCCAGACTTCTTGCATCGGAAGCATAAGCCCTTTGGCTTATTAGCCCCCACTCGTGGTCCATTCCTCTTGGCACCACTGGGTTTTATGGCTTGCTTCCTTTTCTTGCCCCTACCTCCAATAGCTTTCAAGCTTTGGGGTCTGGTAGTCACAAGCGCTTGAGACTTGCCCTTCTTGTAGATCCCCTCTGCCGCCTTCAGTTCAGTCAGGAGTTGCGCAAGAGTATAAGATAGTTTACCCATATTATAGCTCATACGAAACTGCTCAAACTTAGGGGTCAGAGACTGGAGTATGATGTCGACTTGCGTCTCATCATCAATGGAAGCTCCTAGGACCTCAAGTTCATTCAACAAACTCATCATCTTAAGAACGTGCTCCCCAACGGGCGTTCCTTCAGACTGAGTAGTCGACATAAGGACTCTCATGGCTTCTTGCCTTGCCGCACGATCCTGCTCCCCAAACATTTCCTTGAGGTTAGTCATCATATCCCGGGCAGTGTCCATCGGCTCATGTTGGGTTTGGAGTACATTTGACATGGAAGCCAAAATATAGCACCTAGCCATTTCATCAGCCTTTTTCCACTTCCGATATGTTGCCTTTTCCTCATCAGTTGAGGCAGCCGTGGGCTCAGCAGGGCATTTATCAGAGAGTACAAACTTGTACTCTTCAGCAGTCAGGACAATGTCCAAATTTCTCTTCCAATCAATATAATTGGGACCAGTGAGCTTATGCTCCTTGAGTATCACAGAAAGTGGATTCATAGCTATTCTCTAAACCTATAAGCACATGTAAACAAACAATCAATTTAATGTCCGACATTATCTCCCTCAAATAATATCATTAAATTACTAATTGCGTCTAAAATCCCATCAGGTAAGGCAAGCCACGTTCGTGTGGACGTTTACCCACCCAAATGATTTAACAATTAGGTTTGCTTCGGTCGTACATCATTATAGCGTTACTTCGTTGGGAAGAATACTACAAAGCGTACCTAAGTGTAAACCACCACTCAGTACTAAGGCAAATCGTTTAGAATTGTTATGTCACCGCAAGCCACGTTCGTGTGGACGTTTACGATAACTCGCAATCCCTCACAATCCCCTATAACTGTCTACATCAATTATTCTAAAATCCCTTTCAGCATGGCAAGCCACGTTCGTGTGGACGTTTACTACACCAAATAGATTTATATAATTGAAATCCAATTACTTGATTCATTTGATTTCGTAAATCAAGACTCGGAGAATCATAAGTGAAACTCGAAGTTTCTAACCAGTGATTCACCATGCGAGCGACCCTATCTCTCATAAATGAGGGAGCCGAGCAGACAATCGATCCATCTATCAAAGAATGGTACGAAGGTCTCTAATTTGTGTCCTCTACATGACCAAGTGGCTCTGGCTCCATTCCACTCCCCGGGGTGAGAATGAGTCGACTTGAAGTCAGTTTTGGAAAGACAAATTAGGCATTGTTTGATAAACTTGATCAATGTTTCTTGTAAAAGGAATTACAAGAATTCTCCTCCAATGACTTATCTATCTGAACTTCGAAAGTCCATAAAAGTCACCAAGAGAACAGTGATGGAGACCATGGGAATGTTTCCATCCCCTCTCCCACTTAGCTTTTTACAATAAAGGGATACGCTATCTAGTGCATAAAAATAAACACATATAGCATGCATGAAAGCAATAAAGCACATAGATCACATAGTCAAAATAATGCTAGAGAAATTATTTTCCCGACTATCATGGCTTTATCTTCATATGCATCCTCTAGTCTTCAGTCTTCGTTTCTTGAATGCTCTATGTGACGAGAATATTAATTTCCAATATTTAAATCTATTCATTTTTAATTAATCCAAAAGTTACTTAATTCGAAAATTAAGTCAATTGAATATATTAAAAATAAAATTAAATATTATTAATATTTTTATTTATTTATTTTCCTATCTAGTTCTTATTAAATCTTTAGAATAATCTATCCAAATAAAATTTGGAATATTCTAGAAGACATCTATAATAGAACAAGGAAATAAAATAAATAAATTAGGACTTACTACTTTCCAAATTTATTTTTATTCCTAATCCATGAATATTCCCATGAGTAGGAATAATCAAATAGGAAAAATAAATTTAGTACTAAATTAATTAAATTTCTAATCTATGAATATTTCCATGAAGGAAATAAATCAATAGAAATAAAATTAATTTAAATTAATTCTTTTCCTAATCCATGAGAATTTCCTAAAAGGAAAGTACTCAAATAGGAAAAATCCGAATTAATCAGGAAAGTAGATTTTGGTAGGAATAGCATGGGATTGGGAGATCCCACGCCATCCCCACCTTAATCGACCGGCCAGCCACTCGGGGAGGAGCGCCGCCGCCGCCTAGCCACGCCGGCTAGGCCATGGGTCGATCACCATGTGATCGATCCCAAGCCCTTCCCTCTTCGTCACTTCTTCGTCTTCCGGCGATCGTCTCATCATCGAACCAACGTAATTAAAATTACAAAATTAAATTACAATTCCGGTATCGATTCTATACATGAAATCGACCCTATACATTTTCCGGAAAATAAAGTGCGTAATAATAAATCCTAAATTCGGTCAACCCCCGAATTTTTACTATTACAAGCATTCAACCACACAAAAACGAATCTCGACATGTCCGAGAGTTTAATAATCATGATAATAAAATTAACAATAATTAAATTAACCATGATAGCCGGAAATCCTGCAAGGTAGAACAACAATCGAATACATACATGAACACGAAACCAAACGCTCTGATACCAGTTGTTGGGATTCGATGTCCCGGGCTATCAAAATTGCGGAACCGATAACCCGATCAAAACCCTTGATCACCGAAGATTGGATCCCGGACTCATCCGCAGGAGTCCGACCTTTGGAGACTACGCGCCCGAAGACACGCAGCCCGCCCCCAGCCGATTTTCTCCCGCGAGTCGGATCCACGAACGCGAACCACCTCACGAGCCGGGGCCCGACCGAACGCCCAGCGAAGCCCGAAGGCTGCGTGCGCCCAGCCGAGCCCCCGCGAGGGGCTCGCGATCGTTCCCGGACGATCGCTGGGATCGCTCGCGCGATCCCCGGGGCTGCTCGTAGCAGCCCGCAGCGAGTCGCGGTGACTCGCTGCCCGCGAGGGCATCGCCCTCGCACGCCTCGCTACGGGTGAACCCGTAGCGCGTACGAGGCAGCTACGGGTCATCCCGTAGCACACCCGCGATCGATCCGAGGATCGATCGCACCCCTCGGCTCCAGCCGAGGGTTCCCGCGGCTTCGCGCCTCCGACGACGGCGGCTGGGGTCCGCCACGGCACCAGCCCGTGGCACCCCGGCGATCGACCGAAGTCGATCGTGTGTCCCCGGCGTCCAGCCGGGGCACGCCGTTCGTCGCGCGATGGGCGGTCCGAACCCTAGGGTTCGACCGCCTCCCTCGATCCTCGCCGGGGATCTCGAATCCCCGTCCCCGAGGTTCGTCGTTTTCCCGGATCGCACGTTCATGTATATATCACAATTATTCAACGCACAAATAATCAAAGAAGGGGGTTCTCGATTATTACCTTGATTCGTTGTACGGAGAAACGAATCGTTGATGACCTCGTGATCTTCCCGCGTATTCCTTGCACTTCCGTTCGAACGTCGGGTGGGCGACGAGCTATCGAACTCTATGGATCCTCCTCACTCTCAAGACCTTTTTAGTTGGCGTAACTTAGGTTGCGAAAAGTGAAGACCATGTAGTGCTTATATAGGCTACGTAGGGGATCATAAGGAGAATAAATATTGGGCTTCAATATTGAAAATTAAATTGGGTCCAACCCAAATCCATTAATTCTTATCAATATTAATTTTATTTATTTTCCACTATATAAATAAAATTGCACTCCCAATATTATTCCATATTATATCAAATAATATTTCTCCATCTTAGTATTATTTATTCCGTGTATTTAAGATTTAAATATCCATGAATAAATTTATTTATTGCTCAATAAATAATATTCATCTCTTATATCCGAGACTAGTACCGTTCAACCTTTATTATTGTGCGGAACGAATCCACTCATGAGGTTTACACAATAATTCCTTATGAACTCATCTCGGGGATATTATCAACCCTTCCGGGATACACTTTCCCGTCAAGTATTCACGGCATGTCATATATAAAATATAGCGACCCAATTTTACCGGTAATTAACCCAATAATTAAATCGGTTAATTGCTTTGGAAAATCAAAGTCTCTAATATTAAATATACACACCCGCAATAATATCAGGGATTAAGAATAAAATACTCCGAGATTTAAATTGATTATCTTAGGCAATCCTAATCAATAAATCTCAAGCTGATCCGCCCAATACACCAAGTGTACAAGTGTGATAAAATAATTAAGACAAATTATTTTCTCCCTCACACAACGACTATACCGATGGATTGGTCCGTGTCCATCTAGGTCGTGAGCTACTGTTTGATTAAATACGAGTAACCGATAGTATGATCTTCTGTGTGGGCCAGACACACCATACTAACTACAACGTATAAAATCCAGGACTATATTTTGCATAATTAATTAATAATAATTAATTGCAAATAATTGTTTATTAATTAAATAGGTTAAATGCCATGACCGGGAGTTTACCGGTACTTAAATCTAGACATTAAGTACACAACTCCAACAGCGAGATTACTAAGGATGGCAAAAAGATTGTCAATATCCCATCCACAGTGACTGTGACTGCTGGCACTGATCCGAAACTTTTGTCGCCATCAGGTTCAGGAAAGAAATCGGCGACTCCAGCTGGGAGTGCCGTAGGCAAGTAATCTTCCGCCAGTGGAGGTGGTGTGAAAGCATCCACTCCAAAAAACTCTGGTGGACAAGTCACCAAGTCCCGAACTCATAGTTCGCAGAAACCGCCACTCTCTTCTGGATCAGCCAAAAGAATGAATCCACAGCTGCAGCTGATGAGGCGGAACCTCAAACCAAACAACAGCCCAGAATCGTTCCTCGCGAGTTTGGGCCTTACTCTAAAGTTCCGCCTTACAGAAATCCTTATCATCCTATCCACAGTCATCGTGCTGTGGTGCCATCAGCTTGTGTCAAAGAATTCTATGCCGACACCTTGGCTCTGGAACAGTGTCAAGAGGAACATGCCGTGGCCTACAACAAAATGATTGACGCGCAGAAGAAACAGAAGTCATCTTTTGACAAACTTCAGCGTGAGATCCAACAAGGGGGAGGACTCGGTGATGTTGGAGCCCCCGATGCAAGTTTGAAGGACACGTTCCTTTTGAAGATGATCAGGGACGCTATCCAAGAGGCGCATGTTCAGCTTGCCAAAGGTAATAACATTGAAGTTGAACAGGTACCCCGAGCTGATGATGGCGAGAAGACGGACGATGATATTTTTGAAGGCTGCATGGATATTCGAGATAAGGGTAAGGCGATGGTTGGCGAGTCTTCGAGGGCGATGCCGTCAGGCGGATTGAAAGATCAGGATGTCGACGCTGATGTCAACATTATTGATGTCGAAGATGAAGGTGGAAAAGACTTCGGCGAGTACGAGATCTTTGGTCTGGGTGAGGAGACGGATGAAGATGAGAAAGAAGATTCCAGTTCTGATGATGGCTTCATCTACGGCGAAGATGAAGAGGACGTGGTCGAGAGTCCAGAACGCGAACCCACTCCAACTGGCTCGCCAAAGGAATGAAGACTCAAGATCTTAAGTCCAAATTCCAAGTTCAAAGTTTTTATTTCCAAGTTTTTTCATTTCCAGTTTTTTTTTTTTTTCATAACTCTTGAACTCGGTTTTCATATTTTGTTATTGCATGCATCAAACTCTGAATTCGTCCATGCATTGTTTTTCATATTTTTTCTATCTCTGGATAATGTTTTGATTTGAATATTTATCTAAGTTTTTATCCTTTGGTTTGAAATTTGGCTAAGTCTTTTATGGTTTTTCATTGATTGTATGATTGATGTTTTCCATCTTTTACTTAGCTTATTTTGTGTTGATATTCGATTGAGGGGGAGATACGTATATCTCTTTTTACTTAACTTCGTTTCATGAGTTGTGCCAAAAAGGGGGAGATTGTAAATGTTGATTTCGGCGACAACGTTTTTGTACTTGTGTTTTTGTTGATTTTCTGGATTGCAGGTACATGGAAAAGGAGACTTGAGTCTCCGGTTTTGGAACGATGGCATGACCATGGAACGGCGACAGGAGTCGCCGATTTTGGCATGACAGGAACGGCGACTGGAGTCGCCGGTTTTGGACACGCATGGAAATGGAGTGGAACGGCGACTGGCGTCGCCGATTTTGATGCGAGACATGGAATGGAGACTGCTGTCTCCGGTTTCTTGCATGGCATAGGAACGGAGACTGTTGTCGCTGCTTTTGGCATGACACTGGAACGGCGACTGGAGTCGCCGTTTGTGGCATTGGCAGTGACATGGAATCGGCGACTCCTGTCGCCGGTTTTGGCATTGTGCATGTCATGGAATCGGCGACTCCTGTCGCCGGTTTTGGCAATGGCACGAGTTCCGCGACGCTTGTCCTCAAGGCACGGTGCCAGCGACTATGACATTCTTCAACGACGATTTCTTTCACCAAGTACTTTCAACGAATGAAGAATGGTTCCGTGTTTTTCTACTTCAATGATATCGACGACCATGAAGACGATGAAATTCCGAGGCTTCAACACTTAGAGTTTTTCACGAGAGTTTGAAGATGAAGAATTGAGATCGACGGAGTCAAGATTGAATTGAAGTTCTGACTTTGAAATTGAAGATTCAAGATTCGAAGATTCAAGAATCGAAGATTCAAGATTCCAAGATTCAAGAATCCAAGTTCTACAAGTGTGATGTCATCCATGGAAAAGTGACATCAGCCAAGCATGTGACGAATGAGATTGTGCCACGTCATCACCTCACATGTGCGGGCTGCCTATATAAACCCATGGATTTCGATTTCACCATTTGACGATTTTGAGAGAACGAAATCTGATTTTTAGAATCGTGACCATCAGCTTCGAGCTTCGAGTTTGTGTAGTAGCGTTTGCGCCTTGTGCCAAGATTAGAGTTAGGAGATTTAGCTCTAGGCACTAGTGTGCTAGATTGCAAGTTAGTGGGAGTTGTTGCGACACTCGGGAAACTTCTTGTAATCGGTTTGCCTACCATACTCAGTGTAATAGTTTAGTTTCGTTGTTTCAATGGAATGAAAACATATTACATAACTTTGTCTTTGTCTTCCGTCTTTCATTCCACAAACTTGTGTGATTCTTACCTTGACTGAAGCTGGTGTTCGTTGTTTAAGTCCAACTTCACGAAAAGTTGGTATCATACGTCGAAGACGTAATTTCACAACTAAAAACGGGGGTGTTGGGCGCGGTGGGCTCGCCGCGCTGCTCATTTTCTAGCCCAAATTTTATCATGTTTGCAACCTCGTCTTTGTTTCAATTTTAAAGCGATTTGAGTCATATTTTAACATAATATATGGGCCGCCTTGTAGAGCTCAACTACATGATTTCTTCCCGGGCCAATGAGTTGTCAACCTAAAGCACGGTGGTGAATGTTGTTTTGAGTTTACTATTTAATTATTATGCCTAATCAAATACTTTGAACTCTAAGATTGAATTAATTGTGTAGTATTATTTTGAATAGTTTAATACGTATTTGTTATAGTACTAATATTCTTATAGTAATTACATATACTCACTCTGTCACGCAGTTTTTCAGTTTTTTTAACAAAAAAGTTGATAAAAAAAATTGTGGGAGGAAGTACAATATGTTATTCTTATGCTACCTCTGTCTCAAGGCAATAGTCACACTTTCTTCACAAATAACAAAGGAAGTGTGACTATTAATATGGGACAGAGCTCTGTCCCAAGGCAATAGTCACACTTTCTTCACAAATAACAAAAGAAGTGTGACTATTAATATGGGACAGAGATAGTAATAATGATAAAATTAGGTGGTTGATGCATTTAATTATTTGTCCACCTACATGAAACAAAACAAAAAAATCGATGAAGTCGAGTCGCTTTCACAACACAAACAAATTTCGTAGTTACAGTATAAGGGCGGATCTAAGGATAAAATTGAAAAGGGTTAAAAGCTTTATAAAAGAAAAAGTGTACTTTGAAGATTCAAACCAATCAAGGACTTCGAGCTTTTTTAATATTTTTAAGGGAAAGCTAACCAACTGAACTACTATAAATTACCGTATTAACCAAAATTCGTACAAATAGATATATTATGGCAGGCTATAGCCATAATATTGATTGATTTGGTTTATACAAATTCATCATTTTAATTTATACAAACTAAATTAATAAAACAATAAGTATACATATATATGTCCCAAACAATATGTATGGTTTTTTTTATAAATTAAAAAGAAATATAATTTATATTTTTCTAGAAAAGAGAACATATTGAATTAAAAATCAAATTAATTAAATCTCGAGTACATTAATTTTACGTATTATATAACAAGTCGAGTTTGATTTCAGTAATGATCTATTCGTGAAGCTCGATCTCGAATATATTTATAGTTGCATGTCGAATTTGGTAGTGTTATAAGATAGGAGAAAATGAGGTTGATTGATCATTAAATTCATGTATAAAAGGGTGTTAATTAACTAATTAGCTCTTGAAGTATGATATAGGTATTGACAAGTTACTGTCAACATCAAACCGAATAGTTGGGAATTATATTGATGACCAAATTTACATTAAATAAATATCACTAAAATAATTTTATCGCCTAGCTAACCCATCTACACTATTTCCGTATAATAATCAAAATACACTTTTATCGCGTAATTCGTCAATCGTTTCGAGTCAGCTAACCATCTATTTCTGCAACTGAATGAAACGAGAATGAACTCAATCAATCTTATACCGTGTTATTTGACAAAACTTTTCGATTATCGTCATGTTATCAATGAGACAACACGAGAACTAGGAGCTGTTTCAATGTTAATACATTCTCCATTACAGAATGAAGTCGAATAAATTAATGATCGAGGATTGTATAATTGTATTCTTAGTATCGATCGTATTCATTGAAAAAGTTGTTACAATCTCATTTATATATGACTTCGGCATGACCTAATAAGCTCACATGCATGCTTCCCTTTCAGAAAAAGTACGTACGTGGAAACTAATAATAGGGCCACCGACTGTTGGACGATCCTAGGCCAAGCCGAGCTTAATCATCTATAGCATCGATCATTGTTATTGTACTTCCTCTCTGTCTCTTGTGAATATCTTTTCATATTTGTATGAGTAAAAATATTAAGAAAATAATTATAAAATGCGTGAAACGAAGAGATATTTTTTTTCTATTTTAAAATATAATTTTAACTTTAAATTTTTCACATATTTTTTAATTTTTTACTTGCATTGACATTATTTTTTTACTTACAAATACCCTTAGTTTTACAAAAGTTTTGATACTTCTTTTCTTTTGTAATTTACAAATGCATGCGCAGAGCCTTGTTTTACTGTATATAATAATTTTTCTAATTTTTCATTTGTTATTTTTATATTCTTTCTCGTTTTAATTGCATCTTGTTTTTCACGGATATTCTGTGCAATCAACCAGTGACGATTTAATTGCATCTTGTTTTTCACTTTCGAAGAAAGCCGCCGAGGAGAAGACGAAGAACACAGTGAAGATTAATAATGATAATTTCACGTCTAAATTTACTTATACACGTAACTAAATATATTTTCAAATTATGAAATTAATCTAATATTGATCTATTTCTCTTTCATTGGTTATATATAATTGTGGTTGTAATTTAAAAGAATTACTTTTTTTTTCATGGTAAGATTGTTGAAAATTATGGATTTAATGTACTACAGTAGAAACTCTATATAGTAATACTCTATATAAGAATAAATTCTTTATAGTAATAAAAAATCGAGGTCCCCACTTGGGACCAGTTATAAATAGGAATAAACTCCACATTGTCATAAGTCGTACATTTTTCAAGTCCCGCTTAAGGATTTATACCTCTATATAAGAATAAATGATTAATATATAATAAAAATATTTATTAATAATAGTTTTATTTATCAAAATCAATAATATGTTTAAAATGACATACAATGTTTATTAAAATCAATAACATATAGTATATGATCAAGATTTATAGTCCTTAGATTTATTAATATTTTATTCAATATATATGTTAAACACAATTTTTACATATTTATGATCAAATATCTTATGAACTTGAAGATAGATAAATAAAATATATTTTATTTTTATATTTATATTATTTTTTTATAAAAAAAATTATTTTTATTTTGTAAAATCATATATAAGAGTTTCTATTGTATAATGAAAATTTGACGTACGATAGAATAAAAACCGTACAATAAAAGAAGTTGGTGATTGTTGAAACTTTCATTGTCCCATTTAATTCTGGCCATGCATCATCTTCTATAGCTAGTTCTATATATATACTACTATATGACATGCACAATAGGTATAACTATAAGGAATTGAAACAAGCTAGCTAGTTATAAGGTGAAATTAGAACGAAAAAGCTGAAGAAGATCAACGATACAAAATCACACATGGAGTTGGAGGAAGATGGAGTGTGGGCGCCCGTGAGCCCGAGCGCACAGTATTTGAAGAGCTCGTCTTTATCCCTCACCATTCTTGGAGTCTTGGAGATGGAAGTTCCTTTCGATGATTCCACGATGATGTATCTACTCGAAAACGTGTTTGTACCCATAAATCCGCGTTTCTCCTCCGTCATGGTTAGTTGTACAGTTCCCCTTCTAATGAATAATATTATGGGAGAATATCATTATATGTCCTCTTTCAGAAGTCTGATTTCAAAATTGTCTTTTATCTCATTTTTGTATCAAAACATGTCCTTCCGATCACTTTTCCGGCATGGAGGTCACGTTTTTTTTTATCACGTGATGGCCTATTGGCACCGGAGTGCACACGTAGCACAAAAAATATAGCCCTACATGTTTTGTGCCACGTGTGCACTCCGGTGCCAATAGGTCATCACGTGATAAAAAAAATGTGACTCTCATGTCGGAAAAGTGATCAGAAGACATTTTTCGATACAAAAATGAAATAAAGACAATTTTAAAATAGAGCTGTCCAAAAAGAACATATAATGATATTCTCCCTAATATTATAGTAGTACGTAATATGTTTGTAAAATTAATTATTATGAAAATAATTAAAATAGGTGACCGGAGAAAAAGGAAGCAAGAGATGGAAAAGGGTGGATGTGGATCTCAAGCAACACATAATCGTCCCCGTTTTCCCGGTCAACATGTCTGTTGACTATTACGACGAGTGCTTCAGGGACTACCTTTCCAACCTAGCTACGGAGCCCCTACCCGATACACGACCCCTTTGGGAACTCCACATACTCAAGTACCCTACCCGAGACTCGGCGAGTAACATCGTTTTCAAGCTCCACCATTCGTTGGGCGACGGGTACTCTCTGATGGGAACCCTACTCTCGTGCTTCCAAAGACTCGATGACCCTTCTATTCCGCTCACGTTGCCAACAAGGCAGTCGTTGACCACTCGTCCAAACAATTTGTTGAAAGTCGTGGCCAACACCGCATGGGACTTCGGGCGGAGTTTGTTGAAGAGTTGGGTTGTGAGGGATGACGAGTCCCCGATTCGTTCGGGTGGAGACGGGGTTGAGTTCAAGCCGACCGTCACGACTACCATCACTATTGGTGTTGACCAGATCAAGCTAATCAAGAGCAAGCTTAATGTGGTAATAATTGTTGGATATTTTTCGTTTACATGGTAGAGAAGTTGGTGACAAAGTTGGGTCAATAATACCTTAAAAAAGTCTCAGGATTCTTTACGCAACTCCCCCTCACGAGTAGGCTGAAAATTTCATCGGCTCTACTCGTGGATTAATGCCATCAGGGGCGGACCCACAGCCAAGTCAGTGGGGCCTCGGCCCCCACTTAAATTTTAATAAATACAACATAGGCTTCATTTTATAATATACTGTACTTTCGTTGGCTTAGTGGTTTAGTTCTTTTGCTAGAAATCTCCCACCCGTGTTCTAGTCTTCTTGGCCCCATTTATTTTTATTTTTACTTGTATATTTAAGCTCATTTAAAATCCCTCTATTTATTTATTTATCCTTTTATTTTTTTGTTACAAGCATTTTTTTTGTTTATTAATGTTTTTTTTTGTTCCGTCTTCTTGGCCCCATTTATTTTTATTTTTATTTTTACTTGTTTCATATATTTAAGCTCATTTAAAATCCCTCTATTTATTTATTTATCCTTTTATTTTTTGTTGCAAGCATTTTTTTTGTTTATTAATGTTTTTTTGTTCCTTAAAATTTTATACTGAAGATTGAACTTAAAATCTAAAATACAAATCATTTTTGTACAAATTTCAAAGAATTTAATAATAATAATAATAATTAATTTTTTTAGTTAAAATTAAAATATAATTATATATCAACATTTATAAATAATTTATATATTTTTTTCGTGTTTTAATTATATATTTTTTTTAATAAGATGAGTCCAATTTTTTTCGTGTTTTAAAATTTGGCCTGTACTGAGACGAAATCTTGGGTCCGCCCCATCTTTGTGGCGAGCCGGAAATTTCATCGGTTGGAGGACCCACAGCGTATTGGGCCCGCGAAGTTGGACCTATAACAACTTAAAAGGCCTTATTAAGGTATTAAGGTTGTCCAACTTATATGTGAGTCCAGGGTTTTTTATTCAATCGATGTGGAATATCTAACCGTTGGACAACTTCACATTTATATTAATGGGCCGAATATATTAGTAGCGAATATATTCTCCAATAAATACTCGGACGATACTGATCATCATGATTGTTTGCAGAGTATCAACGACGTGATCACGGGTATAATCACAATGGGCACCCGTTTGTACATGCAAGAAACAAACAAAGAGTCGGGGAAATCGGTATCGACGACGTTAGTATTGCTCAACACACGGGCCGTGGGAGGCTACACATCGATCGACGAGATGTTGAAACCCTGTTCAGACGCGCCGTGGGGAAATCGCTTCGCGTTCTTGCAGGTGCCTTTGCCTAAATTGACCGACCACGATGAGATTCAAAAGAACCCGCTTGGGTTTGTTTTCAATGCACATCAGACCATCCAAAGGCAGAGAAACTCGGCTGCCGTTTATGTCACCGGTGAATTTCTCAATCTCATCCGAAAATTAAGAGGTCCCGAGGTATGTTCAATGTAACATATATGCCCGTTTATATATTTAAATATCTGTGTCTCATTTTTATGGTCACACTACATTTATTATTTGTTTATTATTTGTGAAGTAAGTGTGATCATTGCTTTGGCACATATGATTAAATCAACAAAATTTTCTTTAGAATCGAACTAATCATGTGTGGAGTGTGGTACATGACTACTGATGTCTACCGGACGAGATATATAAATATATAGTACGGAAAACTGAAAAAAGGAGAATAATATTAAAAATAAAGTAAATATTAAAATAAAAATAGAATTTATGTGGAAAATCCAAGATGAAAAAAATAATGAAGAATGACAAAATTTACTAGTATTATTGTTTTAGGATTACAAATGATCGATTTTTGCTCAAACTCTCTAAATTAAATTTCATAAAAACATTAATTCCTATATCTCAAAGAAATGGACATACTTTTTTAAGAAAAATGTTTTTTCTTTTGTTTTTTTAGAGTATAAAGGTATATTTATGATGGTCATATTTAATATTACTAGTACATAATTAAATATATAGTTGGAATATATATATATATATATATATATATATATATATATATATATATATATATATATATATATATATATATATATATATATATATATATATATATATAATTTGAACAATTTTATAACTTTAACAAAAAAATTTAAAGTGTTATATTGACTTAATTAACTTTAATAATATATGTCGTGAACAGGCAACATCACGATACATTCACAGGACACTGAAGAACACGAGCATGGCAGTTTCGAACTTGGTGGGGCCCGTCGAGAAAATGTCATTGGCCGATCAACCTGTTAAAGGATTGTACTTCGTTGTGGCCGGAGCCCCTCAGGTACGTAAGTGTAATCGAATTTCGATTATTCGTTGAATTTGAATTTGTTTTGACGCGGTTTATAATTGTGGTTTTGTACGTGCAGAGTCTTTTGATAACGATGATAAGTTACGTGGGGAAATTGAGGATCGCGATGACAATGGAGAAAGGTTTTATGGATGCGAATAAGTTCAAGTCGTGTATCGAACATGCCTTCGACATCATCTCTAAAGCCGCCGTCCTCCAAGCTCCGGCCACCGCACGAAAATAAACCATAAAAACTAGTATAGTATATATATATACCCCACACTTATTTATTTCATATTTGTGTATTTGTCCCCATTGATTATCTTACTTTCCGATAATTATCGTAAAATTTCCGTGATACTACGTACGTGAGTGTAAAAGTGTAAAATTGTAGGTGAATTATTAGTCATTCCATGATGAAATCAATTTAATGAATTGTCTCTCTTCTATATTAGTATTATTTTTATATAAAGTCCTTTTCACTCTCAATTTATTTTCTTTATATCTCGTTTTATATTTTTTAATATAAATTAAATGTATTTTTTAAAGGGAGATTTTGGATAAAGTGAAAAATTTAAAATTTTGTAAAAATTAAGTCATTCACTTTTTCCTAATTATGAATAAGAACAGTATATTTAATATTATTTTAATTTTATTAATTTAAATAACGGTTATTAAGTATTATTTATTATATAAAGCACATCGTTATTACACTATTATGTAATTATAATTTCTAATTGCTCTAATAAATAAATAATCTATTAAAATAAAACATTAAATTCTAAGCGAAAATTTATGCAGCGAAAATTAAAATATTATAAATTATAATACCCTTTACCTAAATACTTCTTTTTTAAAAGTTTACCATTGTCCATTGAAATTAATTAAAAATTGTTTAAAAGATACAGTGAAATTACGTTTTCAGCGTAGGATACCAATTTTTCGTGAATTTGAATTGGTCTTAAACTTGAACGTCAGCAGCGTCAGTCGATGAATCTCACAAAGTGAAGATAGAGTTTATGAAGACAGTTTATGTAATATATTTCATTTCATTGATAAAAGACAAAACGAAACTATTACAATGAGTATGGTAGGCAAAGTGATTACAAGAAGTTTCCCGAGTGTCGCAACACTCCCACTTACTAGTAACCTAGCACTATAACACCTAGAGTTAAATCTCCTAACTCTAATCTTGGCGTACAACGCAAACGCAACTACACAAACTCTCAGCTCGAAGCTATCAGGATACGATTCTAAAAATCAGATTTCGTTCTCTCAAAATCGTCAAGTGATGGCACACAAATCCATGGGTTTATATAGGCAGCCTGCACATGTGAGATGATGACGTGGCACGTTCTGATTGGTCACATGCTTGGCTGATGTCACTTCTCCATGGATGACATCACTATTGTGAAATTTGGATTCTTGATTCTTGGAATCTTGAATCTTTGATTCTTGAATCTTTGAATCTTGAATCTTCAATTTCTTCAAATTCAATTTCATACTTCAATTAAAATCTTGACTCCATCGATCTCAAATCTTCATCTTCAACTCTTTGTGAAAAACACTAAGTGTTGAAACTTCGGATTTTCATCGTCTTCATGGTCGTCGATATCGTTGAGGTTGAAATACAAAGAACATCAAGGATGGACACAGTCGTCGTTCGCCGAATCCGTGTCCTAAGAGACACAGTCGCCAGTCGCCGGTTCCAAGGGCGAGTCGCCAGTCGTCGGGTCATGCACGGGAGTCGCCAGTCGCCGGGTCATGCAAGGGAGTCGCCAATCGTCGGTTCTGTGCAATGAAGGATTCGCCAGTCGCCGGGTATGAGACAGAGTCGCCAGTCGCCGGGTATGGGACAGAGTCGCCAGTCGCCGGGTATAGGACAGAGTCGCCAGTCGCTGGGTATGGGACAGAGTTGCCAGTCGCTGGGTATGATGCATGTCTTCAAAATCAGCGACTCCAGCTATTTGCAACTGAACTTTAACCTTCAACTCTGAAACCAAAAAAACAACAAAAAACAAATACGAAATATGTTGTCGCCAAAATCAACATTTACAATCTCCCCCTTTTTGGCACAACTAAAAAACAAAAAATCAAAGTAAATATGAGATACTATAATCTCCCCCTCAATCAGATAAACAAGTAAAAATTAACTAAGTAAAAATGGAAAATCATTGATAACACTTAGCAATGAAAAACCATAAAAACTTAGACAAAATATCAAACACAAATAACCAAAAATACTTAGAGGATAGATATGAAAAACCAAGCAAGTGTTCAGAGTCATACGATAGCAAACCAAAACATGAAAAAACGAAAACATGAAAAAGTTCAAGTGTTCAGCAAAATGGAAAACGATACTGGAAATTAGAATCACTTCGGGTCTTCGTCTGAAGGAGATGGTTCACGACCCGGACTTTCGATCACATCTTCATCGTCCTCGTACTGAAAGCCATCGTCTTCACTGAAGTCTTCTTTTTCTTCAGACTCATCCTCATCATCTTCATTCTCAAAAATCTTGTAAGGTTCAAGAGTATCATCATCTTCAGGATCCAAGTCCATTATATTAATATCTTCATTACCCTCATTCCTGAGACCATCAGACGGCATCGCTCGCGACGCCTCTGGATTTGTAGAACCAACATTTGAGTCAACAGCTGCTGACTCACCAACCTTTTGCTTTCCTTTATCTCTTGCATCCATCACGCCAACAAAAATATCCTCATCTGTCTTCTCACCATCATCATCAGACTGATATCCAGACATAGCCAAATCGTGATGCGCTTCCTTGATAGCATCCTTAAACAGAGAATAGATAAACGTATCTTTCAAACTTCCACCTTGAGAGCCAACACCGATACAATCTCCCAATCCTCCCCCTTGTTGGATTTCAAGTTGAAGTTCCTTAAACGCTTCTTTCGACTCGAGCTGAGCGTCGATCATTCTGTTGTAAGCAACGACATGTTCAGCTTGTCGCTTGTCAACCTTTTGCACCGAGGCATAAAATTTATGAACTGCAGCTGAAGGGACAACGGTTCTATGGCCATAAATTGGATGATAAGGGTTTTGATGAGGTGGTAAGCCCGAAGTCGGACCAAAACTGTGCGACACTCTAATTGGAGATTTTTTCTTTCCTTCGGTCGATGGTTCGGCGTCAAGATCGATAGTTGCTGTCTTCTGACGCTTCGCTTTAGAAGATTCACCATTACCCGCAGCCTTGCGTTTCTTGGGTGGTTTCGGAGGTGAGGGAGGCGGAGTGACAGGTTCAGGAATCTCGGCACGAACAGACAGCTTCGTCCAAGGAAGATCAATCACACAGTTCTCCGGATTCAGATAGGTACTTGTGATCTTGACAACTCCATTCTTTTTCATGTGTTTCTCCGTCGGAGTTGCCGGAATGAATCCTTGGTCATGAAGCATCCCATAGATCAGACAAGGGTGTGTAAGACGGAATCTTTTCTTCTTAGGCAATTCAAGTTCACGTTTGATCGCCTCATCCGAGAGTCTGGCGATCTTGCATAAGTCAGCAAAAATTATTCTTCCAAGATTAACCTGTTCACCACAGCTGAGACAGAAGATAAGATGCATTAGTTCATTAGACATCACAGTCTCATCAGGATTGACAATCCAATTCGACATCCCTAGGCGATGGAGTATGCCATAAAAAGTGTTGGAAATCGATATCCCGGAATTAATAAATTAATTAAAATTAATTATCTAATTAATTCCGACCGAAATCCTTCGGAGAACGAATATCCAGAATTGTCAAATTGCGGAACGACAATTCCAATCGACTCCCGGTTGCCGGAACCCCACCACGAACCTCCACGGGGATAGAACCCAACCGAAACCCTAACCGCGGGGATAGCCCGCGGCTGTCCGGTCGAGCCCCCGTGTGGGGCTCGCGGCTGTTCGTAGCAGCCATAGGGGGCTGCCCAGCCATGCCCTAGGTGATCGCACATCCGCCACGATCAAAATCGTGGCATGCGATCACCACAGCCCGCCACCGCGCGAACGGTGGCCCAGCCGCGCGAGCGGCGATCAGCCCGCGCAAGCGGCGATCAGCCCGCGCGAGCGGCGCTGAGCAATCGTACGGGCTGCTCCCAGCAGCCCGCTGGTCGTCCCCGGACGAGGCTCGCATCGCACGCGAGTCCGCTGCGGGAGAACCCGCAGCTCGCGTCGAGCCCATCCGGACGATCGAGCACGCGCTCGATCGAGTCTCGGCGTCCAGCCGAGGCTCGCCCCTCTCGACCCTCTCTTGCTCGAGCCGTTGAGCCGCCGGCGGTCCGGTGATCTTCGATCACCACCGCCCGGTTCAACCTCGACAAAGGTCGCGTTCTCGGATCTTACGTTCACGTTATTTTCACAATAATAATTTAAAATCATCGAAGGGGGTTCAACGATTTTACCTTTGTTCTCGTTGTACGGAGAAACGAGATCTATGAAGACCTTGAGACCTTCCCACGTATTCCTTGCACTAGCTCGAACGTCGGGTGGGCGACGATCTTCCGAACTCCATGGATCTCCCTCTCTACTTTCTCTCTCTAGAATTGTGATCTTCAAGTTATGAGAATAGAGAAGACCATGTAGTGCTTTTATAGGCTACGTAGGGGATCTTAAGGAGGTGGAATATTGGGCTTCCAATATTAATGATTAAATTGAGCCCAAGCCCAAATCTATTAATCCATTAATATTAATTAATTCTATTTTCCACTATATAAAATTAATTGCACTCCCAATATTAAACCATATTATATCAAATAATATTTCTCCGGTAGTATTATTTATTCCGTGTATTTAAGATATAAATATCCATGAATAAAATTAATTTATTGCTAATTAATTTATTCATCTCTTGTATCCGAGACTAGTACCATTCAACCTTAATTATTATGCGGAACAAATCCACCTGCAGGGTTTACATAATAATTCCTTATGAACTCATCTCGGGGATATTATCAACCCTTCCGGGATACACTTTCCCGTCAAGTATTCACGGCATGTCATATATAAAATATAGCGACCCAACTTAACCGGTAATTGAACCAGTAAATAAACCGGTCAATTCCTTTGGAAAATCAAAGTCACTTATATTAAATATACACACCCGCAATAGTATCGGGGATTAAGAATAAAATACACTGAGACTCAAATCGATTATCGCCGGCAATCCTAATCGATAAATCTCAAGCAGATCCGCTCAATACACCAAGTGTACAAGTGTGATAAAATAATTAAGATAAATTATTTTCTCTCTCACACAACGACTATACCGATGGATTGGTCCGTGTCCATCTAGGTCGTGAGCAACTGTTCGATTAAATACGAGTAACCGATAGTATGATCTTCTGTGCGCCCATGCTTGCACCATACTAACTACAACGTATAAAATCCAGGACTATGATTTGCATATATTTAATTATAAATAATTAAACGCAAATAATTGTTTATTTAATTAAATAGATTAATGGCAATGGATTGGGAGTTTCCGTTACTTAAATCTAGACATTAAGTACACAACTCCAACAATCTCCCACTTGTACTAAGGTCTAGTCATTTCCTCCAAACTCCCGACTCCCATACTCATCACGTGCTTAAGTTGTACTTCCAAGAAGTACTATGTGAATGAGCAATCTAGGTTGCCGCTCTGAAGTTATCTTGGTGACTACGGCGTCGTCTTCCCTGACGATGATTCGTATCAGGTGGTACTTGCTCTATGTGTTATCTTACACTTATGGACTTGTGATCTCTTACCATTTGCCATCGCACCGCTATTCACATAGCCTTTGGAAAATTAAGAATCACATCTAAGTCCCAGAGATTATCCCGGAGCTATACCAAAACTTCCGCTGCCTCTGAGGCCGCTTATTTGGTTACCCATGGCAGAGTCCGAAAAGCATCGTGCTTATCACTCTTCCATGTTAAAACTCCTTCTCCTTCAATAGTGAAACACATAGCCTGATATCGACTTACACTGGTCCTCATTCGATTAGAAATCTAAGAGAATGTAATCCAAAGGAAATGCTTGTTTGCTCCGTAATCCAGAACATAGTTTCCAGTACTTAGAAAGTACTTAAAATGTTCATTACAGCAGTCGAGTATTCCTTTCCAGGACTACCTTGATATCCTCCCACTATACTAGCCGCATAGCAGATATCAGGTTCTCGTTTTTAACATCGCATTTATTAAGCTTTCCACACTCCAAGTGTAGGAAACCGCTTTAATTGCTTCTATCTCCTTTTGTGTTCCAAAAACACATATCCTTAGATAGATGCATTCCGTATCTGAAAGGTAACGAACCTTTCTCGGAATCTTGAATGTTAAAACGAACTATAATCATATATATGTAAGATGTCCAGGAGAAGTACAACTTCTTCCTATATCTTTCATAATGATTTATCCAGACAACCATCATTTCATGTCTGATTACATCTTTACATTGTTGCCAATGATAAAATGTTATCTACATAAAACCCGAGAAACACCACTTTGTTCCATCATGTTTCCAATACACACAATTCGTCTATGCTTTGATGAATCCATAAAATAGACTATCTCATCAACTTGCAAGTACCAAGAACTCAATGCTTTGTTCCAATCCATAAATGGATCAACTAAGCTTGTACTCTAAATGATCTTGCCTCTTAGCAATAAACTTTATTGCTTTCTAAGAGAGCACATTTAGATCTAGTACTGCCTCTATGTAGATCCAGGGATCGATTTCATGTATACTAGGTCCAGAGTCCGAAGACTCTCCTAGTCTTATGAATATCTTCGGTTGTCACACAACCTCCCACTACAACGGCATTCCGGTGTATAAACAGTAATAACAGTAGGTGCAGTTAGTGGTGTACCGCTACTCGGTTCGGCTGGTTCTAAGTCTTAATCTCTCTCTCTCTCTCATTTCAAAGTATTACGTCACTTTGGGCTTGTGGTTCATCTAATAGTCTTCCTCTAAGAACCGGGCGTTAGAACTTATAACGTCCTTCTGGTTCATGGTACTATTGAACACACATCCTTTTGTTCTTCTAGGATATTCTACAACCGCACTTGAATGCGCCGTTGTTTCCAGACATATCCATAGAACATAGGTAGTTCCGTATAACTCATGCTTTTACTATTTCTATAAGAGTTCCATTTCTTATTTCCGACACACCATTTCTACACAAGAGTGTATGGTGTAGTCATTTGGGATCAAATCCCAATCTCTGATCAGTATGCCATGCATTCCTCAGACAGGCACTTGCCTCTGCGATTAGATCGCAGGCTTTCAATGGATATACCATGATGGTTCCCCACAATAGCTTTGTGTCCATTGACTTGTCAAAACACTTTGCTTTTGTGGCACATCAGGTATGCTAATCCATTCTTTCGAGTAATCATAAAATGAAGTACTCGTACCTTATTGTCTGAGTAAACAAAGGTCTGCACACATCAGAGTCAATCAATTCTAATACTTGTCCGGATCTTATACCTTATATCCATAAAGGATTGCTTAGTCATGTTATCTTCCAAATCAGATTCTTAGGTCGGAAGGTCCACTCCTTCAACTTAATTGATCAAAATATCAATTTTCGACCTTTGAACTTCTTATTTGAAAACACGACTTAGCATAAGAATCCACAAGTATAAATGATTCATTACAGAAATATCTCTTAAAAGTAAAGCGAGTTATATACTACGGTTCATTGCATCGTGATGGACTTAGGATTTATCATTTATATATTGCTAGCTAATGTACCAGAATAGATAATATCCTTATTTCTTCTTATAACCATCAAATGATTAAAAGAAATAAAATATCCATTCATCAGAAATCCAGAACAAAGTTCTTTCTAAAAGGTACATAAAAGCAATAACTCAAAATGAAATCCTATAGCATGTCCTCCACTGCAACTGCTGCCTCCTCTACAGCATTGCCCATGTAAACTACGATTTCTTCTTTTCCAAGTCGTCGGGTTTCCTGGAACCCTCGCATTTAGAATGCGCATACCGTCAATGGTTCCATATCTACACACCAGGTTCCGGTAGATAATACCACTGACTATGTCTTACGACTAAAGAAGATTTCGTACTTTCTTTGAGAGGATAATCAGACTTCCAGTACCTAGACTGTTTGCATCGAGAACACTAGCCTATTGGCTTTCTCGCCCCATCTCGTGATCCAAGAAACTTAGGACCACTGGGTTTCTTTGCTTGCTTTTCCTTTCCCCCGATTTTGCCTTTAGGTTCGAAACCTTTGGCATTGGCTACAAGAGCTTGCGATTTCCGTCTCAACTCGTCTAAAAGGTCAATCATCTCAAAAACGTGTTTAAGCGTTTCCTCGAAGCGACTGGCTTTTATGAGTATCCTCATCGCTTCTTGTCTAGCCGCCTATGTCATGTCTAAACATCTCCTTGAGTTTGAACATGATAAAATCAGTTCTTTCCTCAACAGTCGAGACATTAGTAGGTTCGGGAGAACAAAGCTCACTGAGTACAAACTTGTACTCTTTAACAGTCTAGGCAATGTCTAGATCTCTATTCCAATCAATACATTTAGGGACCAGTGAGTTAAATTCCTCAAGTATCACATAAAGTGGGTTCAAAGCCATCCATAATCTATGAGCACATATAACAACAAACAATCGATTTAATCTCCGATATTATCTCCCTTAAATAATATCATTAAACCACTAATCACATCTAAAATCCCATCAGGTAAGGCAAGCCACGTGGTGTGGACGTTTACCCACCCAAACGACTTAGCAATTAGATTTTCTTTGGTCATACATCACTTATAGCGGAACCTCGTGGGGAGGAATACTATAATGCGTATCTAAGTGTAAACCATTACTCAGTACCAAAGTAAATCGTTTGGAATTGCTACATCACCGCAAGCCACGTGGTGTGGACGTTTACGATAACTTCACAACTCTTCACAATTACTTACAACTGTCTACATCAATTAATCCAAAATCCGTCAGCATAGCAAGCCACGTGGTGTGGACGTTTACTACACCAAGAGACTTTTATAATTGACTCCCAATTACTTGATCCATTCAATCTTGTAAATCAAGACGTGGAGAATCATAAGTGAAACTCGAAGTTTCTAACCAGTGATTCACCATGCGAACAACCCTATCTCTCATAAATGAGGGAGCCGAGCAGACAATCGATCCATCTATAAAAGAATGGTACGAAGGTCTCTAATTTGTGTCCTCTACATGACCAAGTGGCTTTGGCTCCATTCCACTCCCCGGGGTGAGAATGAGTCGACTTGAAATCAGCTTTGGAAAGACAAATTAGGCATTGTTTGATAAACTTAATCAATGTTTCTCGTAAGAGGAATTACAAGAACTCTCCTCCAATGACTTATCTATATAAACTTCAAAAGTTTATAAAAGTCACCAAGAGAGCAGCAATGGAGACCATGGGTATGTTTCCATACCCTCTCCCACTTAGCTTTTTACAATAAAGGGATACGCTATCTAGTGCATAAAGTAAACACATATAGCATGCATACATGTAATAAAGCACATAAATATTATCACATAGTCAAAATAATACTAGAATATTATTTTCCGACTATTATGGCTTTATCGCATCTCCGTACGCATCTTCTAGTCTTCAGTCTTCGTTTCTTGAATGCTCCATGTGACGAGAATATTAATATCCAATATTTAAATCCATTTATTTTCAATTAATCCAAAAGTTACTTAATTCGAAAATTAAGTCAATCGAATATATCGAAAATAAAATTAAATATTATTAATATTTTATTTATTTATTTTCCTTTCTAATTCTATTAAATCTTTAGAATAGTCTATCCAAGTAAAACTTGGAATATTCTAGAAGACCTCTATAATAGAATAAGGAAATAATATAAATTAGGACTCTTAATCCTTCCAAATTAATTCTTTTCCTAATCTATTAAAAATTCCATAAAGGAATAATTAAATAGGAAAAATTAATTAAGGACTTTCAAAACTTTCCAAATTAATTATTTTCCTAATCCATTAAAAATTCCATAAAGGAATAATTAAATAGGAAAAACAAATTAATTCTAAATTTATTCTTTTCCTAATCCATGAAAATTCCCATGAGTAGGAATAATCAAATAGGAAAATAAATTTAATACTAAATTAATTCTTTTCTTATTCCATGAATATTCCATAAAAGAAATAATCAAATAGGAAAACCGAATTAAAATAGGAAAGTTGGATCTCGGCGGAAGAGCACGGGTTGGGAGTCCCCGCGCCCTACCACCACCATCGACTACCCTTCGGAGAAGCATGCCGCAGCCACCCCAGCCCACGCGCCACCACCATTGGTGGTTGGCGTGGCCGAGGAGTCCCGCGGGCAGCCCCCTCGCCTAGGGCTCGATCCTACATGGGGTCGATCATGATGATCGATCCCTCGTCCCTGTTGGAATTCGCTATCCCGGGTTATCAAAATTGCGGAACCGATAACCCGAACGAACCCTTCGCCGGAGATCACACGAACGCCGACTCATCCGCCGGAGTCCGGGCTTTGGAGACCACGCACCCGAAGGCGCGCGATTCGCCCCCACCCGAACCCCCGCGAGTGCGGGGTTCGTACGATCGAATCGATCGCGCCAAGCGCGATCGGGGTGGGCTGCCCAGCAGCCCCCGCGACGGGTCCGGCGACCCGCCGCCACCAGGAGGCCCCCGCCTTCACGGCGGGGTAGGGCACGGCACCAGCCCGTGCCCAGCGATCGATCCCATGGATCGATCGCACACCCTCGGCCCAGCCGAGGGTTCGCCCCCATGCCCGCGAAACCCTAGCCCGGGCGATCGCCCGTGGTCCGGTGGCTTCGCCACCACCACGCGATCGTCCCCCGTTCATGGTTTCTTATCTCGGATCTTCGTCCTACGGTATTCTCGATAAATCAAATCGAACAATTAACAAGTGCGTTGAGAATTGTACCTACGATTCGTTGTTCGGAGAAACGAAATCGATGATGACCTCGTGATCTTCCCGCGTATTCCTTGCACTCCGTTCGAACGTCGGGTGGGCGACGAGCTATCGAACTTATGGATCCTCTTCACTCTCAGAACTTTATTGTTGGCGTAACTTAGGTTAGTAAAAGTGAAGACCATGTAGTGCTTTTATAGGCTACGAAGGGGATCATAAGGAGAATAAATATTGGGCTTCAATATTGAAAATTAAATTGGGTCCAACCCAAATCCATTAATTCTTATCAATATTAATTTTATTTATTTTCCACTATATAAATAAAATTGCACTCCCAATATTATTCCATATTATACCAAATAATATTTCTCCATCTTAGTATTATTTATTCCGTGTATTTAAGATTTAAATATCCATGAATAAAATTAATTTATTGCTTAATAAATTTATTCATCTCTTATATCCGAGAATAGTACCACTCAACCTTATTTATTATGCGGAACAAATCCACTCGCGAGGTTTACATAATAAATCCTTATGAGCTCATCTCGGGGATATTATCAACCCTTCCGGGATACACTGCCCCTTCAAGAATTCACGGCATGCCATATATAAAATATAGTGACCCAACTTAACCGGTAATTAACCCAATAATTAAATCGGTTAATTCCTTTGGTAAATCAAAGTCACTTATATTAAATATACACACCCGCAATTGTTTCAGGGATTAAGAATAAAATACTCCGAGTCTCAAATCAATTATCGCCGAGCAATCCTAATTGATGAGTCTCAATCGATCCGCTCAATACACCAAGTGTACAAGTGTGATAAAATAATTAAGATAAATTATTTTCTCTCTCACACAACGACTATACCGATGGATTGGTCCGTGTCCATCTAGGTCGTGAGCAACTGTTCGATTAAATACGAGTAACCGATAGTATGATCTTCTGTGTGCCCATGCAACACCATACTAACTACAACGTATAAAATCCAGGACTATAATTTGCATATATTCAATTAACAATAATTAAAAGCAAATGAATGTCTGTAATAGATAGGTAAATGAAAGTGCATACAGAGTTCAGAATACTCAAATCTAGACATTAAGTATACTACTCCATCAATCTCCCACTTATACTAAGGTCTAGTCTTATCTTCCAAACTTCTGACTCCCAAACCCTCCAAGTGCTTGTAGTATACTTCCTTAGGAAGTATCTTGGTGAAAGGGTCCGCTAGGTTGTCTTCTGAAGCTATCTTGGTGACTATCGCATCGCCCCTCTTGACGATGTCTCGAATCAGGTGGTACTTGCGCTCTATGTGTTTTGTAGCACTATGGGACCGTGGTTCCTTACTGTTTGCCACTGCACCGCTATTGTCACAATAAATTGTCATAGCCTTGGGCAAACTCGGAATCACATCTAAGTCCTGGAGGAAATTAAGGAACCACACTGATTCTTTCGCTGCCTCTGAGGCTGCAACATATTCAGCTTCCATGGTAGAGTCCGAAATGCACTTTTGCTTAACACTCTTCCATGATACGGCTCCACCTGCCAAAGTGTACACATAGCCTGATGTCGACTTACGCCGGTCCTTATCAGCTTGGAAATCCGAATCTGTGTAACCCAAAGGAATCAGATTGTCTGCACCGTATCTCAGAATATAATCCTTAGTATTTCGCAAATACTTGAAAATGCTCTTAACGGCAGTCCAATGAGCCTTTCCAGGGTTACTCTGATATCTTGCTACTATGCCAACGGCATAACAGATATCAGGCCTCGTGCATAACATTGCATACATTAAGCTTCCCACAACCGAAGCGTAGGGAACCGCTTTCATGTCATCTTTCTCCTTCTGTGTCTGAGGACACATATCCTTAGAAAGATAAGTTCCTTTACTGAAGGGCAGATCACCCTTCTTGGAATCTTGCATGTTAAAACGAGCTAGAATCGTGTCTATGTAAGATTGCTGGGAGAGACACAATGTTCTATTCCGGCGATCCCTTATAACTTTGATCCCTAGAACATGTCCAACTTCTCCCAAATCTTTCATATCGAATTGTCTAGACAACCATCCCTTTATGTCTGATAACATCTTTACACTGTTGCCAATGAGAAGTATGTCATCTACATAAAGCACGAGAAACACCACCTTCTTTCCATCACGTTTCCAATACACACACGATTCGTCCATGCTTTGAATGAATCCAAAAGATTGGACTACTTCATCAAATCGCAGGTTCCACGATCTCGAGGCTTGTTTCAATCCATAAATGGATCGATTAAGCTTGCACACTAGATGATCTCGCCCCTTAGCAATGAATCCTTCTGGTTGTTTCATATAAATCGTCTCGTCAAGACTTCCATTAAGGAAAGCTGTCTTGACATCCATTTGCCACACCTCATAATCCATATGAGCTGCTATGGATAAGAGAATCCGGATTGACTTTATCTTGGCTACCGGCGAGAAGGTCTCCTCATAATCGATTCCCTCTTTCTGAGTATATCCTTTCGCAACAAGCCGAGCTTTAAAGGTTTCAACCTTTCCGTCAGATCCTCTCTTTCTCTTGTAGACCCATTTACACCCAATTGGCTTTACGCCGCTTGGTGGTTCTACAAGATCCCAGACTTTATTAGAATCCATAGATTCTATTTCGGATTTCATCGCTTTCTTCCAAGAAGGCGCATCTATATCTTGTACCGCCTCATCATAGGTCCAGGGATCGACTTCATGAACTCCGGGTGCCGAGTCCGAAGACTCACCCAGTCCAATCCATCTGTCCGGTTGTTTAACAACCCTCCCACTACGACGGCGTTCTGGTGTATTAACAGTGACAGTATTAGGTGCAGGTTCTAGTGGTGTATCTATACTCGGTTCGGCTGTATCCAGGTCTTCCTCGTTACCTCTCAACTCATCAAGTATTATGTCACTTTTGGGCTTGTGGTCCATGACATAGTCTCCCTCTAAGAACCGAGCGTTAGTACTTATAACGATCTTCTGGTCCGTAGGACTATAGAACATGCCACCCTTAGTTCCTTTCGGGTATCCTACAAACAGCCGTATTTCTGATCTAGGTTCTAACTTATCGGCGCCTTGTCGCAACACATGTGCTGGACATCCCCAGATCCGAATGTGTCTCAAGTTAGGCTTACGCCCACTCCACAATTCCATGGGTGTAGTTGGTACCGTTTTGGTCGGAACCCTGTTCAGAATGTACGCCGCTGTTTCCAAGGCAAGTCCCCAGAACATAACAGGTAAATCCGAGTAACTCATCATCGATCGCACCATCTCCATAAGAGTCCTATTCCTTCTTTCTGACACACCATTCTGCTGAGGCGTATATGGTGAAGTCAGCTGGGATTCAATCCCATTCTCTGCCAAGTATGCCTTGAATTCTCCAGACAGGTACTCGCCTCCGCGATCAGATCGCAGGCATTTTATGGATTTACCACGAAGGTTCTCCACAAGAGCCTTGAATTCCTTGAACTTGTCAAAAGAATCACTCTTGTGGCGCATCAGGTAAATATATCCATACCTTGAGTAATCATCAGTAAAGGTGATGAAATACTCGTACCCTCCCCTTGCCTGAGTAGACATAGGTCCGCATACATCAGAGTGAATCAAATCCAATACTTGTTCAGCTCTACGTCCTTTACCAGAAAAAGAACGCTTGGTCATTTTACCCTCCAAACAGGATTCGCAGGTTGGAAGGTCCTCTCCTTCTATGCCGCTAATGAGACCATCAGCTTTCAACCTTTGAATTCTATTCGAATTAATATGACCTAGTCTTAGATGCCACAAGTATAATTGATTCATTTTAGAAGGCTCCTTTCTCTTATTGGTGTTTGTAGATGTGTTATTACTCTCGGTTAGTTGCACCGTGTTAGACTCAGGATTCAGAATATACAAATCGTCTACCAATGTACCAGAACAGACAATCTCACTATTTCTTCTTATGACCACAGAGTGATCAAAAGAAACAGAATATCCATTCAGAATTAACTTAGAAACTGAAATTAAATTCTTTCTAAAATTCGATACATAAAGACAATTTTGTAAAACCAAAACCCTATCACTACTAAAGCGTAAGTGAACGTCTCCCACTGCAACAGCCGCCACCTTCGCGGCATTGCCCATGTAGACCACGATCTCTCCCTCTCTAAGTCTCCGGGTTTCCTGGAACCCCTGCAATGAATTGCAGACATGGTCAGTGGCACCCGTATCTACACACCAGGTGCTGGTAGATATCACCGCTGACAATGTTTCAGTGACTAAGGAAAATTTCGTACCTTTGATGAGAGGACAATCAGACCTCCAGTGCCCAGACTGCTTGCATCGATAGCACTTGCCAGAAGGCTTGCCTTTCCCAATCCGTGGCTTTGAGCCACTGGGTTTCTTTGCACGCTTTTCCTCTAGCCTTGCCACAAAAGCTTGTGATTCTTTTAACTTACGCACAAACTCCGCTCTCGTTGAATCCTTTTTAAGGGACTCATTGAGAGAGAATTCTGTGAGTATGTTAATCACCTCTTGTCCGGCTTCCACGCCATGTCTCAACATCATCCTGAGGTCATTTCGAATGTCCTCATCAGTTGGGACAACAGTGGATTCGGAAAGCTCAACAGTCTGGACAATGTCCAGATTTCGTTCCCAATCATCACCATATGGAACCGGTGAGTTTTCATCCTTAAGTATATCACAAAGTGGGGTCACAGTCATTCTTAACCTATAAGCACATAAAACAGACAAACAATTTAATATCCGATATTATCTCCCTTAAATAATATCATTAAATCACTAATCACATCTAAAATCCCATCAGGTAAGGCAAGCCACGTGGTGTGGACGTTTACCCACCCAAATGATTTAGCAATTAGATTTTCTTCGGTCATACATCAATTATAGCGTGACCTCGTGGGGAGGAATACTATAACGCGTATCTAAGTGTAAACCATTACTCAGTACCAAAATAAGTTACTTGGAATCGCTACATCACCGCAAGCCACGTGGTGTGGACGTTTACGATAACTTCACAACTCTTCATAATTACTTACAACTGTCTACATCAATTAATCCAAAGTCCGTCAGCATAGCAAGCCACGTGGTGTGGACGTTTACTACACTAAGAGACTTTTATAATTGACTCCCAATTACTTGATCCATTTAATCTCGTAAATCAAGACGCGGAGAATCATAAGTGAAACTCGAAGTTTCTAACCAGTGATTCACCATGCGAACAACCCTATCTCTCATAAATGAGGGAGCCGAGCAGACAAACGACCCATCTATCAAAGAATGGCACGAAAGTCTCTAATTTGTGTCCTCTACATGACCAAGTGGCTCTGGCTCCATTCCACTCCCCGGGGTGAGAATGAATCGACTTGAAATCAGCTTTGGAAAGACAAATTAGGCATTGTTTGACAAACTTAATCAATGTTTCTTGTAAGAGGAATTACAAGAACTCTCCTCCAATGACTTATCTATATAAACTTCAAAAGTCTATAAAAGTCACCAAGAGAGCAGCAATGGAGACCATGGGTATGTTTCCATACCCTCTCCCACTTAGCTTTTTACAATAAAGGGATACGCTATCTAGTGCATAAAATAAACACATATAGCATGCATACATGTAATAAAGCACACAGTATTATCACATAGTCAAAATAATTACTAGAATATTATTTTCCGACTATTATGGCTTCATCACATCCCCGTACGCATCTTCTAGTCTTCAGTCTTCGTTTCTTGAATGCTCCAAGTGACGAGAATATTAATATCCAATATTTAAATCTATTTATTTTCAATTAATCCAAAAGTTACTTAATTCGAAAATTAAGTCAATTGAATATATCAAAAATAAAATTAAATATTATTAATATTTTTATTTAATTTATTTTCTTTTTCCACTTCATTAAATCACTAGAATAATCCATCCAAGATACTCTTGGAATATTCTAGATGATATCCATAATGAAATAATAAAAAAAATAATTAGGACTATTATACTTTTCCAAATTTATTTTATTCCTAATCCATGAATATTCCCATGAGTAGGAATAATCAAATAGGAAAAATAAATTTAGTACTAAATTAATTCTTTTTCTATTTATCTAGATTATTCCATAAGGAAATAATCAAAATAGGAAATAATGAATTAATTAGGAAAGTATATTTCCGGTAGGAGTAGCCCGGGTTGGGAGACCCCGAACCACCCCCACCTTCGATCGACCGGCCAGCCACGGGGAGGAGCGCCGCCGCCCAGCCAAGCCGCCAACCACCGAAACCGGTGGCAGCCGCGGCTAGGGCAACAGCCCCCCGCCCCATGCCTTCGATCGGGCATCATGGGGATCGATCCAATCGATCCCTAGCCCCTCGTCCATCCCGTCACTTCGTCTTCTCCGGCGGTCTTCGATACGTCGATCCAATTGCAAAATTAAATTTACAAAAATCTAAATTACAATTCCGGTATCGATTCTATACACGAAATCGACCCTATACAATTTCCGGAAAAACAACGAACATAATAATAAATCCTAAATTCGGTCAACCCCCGAATTTTTACTATTACAAGCATTCACCACCAAAAACGAATCTCGACATGTCCGAGAGTTTAATAAAACCAACAATCATGACAAAATAAATTAAGCGAATAATAAATTAAGCCATAATAGTCGGAACCCTGCAAGGTAGAACAATTTTTATCGAAAATACCGCGAACGTAAACCACGCTCTGATACCAATTGTTGGAATTCGCTATCCCGGGTTATCAAAATTGCGGAACCGATAACTCGAACGAACCCTTCGCCGGAGATCACACGAACGCCGACTCATCCGCCGGAGTCCGGGCTTTGGAGACCACGCACCCGAAGGCGCGCGATTCGCCCCCACCCGAACCCCCGCGAGTGCGGGGTTCGTACGATCGAATCGATCGCGCCAAGCGCGATCGGGGTGGGCTGCCCAGCAGCCCCCGCGACGGGTCCGGCGACCCGCCGCCACCAGGAGGCCCCCGCCTTCACGGCGGGGTAGGGCACGGCACCAGCCCGTGCCCAGCGATCGATCCCATGGATCGATCGCACACCCTCGGCCTAGCCGAGGGTTCGCCCCCATGCCCGCGAAACCCTAGCCCGGGCGATCGCCCGTGGTCCGGTGGCTTCGCCACCACCACGCGATCGTCCCCCGTTCATGGTTTCTTATCTCGGATCTTCGTCCTACGGTATTCTCGATAAATCAAATCGAACAATTAACAAGTGCGTTGAGAATTGTACCTACGATTCGTTGTTCGGAGAAACGAAATCGATGATGACCTCGTGATCTTCCCGCGTATTCCTTGCACTCCGTTCGAACGTCGGGTGGGCGACGAGCTATCGAACTTATGGATCCTCTTCACTCTCAGAACTTTATTGTTGGCGTAACTTAGGTTAGTAAAAGTGAAGACCATGTAGTGCTTTTATAGGCTACGAAGGGGATCATAAGGAGAATAAATATTGGGCTTCAATATTGAAAATTAAATTGGGTCCAACCCAAATCCATTAATTCTTATCAATATTAATTTTATTTATTTTCCACTATATAAATAAAATTGCACTCCCAATATTATTCCATATTATACCAAATAATATTTCTCCATCTTAGTATTATTTATTCCGTGTATTTAAGATTTAAATATCCATGAATAAAATTAATTTATTGCTTAATAAATTTATTCATCTCTTATATCCGAGAATAGTACCACTCAACCTTATTTATTATGCGGAACAAATCCACTCGCGAGGTTTACATAATAAATCCTTATGAGCTCATCTCGGGGATATTATCAACCCTTCCGGGATACACTGCCCCTTCAAGAATTCACGGCATGCCATATATAAAATATAGTGACCCAACTTAACCGGTAATTAACCCAATAATTAAATCGGTTAATTCCTTTGGTAAATCAAAGTCACTTATATTAAATATACACACCCGCAATTGTTTCAGGGATTAAGAATAAAATACTCCGAGTCTCAAATCAATTATCGCCGAGCAATCCTAATTGATGAGTCTCAATCGATCCGCTCAATACACCAAGTGTACAAGTGTGATAAAATAATTAAGATAAATTATTTTCTCTCTCACACAACGACTATACCGATGGATTGGTCCGTGTCCATCTAGGTCGTGAGCAACTGTTCGATTAAATACGAGTAACCGATAGTATGATCTTCTGTGTGCCCATGCAACACCATACTAACTACAACGTATAAAATCCAGGACTATAATTTGCATATATTTAATTAACAATAATTAAAAGCAAATGAATGTCTGTAATTAACAATAATTAAAATTAATTATCTAATTAATTCCGACCGAAATCCTTCGGAGAACGAATATCCGGAATTGTCAAATTGCGGAACGACAATTCCAATCGACTCCCGGTTGCCGGAACCCCACCACGAACCTCCACGGGGATAGAACCCAACCGAAACCCTAACCGCGGGGATAGCCCGCGGCTGTCCGGTCGAGCCCCCGTGTGGGGCTCGCGGCTGTTCGTAGCAGCCATAGGGGGCTGCCCAGCCATGCCCTAGGTGATCGCACATCCGCCACGATCAAAATCGTGGCATGCGATCACCACAGCCCGCCACCGCGCGAGCGGTGGCCAAGCCGCGCGAGCGGCGATCAGCCCGCGCAAGCGGCGATCAGCCCGCGCGAGCGGCGCTGAGCAATCGTACGGGCTGCTCCCAGCAGCCCGCTGGTCGTCCCCGGACGAGGCTCGCATCGCACGCGAGTCCGCTGCGGGAGAACCCGCAGCTCGCGTCGAGCCCATCCGGACGATCGAGCACGCGCTCGATCGAGTCTCGGCGTCCAGCCGAGGCTCGCCCCTCTCGACCCTCTCTTGCTCGAGCCGTTGAGCCGCCGGCGGTCCGGTGATCTTCGATCACCACCGCCCGGTTCAACCTCGACAAAGGTCGCGTTCTCGGATCTTACGTTCACGTTATTTTCACAATAATAATTTAAAATCATCGAAGGGGGTTCAACGATTTTACCTTTGTTCTCGTTGTACGGAGAAACGAGATCTATGAAGACCTTGAGACCTTCCCACGTATTCCTTGCACTAGCTCGAACGTCGGGTGGGCGACGATCTTCCGAACTCCATGGATCTCCCTCTCTACTTTCTCTCTCTAGAATTGTGATCTTCAAGTTATGAGAATAGAGAAGACCATGTAGTGCTTTTATAGGCTACGTAGGGGATCTTAAGGAGGTGGAATATTGGGCTTCCAATATTAATGATTAAATTGAGCCCAAGCCCAAATCTATTAATCCATTAATATTAATTAATTCTATTTTTCACTATATAAAATTAATTGCACTCCCAATATTAAACCATATTATATCAAATAATATTTCTCCGGTAGTATTATTTATTCCGTGTATTTAAGATATAAATCTCCATGAATAAAATTAATTTATTGCTAATTAATTTATTCATCTCTTGTATCCGAGACTAGTACCATTCAACCTTAATTATTATGCGGAACAAATCCACCTGCGGGGTTTACATAATAATTCCTTATGAACTCATCTCGGGGATATTATCAACCCTTCCGGGATACACTTTCCCGTCAAGTATTCACGGCATGTCATATATAAAATATAGCGACCCAACTTAACCGGTAATTGACCCAGTAATTAAACCGGTCAATTCCTTTGGAAAATCAAAGTCACTTATATTAAATATACACACCCGCAATAGTATCGGGGATTAAGAATAAAATACACTGAGACTCAAATCGATTATCGCCGGCAATCCTAATCGATAAATCTCAAGCAGATCCGCTCAATACACCAAGTGTACAAGTGTGATAAAATAATTAAGATAAATTATTTTCTCTCTCACACAACGACTATACCGATGGATTGGTCCGTGTCCATCTAGGTCGTGAGCAACTGTTTGATTAAATACGAGTAACCGATAGTATGATCTTCTGTGCGCCCATGCTTGCACCATACTAACTACAACGTATAAAATCCAGGACTATGATTTGCATATATTTAATTATAAATAATTAAACGCAAATAATTGTTTATTTAATTAAATAGATTAATGTCAATGGATTGGGAGTTTCCGTTACTTAAATCTAGACATTAAGTACACAACTCCAACAAAAAGCAGGTAGCTTGGAGGGTGGGGGTGTTGACGACTTCACTTTGCCCTTAGTCAGAAAAGTACCAATCTTCAAGTCATCAGCTTTGTCTTCAGCAGAGGGTCTAACCCAAGTACCCTCAGTAGTTGATCGCTTCAGATATTGGTTGATAGCTGAAGGACGAAAGTTGTATACCTTCTTTCGGAAAACAAACGATCCAAACAACCTGTTCTTTGGATCAGCGAACTCAGGAGACAAGTGAGTATAGAACTTGTAGAGAATGGGAACCGAGTATCTATAAGTCAGGGAAACCGACCCAAAAATATTCATCTTCTTGAAAAACTCCATGACACCATGACTCCTATAATCCTCCTTACGGATAGTACGGTCAGCAAAGATACCCAGTTGAGAGATCAGTCGATGGCGACGTTCAGATGTAGGTGTATAAAAATCGTAGGAGTGAGCCTTTAGACATTCACTAACAGTTTGTGTTGGAGTTGTGTACTTAATGTCTAGATTTAAGTAACGGTAAACTCCCGATCATAGCATTTAATCTATTAAATTAACAAACAATTGTTTTGCGTTTAATTATTGTTAATTAAATATATGCAAATTATAGTCCTGGATTTTATACGTTGTAGTTAGTATGGTGCAAGCATGGGCGCACAGAAGATCATACTATCGGTTACTCGTATTTAATCAAACAGTTGCTCACGACCTAGATGGACACGGACCAATCCATCGGTATAGTCGTTGTGTGAGAGAGAAAATAATTTATCTTAATTATTTTATCACACTTGTACACTTGGTGTATTGAGCGGATCGTTGAGATTCATCGATTAGGATTGCCGGCGATAATCGATTCGAGTCTCAGTGTATTTTATTCTTAATCCCCGATATTATTGCGGGTGTGTATATTTAATATAAGTAACGTTGATTTACCAAAGGTATTAACCGATTTAATTATTGGGTTAATTTCCGGTTAAGTTGGGTCACTATATTTTATATATGACATGCCGTGAATAATTGACCGGACAGTGTATCCCGTAAGGGTTGATAATATCCCCGAGATGAGTTCATAAGGAATTATTGTGTAAACCTCATGAGTGGATTCGTTCCGCACAATAATTAAGGTTGAATGGTACTAGTCTCGGATTAAAGAGATGAATAAATTAATTAGCAATAAATTAATTTTATTCATGGATATTTAAATCTTAAATACACGGAATAAATAATACTACCGAAAAAATATTATTTGATATAATATGGTTTAATATTGGGAGTGCAATTAATTTATATAGTGGAAAATAAATTAATTAATATTGATAAGGATTAATGGACTTGGGCAGTGGGCTCAATTTAATCTTCAATATTGGAAGCCCAATATTCCACCTCCTTTAGATCCCCTACGTAGCCTATAAAAGCACTACATGGCCTTCATAAATCATAAGACAAGATTATCATACTTGATATTCTAGAGAGTTGAAGGAGATCCATAGGAGTTCGATAGATCGTCGCCCACCCGACGTTCGAACGAAGTGCAAGGAATACGTGGGAAGATTCAAAAGTCTTCAACTTGATTTCGTTTCTCCGCACAACGAATCAAAGGTACAATCATAAACTCCTTCGTGTGAATTTATGTGATTTAATTGTGATACGTACATGAATACAAGATCCGGGAAAACGATGAACTTCGGGGACGGGGATTCGAGATCCCCAGAGAACGTTAGAAGGACCCTCGGCTGGGAGCCGAGGGGTGCGATCGAACCTAGGGTTCGATCGCGGCGATCCGCGCGAAGGGACCCCGGCTGGACGCCGGGGCGAGCGATCGAGCTGGGCTCGATCGCGGGGGCGAGCCGCGGCTGTTGCCGCGGTGGTCAGCTGGGCTGACCGCCCCTCCCGACGGCGTGGGCGGTGAAGTCGCCGGACTCACCGCCCCGGGGCTGCCGGAGCAGCCCCACTCGATCAATCGATCGCGAACCCCGCGTCGGGGTTCGGCTGGGGTTTCGGCCGCGGGTTTATCCCGCGGCGATGCTCTCGTCGAGCCCGGTTCTTCGCGTGTGGTTTGCGTTGGTGATTTCCGACTCGGCGGGAGACTTCGACTGGGGGCGGGCTGCGTGTCTTCGGGCGCGTAGTCTCCAAAGGCCGGACTCCTGCGGATGAGTCGGTATTCGTGATCGGTTTCCGGTGACGGGATTTTGGTCGGGGTTATCGGTTCCGCAATTTTGATACCCCGGGATATCGATTTCCAGCAATTGGTATCAGAGCGTTTGGTTTCGTGTTCATGTATGTATTCAATTGTGTTCTACCTTGCAGGGATTCCGACTATCATGGTTTAATTAATTGTTAATTATTCGTTTAATTAATTGCTATTTAATTTACCATGATTGTTCGTTTATTAAACTCTCGGACATGTCGAGATTCGTTTTGTGTGGATGAATGCTTGTAATAGTAAAAATTCGGGGGTTGACCGAATTTAGATTTATTATTATTGTTCTATGTTTTCCGGAAAGTGTATAGGGTCGATTTCATGTATAGAATCGATACCGGAATTGTAAATTTATTTCTTGTAATTTATTTACGTTGGATCGATGCCGAGATGACCGCCGGAGAACGCGTGTGACGAAGAAGACGAAGAGGGCTCGGGATCGATCATGAGATCGATCCCATGAGGAACGATCGAAAAGGGGGGGGGGGGGGGGGGGCGTGGGCTGTCCGCGGGAACCCTCGGCCACGCCGTCCACCGGTGGTGGTGGTGCGTGGGCTGAGGTGGCGGCGGCACTCCTCCCGGCCGGCGATCGAGGTAGGGGGGCGCGGGGTCCTCGTGATCTCGTGTTTCTCCTACCATAGATTCACTTTCCTAATTGATTCGTTTTTCCTATTTGAGTTTTTCCTAATTTTGGGAATTCTCATGGATTAGTAAAAGAATTAATTGGAATTAATTTTATTCCTTATTCTATTATGGAAGTCTTCTAGAGTATTCCGAGTTCTACTTGGAATAGGATCCTAGAGATTTAATAGAATTAGAAAGGAATAATAGTTAATTTAGGATTGATTTATTTCCTAATTGATTATTCCTATTTTATGGGAATTTTCATAGTAATGGAAATTAATTAATCTTGAAAAGTAGAAGAGTCTTAATTTATTTTATTTCCTTATTCTATTATAGAAGTCTTCTAGAATATTCCAAGTTTGACTTGGATAGATTATTCTAGAGATTTAATAGAATTAGATAGGAAAAATAATAAATAAAAATATTAATAATATTTAATTTTATTTTTGATTTATTCGATTGACTTAATTTTCGAATTGAGTATCTTTTGGATTTATTAAAAATAAATAGATTTAAATATTGGGATTAATATTCTCGTCACATGGAGCATTCAAGAACGAAGACTGAAGACTAGAAGAAGCATACGGAGATGGAATAAAGCCATGATAGTCGGAAAATAATTTTTTCTAGCATTATTTTGACTATGTGCTATGTGCTTTATTACTTGTATGCATGCTTATGTGTTTAATTATGCATTAGATAGCGTATCCCTTTGTTATAAAAAGCTAAGTGGGAGAGGGGATGGAAACATTCCCATGGTCTCCATTACTGTTCTCTTGGTGACTCTTATGGACTTTTGAAGTTCGTATAGATGTGTCATTGTAGGAGAATTCTTGTAATTCCTCTTACAAGAAACATTGATTAAGTTTATCAAACAATGCCTAATTTGTCTTTCTGAAACTGACTTCAAGTCGACTCATTCTCACCCCGGGGAGTGGAATGGAGCCAGAGCCACTTGGTCATGTGGATGACACAAATTAGAGACATTCGTACCATCCTTTTAAGGTGGATCGATTGTCTGCTCGGCTCCCTCATCTAATGAGAGATAGGGTTGTTCGCATGGTGAATCACTGGTTAGAAACTTCGAGTTTCACTTATGATTCCCCGCGTCTTTATTTACAAAATCGAATGCTTCAAGTAATTGGATGTCAATTGTAAAAATCTTTTGGTGTAGTAAACGTCCACACTATCGTGGCTTGCTGCATTGAATGGGATTTTGGAACGATTGATGTAGACAGTTATAGAAGAAAGTGAAGGATCGTGTGTTAACGTAAACGTCCACACTATCGTGGCTTGCGGTGATATGCGAGTCCCAAACAATCTTCTTAGATACTGAGTAATGGTTTACACTTAGGTACGCTCTATAGTATTCTTCCCATCGAAGTAACGCTATAGTGATGTACGACCAAAGCAAATCTAATTGCTAAATCATTTGGATGGGTAAACGTCCACACTATCGTGGCTTGCCTTATTTGATGGGATTTTAGATGTGATTAGTAATTTAATGATATTATTTGAGGGAGATAATATCGGATATTAAATTAATTGTTTGTTTAAATGTGCTTATAGGTTTAGAGAATAGCTATGAATCCACTTGAGTTAATACTTGAGGAATTTGACGCACTCGTTCCATACTGTGTTGAATGGAAAGAAGAGTTAGACATTGCTCAGACTGTAAAGGAGTACAAAGACGTACTCAGTGAAACTTGTCCTCCTGGACTCACCATTAACTCAACTGAGGATGAGATTTTTGACTTTGAAAAATGGGATAATGCTCGTTCATTAGCCATTAATCATGATGTCATGCTTAAACTCAAGTTGATGTTTGTGCTGGAAATCGATATCCCGGGGTATCAAAAATTGCGGAACCGATAACCCCTAACGAAATCCCGTCGCCGGAAACCGATCACGAATACCGACTCATCCGCAGGAGTCCGGCCTTTGGAGACTACACGCCCGAAGACACGCAGCCCGCCCCCAGTCGAAGTCTCCCGCCGAGTCGGAAATCACCAACGCAAACCACACGCGAAGAACCGGGCTCGACGAGAGCATCGCCGCGGGATAAACCCGCGGCCGAAACCCTAGCCGAACCCCGACGCGGGGTTCGCGATCGATTGATCGTGTGGGGCTGCTCCGGCAGCCCCGGGGCGGTGAGTCTGGCGACTTCACCGCCCACGCCGTCGGGAGGGGCGGTCAGCCCAGCTGACCACCGCGGCAACAGCCGCGGCTCGCCCCCGCGATCGAGCCCAGCTCGATCGCTCGCCCCGGCGTCCAGCCGGGGTCCCTTCGCGCGGATCGCCGCGATCGAACCCTAGGTTCGATCGCACCCCTCGGCTCCCAGCCGAGGGTCCTTCGAACGTTCGCCGGGGATCTCGAATCCCCGTCCCCGAAGTTCGTCGTTTTCCCGGATCTTGTGTTCATGTACGTATCACAATTAAATCACATAAATTCACACGAAGGAGTTTATGATTGTACCTTTGATTCGTTGTGCGGAGAAACGAAATCAAGTTGAAGACCTTTGAATCTTCCCACGTATTCCTTGCACTTCGTTCGAACGTCGGGTGGGCGACGATCTATCGAACTCCTATGGATCTCCTTCAACTCTCTAGAATATCAAGTATGATAATCTTGTCTTATGATTTATGAAGGCCATGTAGTGCTTTTATAGGCTACGTAGGGGATCTAAAGGAGGTGGAATATTGGGCTTCCAATATTGAAGATTAAATTGAGCCCACTGCCCAAGTCCATTAATCCTTATCAATATTAATTAATTTATTTTCCACTATATAAATTAATTGCACTCCCAATATTAAACCATATTATATCAAATAATATTTCTCTGGTAGTATTATTTATTCCGTGTATTTAAGATTTAAATATCCATGAATAAAATTAATTTATTGCTAATTAATTTATTCATCTCTTTAATCCGAGACTAGTACCATTCAACCTTAATTATTGTGCGGAACGAATCCACTCATGAGGTTTACACAATAATTCCTTATGAACTCATCTCGGGGATATTATCAACCCTTACGGGATACACTGTCCGGTCAATTATTCACGGCATGTCATATATAAAATATAGTGACCCAACTTAACCGGAAATTAACCCAATAATTAAATCGGTTAATTCCTTTGGTAAATCAAAGTTACTTATATTAAATATACACACCCGCAATAATATCGGGGATTAAGAATAAAATACACTGAGACTCGAATCGATTATCGCCGGCAATCCTAATCGATGAATCTCAACGATCCGCTCAATACACCAAGTGTACAAGTGTGATAAAATAATTAAGATAAATTATTTTCTCTCTCACACAACGACTATACCGATGGATTGGTCCGTGTCCATCTAGGTCGTGAGCAACTGTTTGATTAAATACGAGTAACCGATAGTATGATCTTCTGTGCGCCCATGCTTGCACCATACTAACTACAACGTATAAAATCCAGGACTATAATTTGCATATATTTAATTAACAATAATTAAACGCAAAACAATTGTTTGTTAATTTAATAGATTAAATGCTATGATCGGGAGTTTACCGTTACTTAAATCTAGACATTAAGTACACAAGTCCAACAATCTCCCACTTGTACTAAGGTCTAGTCATTTCCTCCAAACTCCCGGTTCCCATACTCATCACGTGCTTAAGGTGTACTTCCGAGAAGTACTATGTGAATGAGCACTCTAGGTTGCCGCTCTGAAGTTATCTTGGTGACTACTACGTCGTCTCCCTGACGATGACTCGTATCAGGTGGTACTTGCACTATGTGTTATCATCACTTTTAGACTTATGACTTCTTCCAGTTTATCATGCACCGCTATAAAATAGCCTTTGATAAACTAAGAGTCATTTCCAAGTCTTAGAGGTCATCCCGGAACCTAATCAAAACTTCCGCTGCCTCTGAGGCTGCTGTTCGGTTATGAGAGAGTCTGAGAAGCATCCTGCTTGTCACTCTTACATATTAAAGGTTCCACCCTTTCCAAAAGTGAACACATAGCCTGATATCGACTTACACTGGTCCTTCTCTGATTTGAGATCTGAGAAACTGTAATCTAAGAAGATTTCGTCTTGCTTAGTAATCCAGTACATCCAAGTACTCTTACAGCATTCGAACATCTCTTATCCAGATTACTTTGATATCCTCCCACTACGCTAACCGCATAGTTGATATCAGGTTCTTGTTTTCTAACATTGCATTTAAGCTTTCCACACGAGGTGTAGGAAACTGCTTAGTATCATCTGTCTCCTTAATGTGTTCAAGACACATAACCTTAGATAGATATACACGTTCTGTTTCTGAAAGGTAGCAACCTTTCTCAGAACTATGCTTGTTAAAACAAACCATAATCGTATAAGATATCTAGGAGAAGTACAATGTTCTTATCCTATATCGAAAGATCTCAAGAACATGCTCTAACTTCTACTTAATCTTATATCCCGATTCATTTAGACAACCATTATTTTATGCCTGATAACATCTTTACATTGTTGCCAATGATAAAATGTTATCTTCATAAAATTCCGAGAAACACCACCTTGTTTCCATTACGTCTCCAATACACCTATCGTCTCTGCCTTTTGATGAATCCATTGAATGGATTATCTCATCAATTTGCAAGTTCCACGATTCATAGCTTTGTAACCATCCATAAATGGATTTACCAAGCTTGTACTCTAAATGATCTAGCCTCTTAACAATAATCCTTATTGTTTTCCAAGCAGGCTCAATTAGATCTGGCACTGCCCTTATGCAGAGCTAGGGATCGATTTCATGTTTACTAGATCCAGAGTCCGAACTCCTCTAGTCTTATGAATATCTCCGGTTGTTCAACAACCTCCCACTGCAATGGCGTCCCGGTGTATAACAGTAATAACAATAGGTGCAGTGTGTGGTGTACTTCTACTCGGTTTGGCTGGTTCCCAGTCTTTTGTCCTTTTCCTCATTCCAAGGTATTAATTCAGTTCAGGCTTTGTGGTTCATCTAATAGTCTTCCTCTATGAACCGAACGAAAGTTCTTCTGGTTCATAGTACTATAGAACACACAATACTTCGTTCACCTAGGATATCCTACAATTACACAGAGTGTGCTATTGTCTCCAGAAATATCCATAGAACATAGGTAGTTCCGAACAACTCGTTCTCTATTACTTTTAGATTTCCATTTCTTATTTTCAACGCACCATCTCTACACGTGAGTGTATGGCGCGGCCCTTTGGGATTGAATCCCAATATTTTATTATGCTATGTGTTATTTAGATAGGCGATGGCCTCCGCGACCGAGTCGCAGGCTTCTAATGGATATACTTTAATGGTTCCCCATAATAGCTTTGCGTCCATTGACTAGTCAAAACACTTTGCTTTTATGGCACATTCAAGTACTCTAATCCATTTGAGTATTCTTGGAAAAAAAAAAACTACTCGTGCCTTTCTAATTCACACATATGACTGCATATCTAATCATTTCCAATACTAGTCTGAATTCTATCCTTTATGAAGAAAGGTTTGCTTAGATGTATTATCCTCCAAATTTAATTCTCAGATCGGAAGGTCCATTCCTTCAACTATAATTGATCAAATCAATTTCGACCTTTTGAATTTTATTTGAAAATACTACTAAGTACAAGAATTCACAAGTATAATGATTTAATAAAGAAATATATCTAATCAAGTAAAACAAGTTACAGAACGGTTTGTTGCATCGTGGTAGACCTAGGATCTATCATTCATATATTGCTATCTAATGTACCAGAATAGATAATGCCATTATTTTTTATCAAAATCATCCAATGATTAAAGAAATAAAATATCCATTCATAAATAATAGAAATCCAGAACAAAACGTTCTTTCTAAAATAAAGGGTACATTAAGCAATAAACTTGAAATGAAATCCTATTTAACTACTAAAGCAGATAAATGTCTTCCACCGCAACAGCTGTCTCCTCTACAGCTTTTGCCCGTGTAGACTCGAACTCTCCTTTTCTAAGTCACCGGGTTTTCTGGAACCCCTGCATTCAAAATGCACATACCGTCAGTGGTTCCATATCTACACACCAGATTTCTGGTAGATAATACCGCTGACTATGTTTTTACGACTAAAGAAAAATTCGTACCTCTGAGAGGACATTCAGACTTCCAGTGTCCAGACTTGTTGCATCGGAAGCACTTGCCCCTTGGCTTTGCAGCCCCCACTCGTGGTACAGTCTTCTTGACACCACTGGGTTTCCCGGCTTGCTTCCTTCTCTTGCCCCTACCTCCACCAGGCTTAAAGCCTTTGGACTTGGTAGCTACAAGCGCTTGAGACTTGCCCTTCTTGTAGATCCCCTCTGCCGCCTTCAGTTCAGTCAGGAGTTGCGCAAGAGTATAAGATAGTTTACCCATATTATAGCTCATACGAAACTGCTCAAAACTAGGGGTTAGAGACTGGAGTATGATGTCGACTTGCGTATCCCCATCAATAGAAGCTCCTAGGATCTCAAGCTCATTCAACAGACTCGTCATCTTAAGAACGTGCTCCCCTACGGGCGTTCCTTCAGACTGAGTAGTTGTCATGAGGACTCTCATGGCTTCTTGCCTTGCCGCACGATCTTGCTCCCCAAACATCTCCTTGAGGTTAAACATCATATCATAGGCAGTGTCCATTGACTCATGTTGGGTTTGGAGTACATTTGACATGGAAGCCAAAATATAACACCTAGCCATTTCATCAGCCTTTTTCCACTTCCGATATTCCAGTTTTTCCTCATCAGTTGAGGCAGCCGTGGGCTCAGCAGGGCATACTTCATGGAGTACAAACTTGTACTCCTCCGAAGTCAGGACAATGTCTAAATTTCTCTTCCAATCAATATAGTTGGGGCCAGTGAGCTTATGCTCCTTGAGTATCATAGAAAGTGGGTTCATAGCTATTCTCTAAACCTATAAGCACATTTAAACAAACAATTAATTTAATATCCGATATTATCTCCCTTTAATAACATCATTAAATCACTAATTACATCTAAAATCCCATCAGATAAGGCAAGCCACGATAGTGTGGACGTTTACCCATCCAAATGATTTAGCAATTAGATTTGCTTTGGTCGTACATCACTATAGCGTTACTTCGATGGGAAGAATACTACAGAGCGTACCTAAGTGTAAACCATTACTCAGTATCTAAGAAGATTGTTTGGGACTCGCATATCACCGCAAGCCACGATAGTGTGGACGTTTACGTTAACACACGATCCTTCACTTTCTTCTATAACTGTCTACATCAATCGTTCCAAAATCCCATTCAATGCAGCAAGCCACGATAGTGTGGACGTTTACTACACCAAAAGATTTTTACAATTGACATCCAATTACTTGAAGCATTCGATTTTGTAAATCAAGACGCGGGGAATCATAAGTGAAACTCGAAGTTTCTAACCAGTGATTCACCATGCGAACAACCCTATCTCTCATTAGATGAGGGAGCCGAGCAGACAATCGATCCACCTTAAAAGGATGGTACAAATGTCTCTAATTTGTGTCATCCACATGACCAAGTGGCTCTGGCTCCATTCCACTCCCCGGGGTGAGAATGAGTCGACTTGAAGTCAGTTTCAGAAAGACAAATTAGGCATTGTTTGATAAACTTAATCAATGTTTCTTGAAAAAGGAATTACAAGAATTCTTCTACAATGACACATCTATACGAACTTCAAAAGTCCATAAGAGTCACCAAGAGAACAGTAATGGAGACCATGGGAATGTTTCCATCCCCTCTCCCACTTAGCTTTTTATAACAAAGGGATACGCTATCTAATGCATAATTAAACACATAAGCATGCATACAAGTAATAAAGCACATAGCACATAGTCAAAATAATGCTAGAAAAAATTATTTTTCCGACTATCATGGCTTTATTCCATCTCCGTATGCTTCTTCTAGTCTTCAGTCTTCGTTCTTGAATGCTCCATGTGACGAGAATATTAATCCCAATATTTAAATCTATTTATTTTTTAATAAATCCAAAAGATACTCAATTCGAAAATTAAGTCAATCGAATAAATCAAAAATAAAATTAAATATCATTAATATTTTTATTTATTTATTTTCCTATCTAATTCTATTAAATCTCTAGAATAATCTATCCAAGTAAAACTTGAAATATTCTAGAAGACTTCTATAATAGAATAAGGAAATAAAATAAATTAGGACTCTTCTACTTTCCAAGATTAACTAATTTCCATTACTATGAAAATTCCCATAAAATAGGAATAATCAATTAGGAAATAAATCAATCCTTAATTAACTATTATTCCTTTCTAATTCCATTAAATTTTCTAGGATCCTATTTCAAGTAGAACTCGAAATACTCTAGAAGACTTCTATAATAGAATAAGGAATAAAATTAATTCCAATTAATTCTTTTCCTAATCCATGAGAATTCCCAAAAATAGGAAAAACTCAAATAGGAAAACTGAATCAATTAGGAAAGTAAATCTTTGGCAGGAGAACACGAGATCACGAGGACCCCGCGCCCCCACCTTGATCGACGGCCGGGAAGGAGCGCCGCCGCCACCTCAGCCCACGCGCCACCACCACCGGTGGCCGACGTGGCCAAGGATCCCCGCGGGCAGCCCCCTCGCCCCCTTCGATCATCATCATCATGGGATCGATCCAATCGATCCCAAGTCCTCCCGCTCATCTTCTCCTTCGTCACATGAGTTCTCCGGCGGTCGTCTCGGCATCGATCCAACGTAAATAAATTACAAGAAATAAATTTACAATTCCGGTATCGATTCTATACATGAAATCGACCCTATACACTTTCCGGAAAAAATAGAACAATAATAATAAATCTAAATTCGGTCAACCCCCGAATTTTTACTATTACAAGCATTCATCCACACAAAACGAATCTCGACATGTCCGAAAGTTTAATAAACGAACAATCATGGTAAATTAAATAGCAATTAATTAAACGAATAATTAACAATTAATTAAACCATGATAGTCGGAATCCCTGCAAGGTAGAACACAATTGAATACATACATGAACACGAAACCAAACGCTCTGATACCAATTGCTGGAAATCGATATCCCGGGGTATCAAAAATTGCGGAACCGATAACCCCGAACGAAATCCCGTCGCCGGAAACCGATCACGAATATCGACTCATCCGCAGGAGTCCGGCCTTTGGAGACTACGCGCCCGAAGACACGCAGCCCGCCCCCAGTCGAAGTCTCCCGCCGAGTCGGAAATCACCAACGCAAACCACACGCGAAGAACCGGGCTCGACGAGAGCATCGCCGCGGGATAAACCCGCGGCCGAAACCCCAGCCGAACCCCGACGCGGGGTTCGCGATCGATTGATCGAGTGGGGCTGCTCCGGCAGCCCCGGGGCGGTGAGTCCGGCGACTTCACCGCCCACGCCGTCGGGAGGGGCGGTCAGCCCAGCTGACCACCGCGGCAACAGCCGCGGCTCGCCCCCGCGATCGAGCCCAGCTCGATCGCTCGCCCCGACGTCCAGCCGGGGTCCCTTCGCGCGGATCGCCGCGATCGAACCCTAGGTTCGATCGCACCCCTCGGCTCCCAGCCGAGGGTCCTTCGAACGTTCGCCGGGGATCTCGAATCCCCGTCCCCGAAGTTCGTCGTTTTCCCGGATCTTGTGTTCATGCATGTATCATAATCAATTCACATAAAATCACACGAAGGAGTTTATGATTGTACCTTTGATTCGTTGTGCGGAGAAACGAAATCAAGTTGAAGACCTTTGAATCTTCCCACGTATTCCTTGCACTTCGTTCGAACGTCGGGTGGGCGACGATCTATCGAACTCCTATGGATCTCCTTCAACTCTCTAGAATATCAAGTATGATAATCTTGTCTTATGATTTATGAAGGCCATGTAGTGCTTTTATAGGCTACGTAGGGGATCTAAAGGAGGTGGAATATTGGGCTTCCAATATTGAAGATTAAATTGAGCCCACTGCCCAAGTCCATTAATCCTTATCAATATTAATTAATTTATTTTCCACTATATAAATTAATTGCACTCCCAATATTAAACCATATTATATCAAATAATATTTCTCCGGTAGTATTATTTATTCCGTGTATTTAAGATTTAAATATCCATGAATAAAATTAATTTATTGCTAATTAATTTATTCATCTCTTTAATCCGATACTAGTACCATTCAACCTTAATTATTGTGCGGAACGAATCCACTCATGAGGTTTACACAATAATTCCTTATGAACTCATCTCGGGGATATTATCAACCCTTACGGGATACACTGTCCGGTCAATTATTCACGGCATGTCATATATAAAATATAGTGACCCAACTTAACCGGAAATTAACCCAATAATTAAATCGGTTAATTCCTTTGGTAAATCAAAGTTACTTATATTAAATATACACACCCGCAATAATATCGGGGATTAAGAATAAAATACACTGAGACTCGAATCGATTATCGCCGGCAATCCTAATCGATGAATCTCAACGATCCGCTCAATACACCAAGTGTACAAGTGTGATAAAATAATTAAGATAAATTATTTTCTCTCTCACACAACGACTATACCGATGGATTGGTCCGTGTCCATCTAGGTCGTGAGCAACTGTTTGATTAAATACGAGTAACCGATAGTATGATCTTCTGTGCGCCCATGCTTGCACCATACTAACTACAACGTATAAAATCCAGGACTATAATTTGCATATATTTAATTAACAATAATTAAACGCAAAACAATTGTTTGTTAATTTAATAGATTAAATGCTATGATCGGGAGTTTACCGTTACTTAAATCTAGACATTAAGTACACAACTCCAACAGTTTGGACATGATGGGGAGGCTAGAAAAGAGGCGATGAGGATACTCATAAAGATCTGTTACTTCGATGAAACACTTGATCATGTTTTTGAGATGATGGATCTTTTAGACGAGTTGAAACAATCGCAAGCTCTTATAGCCAAAGCCAAAGGTTTCGGACCTAAAGGCAAGGGAAAGGAGAAGAAGACAAGGGGGTCCGGTGGTCCTAAGGGACTTGGACCAAAGGGTGGGATAAAGAAGCCTTCTGGCAAATATCCCCAAGGGAAGCAGTCTGAGTACTGGGGGTCTACATCTTGTCCTCTCAGAGGTACGAATTTTTCTTTAGTCGTAAAAACATAGTCAGCGGTATTATCTACCAGAGTTCTGGTGTGTAGATATGGAACCACTGACGGTATGTGCATTTTGAATGCAGGGGTTCCAGAAAACCCGGCGACTTAGAAAAGGAGAGTTCGAGTCTACACGGGCAAAAGCTGTAGAGGAGACAGCTGTTGCGGTGGAAGACATTTATCTGCTTTAGTAGTTAAATAGGATTTCATTTCAAGTTTATTGCTTAATGTACCCTTTATTTTAGAAAGAACGTTTTGTTCTGGATTTCTATTATTTATGAATGGATATTTTATTTCTTTAATCATTGGATGATTTTGATAAGAAATAATGGCATTATCTATTCTGGTACATTAGATAGCAATATATGAATGATAGATCCTAGGTCTACCACGATGCAACAAACCGTTCTGTAACTTGTTTTACTTGATTAGATATATTTCTTTATTAAATCATTATACTTGTGAATTCTTGTACTTAGTAGTATTTTCAAATAAAATTCAAAAGGTCGAAATTGATTTGATCAATTATAGTTGAAGGAATGGACCTTCCGATCTGAGAATTAAATTTGGAGGATAATACATCTAAGCAAACCTTTCTTCATAAAGGATAGAATTCAGACTAGTATTGGAAATGATTAGATATGCAGTCACATGTGTGAATTAGAAAGGCACGAGTAATTCTTTTTCCAAGAATACTCAAATGGATTAGAGTACTTAAATGTGCCATAAAAGAAAAGTGTTTTGACTAGTCAATGGACACAAAGCTATTATGGGGAACCATTAAAGTATATCCATTAGAAGCCTGCGACTCGGTCGCGGAGGCCATCGCCTATCTAAATAACACATAGCATAATCAAAGATTGGGATTCAATCCCAAAGGGCCGCGCCATACACTTGCGTGTAGAGATGGTGCGTTGAAAATAAGAAATGGAAATCTAAAAGTAAGAGAGAACGAGTTGTTCGGAACTACCTATGTTCTATGGATATTTCTGGAGACAATAACACATTCTGTGTGATTGTAGGATATCCTAGGTGAATGAAGTATTGTGTGTTCTATAGTACTATGAGCCAGAAGAACTTTCGTTCGGTTCATAGAGGAAAACTATTAGATGAACCACAAAGCCTGAACTGAATTAATACCTTGGAATGAGAAAAAGGACAAAAGACTGGGAACCAGCCAAACCGAGTAGAAGTACACCACACACTGCACCTATTGTTATTACTGTTATACACCGGGACGCCATTGCAGTGGGAGGTTGTTGAACAACCGGAGATATTCATAAGACTAGAGGAGTTCGGACTCTGGATCTAGTAAACATGAAATCGATCCCTAGCTCTGCATAAAGGCAGTACTAGATCTAAATGAGCCTGCTTGGAAAACAATAAGGATTATTGTTAAGAGGCTAGATCATTTAGAGTACAAGCTTGGTAAATCCATTTATGGATGGTTACAAAGCTATGAATCGTGGAACTTGCAAATTGATGAGATAATCCATTCAATGGATTCATCAAAAGGCAGAGACGATAGGTGTATTGGAGACGTAATGGAAACAAGGTGGTGTTTCTCGGAATTTTATGAAGATAACATTTTATCATTGGCAACAATGTAAAGATGTTATCAGGCATAAAATAATGGTTGTCTAAATGAATCGGGATATAAGATTAAGTAGAAGTTAGAGCATGTTCTTGAGATCTTTCGATATAGGATAAGAACATTGTACTTCTCCTAGATATCTTATACGATTATGGTTTGTTTTAACAAGCATAGTTCTGAGAAAGGTTGCTACCTTTCAGAAACAGAACGTGTATATCTATCTAAGGTTATGTGTCTTGAACACATTAAGGAGACAGATGATACTAAGCAGTTTCCTACACCTCGTGTGGAAAGCTTAAATGCAATGTTAGAAAACAAGAACCTGATATCAACTATGCGGTTAGCGTAGTGGGAGGATATCAAAGTAATCTGGATAAGAGATGTTCGAATGCTGTAAGAGTACTTGGATGTACTGGATTACTAAGCAAGACGAAATCTTCTTAGATTACAGTTTCTCAGATCTCAAATCAGAGAAGGACCAGTGTAAGTCGATATCAGGCTATGTGTTCACTTTTGGAAAGGGTGGAACCTTTAATATGTAAGAGTGACAAGCAGGATGCTTCTCAGACTCTCTCATAACCGAACAGCAGCCTCAGAGGCAGCGGAAGTTTTGATTAGATTCCGGGATGACCTCTAAGACTTGGAAATGACTCTTAGTTTATCAAAGGCTATTTTATAGCGGTGCATGATAAACTGGAAGAAGTCATAAGTCTAAAAGTGATGATAACACATAGTGCAAGTACCACCTGATACGAGTCATCGTCAGGGAGACGACGTAGTAGTCACCAAGATAACTTCAGAGCGGCAACCTAGAGTGCTCATTCACATAGTACTTCTCGGAAGTACACCTTAAGCACGTGATGAGTATGGGAACCAGGAGTTTGGAGGAAATGACTAGACCTTAGTACAAGTGGGAGATTGTTGGAGTTGTGTACTTAATGTCTAGATTTAAGTAACGGTAAACTCCCGATCATAGCATTTAATCTATTAAATTAACAAACAATTTTTTTGCGTTTAATTATTGTTAATTAAATATATGCAAATTATAGTCCTGGATTTTATACGTTGTAGTTAGTATGGTGCAAGCATGGGCGCACAGAAGATCATACTATCGGTTACTCGTATTTAATCAAACAGTTGCTCACGACCTAGATGGACACGGACCAATCCATCGGTATAGTCGTTGTGTGAGAGAGAAAATAATTTATCTTAATTATTTTATCACACTTGTACACTTGGTGTATTGAGCGGATCGTTGAGATTCATCGATTAGGATTGCCGGCGATAATCGATTCGAGTCTCAGTGTATTTTATTCTTAATCCCCGATATTATTGCGGGTGTGTATATTTAATATAAGTAACTTTGATTTACCAAAGGAATTAACCGATTTAATTATTGGGTTAATTTCCGGTTAAGTTGGGTCACTATATTTTATATATGACATGCCGTGAATAATTGACCGGACAGTGTATCCCGTAAGGGTTGATAATATCCCCGAGATGAGTTCATAAGGAATTATTGTGTAAACCTCATGAGTGGATTCGTTCCGCACAATAATTAAGGTTGAATGGTACTAGTCTCGGATTAAAGAGATGAATAAATTAATTAGCAATAAATTAATTTTATTCATGGATATTTAAATCTTAAATACACGGAATAAATAATACTACCGGAGAAATATTATTTGATATAATATGGTTTAATATTGGGAGTGCAATTAATTTATATAGTGGAAAATAAATTAATTAATATTGATAAGGATTAATGGACTTGGGCAGTGGGCTCAATTTAATCTTCAATATTGGAAGCCCAATATTCCACCTCCTTTAGATCCCCTACGTAGCCTATAAAAGCACTACATGGCCTTCATAAATCATAAGACAAGATTATCATACTTGATATTCTAGAGAGTTGAAGGAGATCCATAGGATTTCGATAGATCGTCGCCCACCCGACGTTCGAACGAAGTGCAAGGAATACGTGGGAAGATTCAAAGGTCTTCAACTTGATTTCGTTTCTCCGCACAACGAATCAAAGGTACAATCATAAACTCCTTCGTGTGAATTTATGTGATTTAATTGTGATACGTACATGAACACAAGATCCGGGAAAACGACGAACTTCGGGGACGGGGATTCGAGATCCCCGGCGAACGTTCGAAGGACCCTCGGCTGGGAGCCGAGGGGTGCGATCGAACCTAGGGTTCGATCGCGGCGATCCGCGCGAAGGGACCCCGGATGGACGCCGGGGCGAGCCGCGGCTGTTGCCGCGGTGGTCAGCTGGGCTGACCGCCCCTCCCGACGGCGTGGGCGGTGAAGTCGCCGGACTCACCGCCCCGGGGCTGCCGGAGCAGCCCCACGCGATCAATCGATCGCGAGCCCCGACGGGGGCTCGGCTAAGGTTTCGGCCGCGGGTTTATCCCGCGGCGATGCTTGGGTCGAGCCCGGCTCCGTTTGGTGGTTCGCGTTGGTGATTTCCGACTCGGCGGGAGACTTCGACTGGGGGCGGGCTGCGTGTCTTCGGGCGCGTAGTCTCCAAAGGCCGGACTCCTGCGGATGAGTCGGTATTCGTGATCGGTTTCCGGCGACGGGATTTCGGTCGGGGTTATCGGTTCCGCAATTTTTGATACCCCGGGATATCGATTTCCAGCAGTTTGAACATATAAGACTCTGTCTGTCGAGTCAGTGGAGCGAGGAGAATGAGGCACGACTGGCGGTTTTTGAGAACCTTGAGATTTTGGCTTCTCAGATGAGCCATCAGAACTTTTCTTTGTGCCATCGCCGCTGACAGATCGACGCTTGTCAGGCACTTCACCCGAAGCAGTGGGTTTCGGGACAACGACTGATGAGCCATTTTATTTGTTCATTTTAGAGCGTTTTTACACCTTTTATTGAGTCAGTTTGAGTCAGTATTGTGTCTGGGAGGGCACATTGGAGTGTTTGGGCAAAGTATGCAGGTATTCATGTCAGCAGGTGGAGATTGTGCGGAAAAGTCAAATTAATGGTCCACTTTGGGCAAACGCGGGATTCTGAAGCAGAGGTGACTAAGGCAGTTGTGCCTAATAAGGCAAAGTCGCCACTGTGAGACAAAGACGTCACTATGGGCAAAGTCACTATGCGTAAGAGTCAACCGCGTAACAAGCATCGCGCATGGTTCACCCACCTGGAAGGAAAATTCCAAGATCAAAGAGGCATGAAGAAAGCAACAGCATCACTTTGGGCAAAGGGCAGAAGGTGCCCAGTTTGGGCAAATGGCGAGTATCGGGCATACCAGAGTAACAGATTCCGAAAGTTGGGGGATTCTGCCTAATCCCCCATCTTTATCCGGTCAGCTGATAAGGAAAGAATCCCTAAAGACCAGGACATTCCTTGACCAGCAAGAGCCCCAGCAAGAATACACTCTGGACGCACTACGCCCAAACGGCCCAAGCCCACCAGGCCCATCAGCCCATCAAACTCCTATACAAATCTGATGCCCTAGAGACCTCACATATAAAAGGAGGAATCGCTGATCAGTTGAGGGAGAGGGACGATACAACACACGACGCCACACACAAGAAGAAATATAGAGAGCTTAATATACGAAATTTATGAGAGTTCATATATATTTGTTTTGAGAGTCGAGAGGTGAAACACTGCCCTTTGGGGCAGCCCGTTTGGGCGAAATTGTATATTATGTTTTTCTTTATTTAATTTAAAGCTTTTCTTTTTAGTATTTGATTTCGTTTTTACTTTATTTATTTGTTTTAATTATTTGTTGATGGATTATTAGCGTCTGGGCAAAGGCAGATCGAGGGGGATTTTGGGCTAAGTAGAACCGAGAGGTTGATGGGGCTAGAGTAGCCGGTTGGGCGTTTGTTCCCGAGGCAAAGTTGGTTGAGGTTTATTTCTGGGGAGTTTGGGCAAACTAGGACGACCACTAGTGAACCTTTACAAACTGGGATACTGGTGATTGGCAAACCGCATAGATGTACCTTGTAGTATTGTTGCGGGCATAGCACTAGAACTTGCAGGAGATGCGGTCGTATGTTTCGAGCATGCTATTGGCCGAGCGGGTCTGTCTAGAGGGTAATGCGGGTTTGGGCAAACTAGATCCATGTTTGGTCGCATAGGTAATCGAATTGTTCAGATCCAGGGGTTTAGGCATAAGGTTAGTGACGAACACGAATGTTTGTCGTTGGGAACAAACGCGCTGCCAAAATAAAATTTGTATTTAGCCAGTACCCCTTTAACTACAGAACGTAGATAATGGTAAGTACGTGGGGTCGGTCCCACAAGGAGGCAATTACAGTAGGTGATCTCGGCTTTGCCCAAGGGGTTGTCACAAAAAGTTTTGAGTTTGGTTGCTGTGGGCACAGCGGTTTTGCAATCGTTCAAACACTCAGATCTAACTACGGCAAACAGAAATAACATGCAAATAAATAAAACCAAAAGTAAACAAGCAAACACTCAGATCTAACAGAATACTAAAAGTGAAAACTTAAATCAATAAATAAACAAGGCATCCGGGCAGACAACTTCACTCAGGATCATTAGGGCAAACTACCGTTCATCGACACTAAGGATTTTTACCAGCGGTTTGTCAGCAGTTATAGGGTGTAAAAAGACAAAAGTGGTCCTATTGCGTCACGCCCAGCAAATGCCCCACCCCTCATCTATCCTTACTGTATAAAGAAAAGGCTTGGTTTACACTTTGCCTAATCCCCCTGGATCTGAACAATTCGATAACCTATGCGACCAAACATGGATCTAGTTTGCCCAAACCCGCTTTACCCTCTAGACAGACCCGCTCGGCCAATAGCATGCTCGAAACATACGACCGCATCTCCTGCAAGTTCTAGTGCTATGCCCGCAACAATACTACAAGGTACATCTATGCGGTTTGCCAATCACCAGTATCCCAGTTTGTAAAGGTTCACTAGTGGTCGTCCTAGTTTACCCAAACTCCCCAGAAATAAACCTCAACCAACTTTGCCTCGGGAACAAACGCCCAACCGGTTAGTTCAGCCCTTCCAACCTCGCGGCCTAACTAAACCCTAAATCACCTTCGATCCTGTTGGAGTTGTGTACTTAATGTCTAGATTTAAGTACCGGTAAACTCCCCGTCATGGTATTTAACCTATTTAATTAATAAACAATTATTTGCAATTAATTATTATTAATTAATTATGCAAAATATAGTCCTGGATTTTATACGTTGTAGTTAGTATGGTGTGTCGGGCCCACACAGAAGATCATACTATCGGTTACTCGTATTTAATCAAACAGTTGCTCACGACCTAGATGGACACGGACCAATCCATCGGTATAGTCGTTGTGTGAGAGAGAAAATAATTTGTCTTAATTATTTTATCACACTTGTACACTTGGTGTATTGGGCGGATCAGCTTGAGATTTATTGATTAGGATTGCCTAAGATAATCAATTTAAATCTCGGAGTATTTTATTCTTAATCCCTGATATTATTGCGGGTGTGTATATTTAATATTAGAGACTTTGATTTTCCAAAGGAATTAACCGATTTAATTATTGGGTTAATTACCGGTAAAATTGGGTCGCTATACTTTATATATGACATGCCGTGAATACTTGACGGGAAAGTGTATCCCGGAAGGGTTGATAATATCCCCGAGATGAGTTCATAAGGAATTATTGTGTAAACCTCATGAGTGGATTCGTTCCGCACAATAATAAAGGTTGAACGGTACTAGTCTCGGATATAAGAGATGAATATTATTTATTGAGCAATAAATAAATTTATTCATGGATATTTAAATCTTAAATACACGGAATAAATAATACTAAGATGGAGAAATATTATTTGATATAATATGGAATAATATTGGGAGTGCAATTTTATTTATATAGTGGAAAATAAATAAAATTAATATTGATAAGAATTAATAGATTTGGGTTGGACCCAATTTAATTTTCAATATTGAAGCCCAATATTTATTCTCCTTATGATCCCCTACGTAGCCTATATAAGCACTACATGGTCTTCACTTTTCAAAAGAGAATAAATTGACCTACGGAATTCTTAAGTCTTGAGAGTGAGGAAGATCCATAAGAGTTCGATAGCTCGTCGCCCACCCGACGTTCGAACGGAGTGCTAGGATTACGCGGGAAGATCACGAGGTCATCAAAGATTCGTTTCTCCGTACAACGAATCGAGGTAATAATCGAGAAACCCCTTCTATGATTATTTGCGTTGAATAAATTGTGATATATACATGAACACGCGATCCGGGAAAACGACGAACCTCGGGGACGGGGATTCGAGATCCCAGGCGAGGATCGAAGGTGCGGCCGAACCCTAGGATTCGGACCGCCGCATCGCGCGATAAGAGACGAGCCCCGGCTGGACGCCGGGGCATGCGATCGACTTCGGTCGATCGCCGGGGATGCCGTGGGCTGGTGCCACGGCGGATCCCCCCGCCCTCATCGCCGCCGGCGCGGATACGGGAAGCCCTCGGCCGAAGCCGAGGGATGCGATCGATCCTCGGATCGATCGCGGGTCAGCTGCGAGGTGACTCGCAGCGACCCCGTGCGTGCTACGGGTTCGCCCGTAGCGGCTCGCACGGGGTGATCCCGTGCGCTGGAGCAGCGAGTCTGCGACTCGCTGCGGGCTGCTACGAGCAGCCCCGGGGATCGCTACGAGCGATCCCAGCGATCGTCGAGGACGATCGCGAGCCCCTCGCGGGGGCTCGGCTGGGCGCACGCAGCCTTCGGGCTTCGCTAGGCGTTCGGTCGGGCCCCGGCTCGTGAGGTGGTTCGCGTTCGTGAATCCGACTCGCGGGAGAAAATCGGCTGGGGGCGGGCTGCGTGTCTTCGGGCGCGTAGTCTCCAAAGGTCGGACTCCTGCGGATGAGTCGGGGATCCAATCTTCGGTGATCGAGGGTTTTGATCGGGTTATCGGTTCCGCAATTTTTGATAGCCCGGGACATCGAATCCCAACAACTGGTATCAGAGCGTTTGGTTTCGTGTTCATGTATATGTTCGATTATTGTTCTACCTTGCAGGATTTCCGGCTATCATGGTTGGATTTAATTAATTGTTTTTATTAATTAATTATCATGATTATTAAACTCTCGGACATGTCGAGATTCGTTTTTGTGTGGTTGAATGTTTGTTATAGTAAAAATTCGGGGGTTGACCGAATTTAGGATTTATTATTACGTACTTTATTTTCCGGAAAATGTATAGGGTCGATTTCATGTATAGAATCGATACCGGAATTGTAATTTAAATTTTGTAATTTTTATTACGTTGGTTCGATGATGAGACGATCGCCGGAAGACGAAGATGTGACGAAGAGGGAAGGGCTTGGGATCGATCACATGATGGTGATCGACCCATGGCCTAGCCGGCGTGGCTAGGCGGCGGCGGCGCTCCTCCCCGAGTGGCCGGCCGATCCATCTTGTTGGGGATGGCGTGGGATCTCCCAATCCCATGCTATTCCTACCAAGAAATCTACTTTCCTAATTAATTCGGATTTTTCCTATTTGAGTACTTTCCTTTTGGAAACTCTCATGGATTAGGAAAAGAATTAATTTAAATTAATTTTGTTTTCTATTGATTTATTTCCTTCATGGAAATATTCATAGATTAGAAATTTAATTAATTTAGTACTAAATTTATTTTTCCTATTTGATTATTCCTACTCATGGGAATATTCATGGATTAGGAATAAAAATAAATTTGGAAAGTAGTAGTCCTAATTTATTTATTTTATTTCCTTGTTCTATTATAGATATCTTCTAGAATATTCCAAGTTTCACTTGGATAGATTATTCTAAAGATTTAATAAGAACTAGATAGGAAAATAAATAAATAAAAATATTAATAATATTTAATTTTATTTTTGATATATTCAATTGACTTAATTTTTCGAATTAAGTAACTTTTGGATTAATTGAAAATAAATAGATTTAAATATTGGAAATTAATATTCTTGTCACATGGAGCATTCAAGAAACGAAGACTGAAGACTAGAGGATGCATATGAAGATAAAGCCATGATAGTCGGGAAAATAATTCTCTAGCATTATTTTGACTATGTGATTTATGTGCTTTATTGCTTTCATGCATGCTATATGTGTTTACTTTATGCACTAGATAGTGTATCCCTTTATCGTAAAAAGCTAAGTGGGAGAGGGGATGGAAACATTCCCATGGTCTCCATCACTGTTCTCTTGGTGACTTTTATGGACTTTTGAAGTTCATATAGACAAGTCATTGGAGGAGAATTCTTGTAATTCCTTTTACAAGAAACATTGATTAAGTTTATCAAACAATGCCTAATTTGTCTTTCCAAAACTGACTTCAAGTCGACTCATTCTCACCCCGGGGAGTGGAATGGAGCCAGAGCCACTTGGTCATGTAGAGGACACAAATTAGAGACCTTCGTACCATTCTTTGATAGATGGATCGATTGTCTGCTCGGCTCCCTCATTTATGAGAGATAGGGTCGCTCGCATGGTGAATCACTGGTTAGAAACTTCGAGTTTCACTTATGATTCTCCGAGTCTTGATTTACGAAATCAAATGGATCAAGTAATTGGATTTCAATTATATAAATCTATTTGGTGTAGTAAACGTCCACACGAACGTGGCTTTCTATACTGAAAGGGATTTTAGAATAATTGATGTAGACAGTTATAGGAGATTGTGAGGGATTGCGAGTTATCGTAAACGTCCACACGAACGTGGCTTGCGGTGACATAACAATTCTAAACGATTTACCTTAGTACTGAGTGGTGGTTTACACTTAGGTACGCTTTATAGTATTCTTCCCAACGAAGTAACGCTATAATGATGTACGACCGAAGCAAATCTAATTGCTAAATCATTTGGGTGGGTAAACGTCCACACGAACGTGGCTTGCCTTACCTGATGGGATTTTAGACGCAATTAGTAATTTAATGATATTATTTGAGGGAGATAATATCGGACATTAAATTGATTGTTTGTTTACATGTGCTTATAGGTTTAGAGAATAGCTATGAATCCACTTTCTGTGATACTCAAGGAACATAAACTCACTGGCCCCAATTATATTGATTGGAAGAGAAATTTGGACATTGTCCTGACTGCTGAAGAGTACAAGTTTGTACTCTCTGATAAATGCCCTGCTGAGCCCACGGCTGCCTCAACTGATGAGGAAAAGGCAACATATCGGAAGTGGAAAAAGGCTGATGAAATGGCTAGGTGCTATATTTTGGCTTCCATGTCAAATGTACTCCAAACCCAACATGAGCCGATGGACACTGCCCGGGATATGATGACTAACCTCAAGGAGATGTTTGGGGAGCAGGATCGTGCGGCAAGGCAAGAAGCCATGAGAGTCCTTATGTCGACTACTCAGTCTGAAGGAACGCCCGTTGGGGAGCACGTTCTTAAGATGATGAGTTTGTTGAATGAACTTGAGGTCCTAGGAGCTTCCATTGATGATGAGACGCAAGTCGACATCATACTCCAGTCTCTGACCCCTAAGTTTGAGCAGTTTCGTATGAGCTATAATATGGGTAAACTATCTTATACTCTTGCGCAACTCCTGACTGAACTGAAGGCGGCAGAGGGGATCTACAAGAAGGGCAAGTCTCAAGCGCTTGTGACTACCAGGCCCAAAAGCTTGAAAGCTATTGGAGGTAGGGGCAAGAAAAGGAAGCAAGCCATAAAACCCAGTGGTGCCAAGAGGAATGGACCACAAGTGGGGGCTAATAAGCCAAAGGGCTTATTCTTCCGATGCAAGAAGTCTGGACACTGGAAGTCTGAATGTCCTCTCAGAGGTACGAATTTTTCTTTAGTCGTAAAAACATAGTCAGCGGTATTATCTACCAGAATTCTGGTGTGTAGATATGGAACCACTGACGGTATGTGAGTTTCTTTAAATGCAGGGGTTCCAGAAAACCCGGCGACTTAGACAAGAAGAGTTCGAGTCTACATGGGCGAAGCTGTTGGGGTAGCAGCGGTTGCAGTGGAAGACATTTATGTTTTAAGTTTTCATTTCAGTTATTGCTTATGTACCCCTTTATTTTGAAAAAGAACTTCGTTCTGGTTTTCTTTATTAATGGATATTTTATTTCTTTAATCATTGGATGGTTTGGATAAGAAATAATGGTGATATCTATTATGGTACATTAGATAGCAATATGTGAATGATGAATCCTTAGTCTACCACGATGCAACAAACCGTTATGTATAACTTGTTTTACTTATTAGATGTATTTCTCTTATTAATCATTATACTTGAGAATTCTCGAACTTGGTAGTATCTATTCAAAAGGGATTCAAAAGGTCGAAATTGACTTGATCAATTATAGTTGGAGGAATGGACCTCCCGACCTGAGAATCGATCTTGATAGATGATACAACTAAGTTAACCTTTCTGATAAAGGATGGAATTCGGACGAGTATAGAAAATGATTTGTGATTAATGCGGTATGTGTAATTAGAGAAGGTACGAGTCGTTCTTCCAAGAATACTCGAAGATGGATTAGACTACTTGTTGTGCCATAAAAGCGGAGTGTTTATAACACAAAGCCATTATGGGGAACCTTCAAAGTATATCCATTGAAAGCTTGCGACTTGTTCGCGGAGGCTATCACCTATCTAAATAACACATAGCATGAATCAAAGATTGAGATTAAGTCTCAAGCGACTACACCATACACTGAAGTGTAGACATGGTGTGTCAGAAATAAGAGATGGGATTCTAATAGTAAAAGGACAAGTTTGTTCGGAACTACCTATGTTCTATGGATATTTCTGGATACAACGGCACATTCTATGTTATTGTAGAATATCCTAGAAGAACAAGTAATTGTATCTTCAATAGTACTGCGAACCAGATGGGTGTCCTCACCCGGTTCTTAGAGGAAGACTATTAGATGAACTACAATGCTCTAACTGACAATGTACTTGAAATGAGGAAAGGATAGACTGAGAACCAGCCTAACCGAGTAGTAGTACACCACTAACTGCACCTAATGTTATTACTGTTATACACCGGAACGCCATTGCAGTGGGAGGTTGTTAACCAACCGGAGATGTTCATAAGGCTGGAGGAGTTTTTTTTTTTTAAACTCTGGATCTAGTATACATGAAATCGATCCCTAGTTCTGCATAGGAACTTGCGAATTGATGAGATAGTCCATTCTATGGATTCATCAAAAGGCAAGGAAAGGTGTGTTAGAAACGTAATGGAAACAAGGGTGGTGTTTCTCGGAATTTTGTGTAGATAACACTTCATCGTTGGCAACAATGTAAAAGTGTTGTCAAACATAAAATAGAGGTTGTCTAAATAAATCGAGATATGAGATTAAAGATGAAATTGTATCATGTTCTTAGAAATCTTTCGATCTCTAGATAAGAACACTTGCACTTCTCTAAAGATGTCTTATACGATTATGGTTTGTTTTAAACATGCACAATTCTGAGAAAGGTTATTGCCTTTCAAGATCAGAATACATCTATCTAAGGTATGTGTCTTGAACACATGAAGGAGATAGATGTAGACAAAGCAGTTACTTACACTTCGAGTGTAAAGGGCTTTGTAAATACCGTGTTATAAAACAAGAACCTGATATCAACTATGCAGTTAGCGTAGTGGGAGGATATCAAAGTAATCTGGATAAGAAATATTCGAATGCTGTAAAGTACTTGGAAGTACTGGATTACTGGCAAAAACAAAATTTTCTTAGATTACAGTTTCTCAGATCCAACATCAGAGAAAGGACCAGTGAAAGTCGACATCAGGCTATGTGTTCACTTTTAGAAGAGGTGGAACCTAAGGATGAAAGAGTGATAAGCGTAATGCTTCTCGGACTCTATCATAAACCGAATAGCAGCCTCAGAGGCAGCGGAAGTTTTGGTTAGGTTCCGGAATGACCTCTGAACTTGGATATGACTCTTGGTTCACCAAAGGCTATGTACATAGCGGTTCATGGAGAACTGGAAGAAGTCATAAGTTCGAAAAGTGATGATAACACATAGAGCCAGTACCACCTGATACGAGTCATCGTCAGAGGGACGACGCTGTAGTCACCAAGATAACTTCAGATCGGCAACCTAGATTGCTCATTCACATAATACTTCTGGGAAGTATAACTTAAGCACGTGATGAGTATGGGAGTCGGGAGTTTGGAGGAAATGACTAGACCTTAGTACAAGTGGGAGATTGTTGGAGTTGTGTACTTAATGTCTAGATTTAAGTACCGATAAACTCCCCGTCATGGTATTTAACCTATTTAATTAATAAACAATTATTTGCAATTAATTATTATTAATTAATTATGCAAAATATAGTCCTGGATTTTATACATTGTAGTTAGTATGGTGTGTCGGGCCCACACAGAAGATCATACTATCGGTTACTCGTATTTAATCAAACAGTTGCTCACGACCTAGATGGACACGGACCAATCCATCGGTATAGTCGTTGTGTGAGAGAGAAAATAATTTGTCTTAATTATTTTATCACACTTGTACACTTGGTGTATTGGGCGGATCAGCTTGAGATTTATTGATTAGGATTGCCTAAGATAATCAATTTAAATCTCGGAGTATTTTATTCTTAATCCCTGATATTATTGCGGGTGTGTATATTTAATATTAGAGACTTTGATTTTCCAAAGGAATTAACCGATTTAATTATTGGGTTAATTACCGGTAAAATTGGGTCGCTATACTTTATATATGACATGCCGTGAATACTTGACGGGAAAGTGTATCCCGGAAGGGTTGATAATATCCCCGAGATGAGTTCATAAGGAATTATTGTGTAAACCTCATGAGTGGATTCGTTCCGCACAATAATAAAGGTTGAACGGTACTAGTCTCGGATATAAGAGATGAATATTATTTATTGAGCAATAAATAAATTTATTCATGGATATTTAAATCTTAAATACACGGAATAAATAATACTAAGATGGAGAAATATTATTTGATATAATATGGAATAATATTGGGAGTGCAATTTTATTTATATAGTGGAAAATAAATAAAATTAATATTGATAAGAATTAATAGATTTGGGTTGGACCCAATTTAATTTTCAATATTGAAGCCCAATATTTATTCTCCTTATGATCCCCTACGTAGCCTATATAAGCACTACATGGTCTTCACTTTTCAAAAGAGAATAAATTGACCTACGGAATTCTTAAGTCTTGAGAGTGAGGAAGATCCATAAGAGTTTGATAGCTCGTCGCCCACCCGACGTTCGAACGGAGTGCTAGGATTACGCGGGAAGATCACGAGGTCATCAAAGATTCGTTTCTCCGTACAACGAATCGAGGTAATAATCGAGAAACCCCTTCTATGATTATTTGCGTTGAATAAATTGTGATATATATACATGAACACGCGATTCGGGAAAACGACGAACCTCGGGGACGGGGATTCGAGATCCCCGGCGAGGATCGAAGGTGCGGCCGAACCCTAGGGTTCGGACCGCCGCATCGCGCGATAAGGGACGAGCCCCGGCTGGACGTCGGGGCATGCGATCGACTTCGGTCGATCGTCGGGGATGCCGTGGGCTGGTGCCACGGCGGATCCCCCCGCCCTCATCGCCGCCGGCGCGGATACGGGAAGCCCTCGGCCGAAGCCGAGGGATGCGATCGATCCTCGGATCGATCGCGGGTCAGCTGCGAGGTGACTCGCAGCGACCCCGTGCGTGCTACGGGTTCGCCCGTAGCGGCTCGCACGGGGTGATCCCGTGCGCTGGAGCAGCGAGTCCGCGACTCGCTGCGGGCTGCTACGAGCAGCCCCGGGGATCGCTACGAGCGATCCCAGCGATCGTCGAGGACGATCGCGAGCCCCTCGCGGGGGCTCGGCTGGGCGCACGCAGCCTTCGGGCTTCGCTGGGCGTTCGGTCGGGCCCCGGCTCGTGAGGTGGTTCGCGTTCGTGGATCCGACTCGCGGGAGAAAATCGGCTGGGGGCGGGCTGCGTGTCTTCGGGCGCGTAGTCTCCAAAGGTCGGACTCCTGCGGATGAGTCGGGGATCCAATCTTCGGTGATCGAGGGTTTTGATCGGGTTATCGGTTCCGCAATTTTTGATAGCCCGGGACATCGAATCCCAACATATCCGTCCCTGCCCAGATGCACAAACAATTTAGCTACTCATACAGAAATTAAAAGACGAAATAAATAAAGGAAAGCAAACTATATTAATCATAACTTCAAATCGAAGAATCGTTTTTGAAGAAAATCAAAATACGGAATTAAAGGAAATTAAAACTGAAAACATGAAATTGTTTCTCGACCCGAAGGTCGGTTCTACTGCAATTAAACAAAAGGAACTCGGACGAACAGCTCCGCTTCCTTCTCCGGCGACTCCTCCGGCGGCGACGACGAACTTCGGGACCGGCGGCTCTCTCGATTTCTCGATGCGTAATGTTGTCTCTTGCTGCCCGTCGCGTCCCGTTTTAATAGACTTCGGATTTGAATTTGAATTCTTGAATTCCCGGTTGTTGCTCGCCCCTAAGGAATAGGCGTCCTTGGTCAATGGGCTGGGGGATAAGTCAGATCCCCCGAATCCAGGGATTCTGGTGTGCTGCCAGCTTGCCCACAGCGAATCTCCTGTCAACAACCGCTCTCTGCCCAAATCGAAATCTGCAGGTAATTCTTCTCCTCCACAGGTGGTCGGACCAGGCACGGTACTTTGTAGAATTCTGGGTCTTCTGCTTCATGACCTTACCCATTTGCCCGATGTGGTCAAACTGTTGCTTGTCACTACCGCTCCAGAATCTGATTTGCCCAAAGAAGGGGATTTCCTTGCCTCTTTTGCCCAGTGCGCCACCTGTTACCTGCATCACCACACACTCTGCCCAAACACCTGATTGTGCCCTCCCAGACACGTTAACGACTCAAACTGACTCAATAAAGGGTGTAAAAGTGCTCTAAGATGAGCAAATAAAATGGCTCATCAGAACCGCACACACTTGGATACGCTTGTCCCCAAGCGTGGGCTCTGATTTGCCTGACTCAAGACCAAAGTGAAAATATAAATGAAAGAAATAGGAAGAAATAAAGCAAAGGACTTTAGCATGATCAGTAAAGGGCATAGTACATACAGATAACACAAAATTCAAGTAAAGATAAAAATAAGTCAAGAGTCTGTTCTAGGTCTTTGGGTTCACTCCCTCACAGTGTTTCTCTCTTTTCAGTGTATGGGTTCAATGACACTCATTTTCTGCTGTGACTCCACTTTGCCTAAATTTGCCTTATTGCTAATCTGAGTTTGTTTTAACTAAGTAGGGGGGTTATCAAAGGGGCTTTTATTGGGTTGTAGTGTTGGGCTCATAAGGGTAGATTTTTCTGGGAGTAGGCTCTATTTGGGCAGAGGGCTTTTTGATGTTAGCCTTTTCTCTGCCACTTTGCCCCTTTTCTTACGGGCCTTAGCACAACAACTTTTTTTATTCATCTTTTTCTTTTTTTTTTCTTTTCTGATTTTTTTCTTTTTTTTTTCTCTTTTTTTTTTCTTTTTTTTTTCTTTTTTTTTGAACACTATGCCCTAACTCCCTTTCTCTCTCTGGCTGCCTATGTAATGTGGGCATAATACAAGATGGGTTCACAAAGAATATTCAATAAGGCTCAAAGGGGCTAGCAAGGGATAATGTTATTTATTCTGGGGAAATAAAACAAAGAAATGCCCTAATCATTTAACAACCCTACTCAGTCAAACTACTCAATTCAGCAAACAGGCAAAGAAAAGCATTGTAAAGATCACAGCAGACTCTCAAAGAAAGAAATCATATATCAATGTAGGCTCAATTCTCACAGTTTGCCTAGAACAGTTCCATCATCCCTATTTCATGCATCTTAACTATAAATTTTGAGTTACTGTATGTATGTTTGCCCAAAGTGACACATAATCATGCTGACTCGATTAGAAACAGGGGTTTGCCCTTTCCCTTTCCCCCCTCACACACTTTGCCTGGGCAAAGTGTGCAAAAGTAATAAGATCAGTAGGGGCTAACCACGACCAGACTATGACTCAAAAAGTTTGGCGCACCTGCCCCCTCACACACTTTGCCTGGGCAAAGTGTGTCAGCAGGGAGATCAACCTAGTCTCCCCCGAACCAGAGTGACTCGGGATTGACCTTAACAAAAACAGAAAAAATAAAATAATAAAAAAAACTAACAACTACTAAAAACAAGGGAGGGTACAATTTAGGAGGTGGAAGCAGGTGCGTACCTGAATCCACTGTAGTCAAAGTATGCGATCATCATCGCCTTCACTTCCTCGAACACCTTCTCAATCTTATCCAAACGCGCCTCGATCGCGCCTTGCCTCTCTGCAGCTTCCTCTTTGGCCTTAGCCTCAGCAACCGAATCCTTCACCTCTACCTTCACTGGTTTCTCTTCCAAGAACTTTACACCGCCGTCACTCAGTGGCACAATGTCCTGCATGCGCTTGAAACACTGGATGTCAAACTTGCCCTCCACCATCATCTCCAGCTCTTTGACCTTCTTGATCAGGTTCATCTTGGCTGCGTACACCATCGGAAAATGGGCCAATGATAGGCGCTGGAGGGGGTGAGTGTGCAGCCACTTCATTTGGGCACAGAGGCAGGCACTGAAATGAAGCCTGATCTTCTGATGCATGCACCACAGTATGCCCAGTTCCAGATGGGAAACAGCACTACTGGTGTCCGTCTTGCCAAAGAAGTTGACGGCCAGGATCCTGTGGCAAACCCTGAGTGCATGGCTCTTCAACTGGATCGACTTGGTGCTTTGCCCCACGAACTCGCCTCCTTTGCCCAACTGCTTCCAGATCTTCTGCAGCTCCTTCTTTGTGTACTCTGGCAAAGCCCTCAGTGACTCCTGGTAGGCCTTTGACTTCAGATCTGCAATACCTGCCATATCCAAACACAAATCCAATTCGTTACCACCAATAGACACAGCCCGATCAAACAACTCAAACTGAATCCCTATAACTCCCTCATCTTTGGTCTCTTTGATACCCATAGACCCAAAGAATTCTCTCACAATGCCTTCGTTGATTTGCCCAGACCACTCAAGAAACGGCTCCCACCCTATGGCCTTGAAATACCCTCGAACCTCCTTCTCCACACCCATCAGTTTGAGTGATTCGAAGCACACGGTTTTGGGGGCCGCGATTTCGCGCGCCGTGGTGTCGACCGCCTTTCTCTTCTTGGTGGATGCGCGGGTCCTGCTTTTGGGGGCTGGGCTTTTTATCACCTCCTCTTCTTCCTCTTCTTCCACCGGAGTTTTACCGGCGGCCGTCGAGTCTTCCTTTTCCTTGTCGTCGGAGGTGGATCCGGCAGTGGGGGTGGGAGTAACCTTCTTCTTGCCTTTGCCCGCCGACTTTTTCTGCTTCTTTTTCGGAGGGCTGTCAACGGCGGCTTTGCCCTCTTCCTTCTGAGCGGCGGTGGCTAGGGTTTCCAGGTCTTCTTTCTCGCTGGTGGTTTTGGATTCGTCAATTTCTTTGGCCAAGTCGTTAATAGGGGTGTTGTCAGTCTCCGTCGTGGCGGGGCTCGGCGGTATGGTGGCCAGTGGGACGGCGTGAATGGCTTCTTCGGCGGCGGGGGATTTGGGCTTTGCCGGACTCGATCTTTTCGGAGACACCATCTTCTTCAACTTTGATGCGGCGGTTCCAATGGTTAGATCAATTAGGGTTCCAGTGGGGATTTTTCTGAGTTTGTTTCTTGCACGGGTAGATACCATATGGAGAGAGAGAGAGTATATAATGTTTGTTTTGAATTTTGAAAAAAGCTGAAAAATTGGGGTGGCAGTTATCGATAATCGTGGGGGAGTTATGATAAGGGTGGAACTGCAGAGTCCCTGATGGGACGGGCTCCAGTCCCTTGAAAATCGCAACTGCCCCACTTGCATCCCAATTTGCCCAAAGGCTCAGTCTGCCCAAAGTTCTCCTGCAAAATCAAAAACAAACAATACCCTTTTCTCGCGGCATAGTCAAAGTCCCTTGTTGCAAATAGTTTATTCCTAACCTAAAAATTGAAATAACAAAATTATACAAACATACCAGGTTGCCTCCTGGCCAGCGCCCTATTTATAGTCCCGGGCAGGACCCAACTGCTTCATTCGTTCACTCGATCAGGGCAAGCTGCCCTTCCAGATTCTCTTGCCCAAAGTAGGGCTTCACTCTATGGCCATTCACTTTGAAAATGTAGTCATCATCTTTTTTGCTTTTCAACTCCACAGATCCATTTGGGCTGACATGGTGAACAAAATAGGGCCCGTCCCACTTAGAGGACAGTTTGCCCGAACGGAACTGGTTTCTGGTTTGGTACAGTAACACCAACTGTCCAGCCTCAATCTTTTTCCTCTTGATCAGTTTGTCATGAGCCCTCTTGGTCCGCTCTTTGTAGTGGGCGGCATGGTCATACGCCTCAATGCGAAGCTGCTCTAATTCGACCAAGTCAAGCTTACGCTCTTTTCCAGCCAGATCCCAATCAAAGTTGACTTTATTCACCGCCCATTGTGCCTTGTGCTCTATCTCTACGGGCAAATGGCAAGCTTTCCCAAATATCATTCGGTAAGGGGAGATACCAAATGGAGTCTTAAATGCAGTGCGGTATGCCCACAGCGCATCATCCAGTTTGCCTGCCCAATCCTTCCCCTCTGGCCTAACTGTCTTCCTCAGAATAGCTTTGATAATCCTGTTGGAGAGCTCTGCTTGGCCGTTTGCCTGGGGGTGATAGGCACAAGTGATTCGATGAGTGACTCCATATTTCCGCAACATCCTCTCAATTACAGCGTTGCAAAAGTGGGTCCCCTGGTCGCTTATCAGTGCTCTGGGCACACCGAACCGAGTGAAAATATTCCCTTTGAGGAATTCAGCCACAATGCGCGAATCGTTGGTGGGGGTCGCCTTTGCCTCGACCCATTTTGAGACATAATCAACTGCTAAGAGTATATATTCCTTACCTTGTGAATTTGGAAATGGCCCCATGAAGTCTATGCCCCAAACATCGAAGATCTCTACTGGCAGTATGGGCACAGAGGGCATTTCATTGCGCTTGGTCAGATTGCCTTCCTTCTGGCACTCATCACATCTCTTGCATAGCTCATAGCAGTCTCGAACCAAAGTGTTCCAGTAGAATCCGCAATCCAGAATTTTTCTTGCTGTACGCCTTGGCCCAAAGTGGCCTCCACAGGGTTGTTTGTGGCAGTGATCCACTATGCCCTGCTGCTCGGACTCAGGAATGCATCTTCTAAGGACTTGGTCTTCACATCTTTTCCACAAATAGGGTTCATCCCAGACATAGCTCCTTGCCTCACGCTTCATTTTGTTTTTCTCATAGTAGCTCATGCCGTCCCTGAAAATTCCAGTAACCATGAAGTTCACAAGGTCAGCGAACCATGGCTCTTCGCCCAAAGTGGATATAGAATACAAATGCTCATCAGGGAACGTCTCGGTTATGGGCATATCCTCTTCCTTCTGGAGAATCCTACTAAGATGATCTGCAACGAGGTTCTGATTGCCAGATTTGTCTCGAATTTCGATGTCAAACTCCTGAAGTAACAGGATCCATCGAATAAGCCTTGGTTTAGTCTCCTTCTTTGCCATGAGGTACTTCAGTGCAGCGTGGTCTGTATACACTATGGTCTTACTGCCCAGCAGATAAGACCTAAACTTCTCAAAGGCAAAAACAATGGCCAAAAGCTCCTTCTCAGTCGTGGCGTAGTTACTTTGGGCAGCATTAAGGGTCTTCGAGGCATAGTAGATCACATGCCTTTCTTTCCCTTTCATTTGCCCTAACACAGCTCCCACTGCATATCCACTTGCATCACACATCAGCTCGAATGGCATGCCCCATTCTGGTGGCTGAATAATAGGTGCTGTGACCAACCTCTCCTTCAAGTGATTGAAGGCAGCGTTGCAGTCCTCATCAAATTCCCACTCTACATCATTCTGAAACAGTCTGGTCAAAGGGCGTGCAATTTGGGCAAAGTCCTTCACAAATCGTCTATAGAAACCAGCATGCCCTAAGAATCCCCTGACTTGCTTCACATTTCTAGGGTATGGCAGCTTGGAGATGACTTCAATCTTGGCTTTATCCACTTCTATGCCCTTAGCTGAAATCACATGCCCAAGGACAATTCCCTCTTCGACCATGAAATGGCATTTTTCGTAGTTCAGAACGAGGCTCTTCTCCACACACCTTTTGAGCACCATCTCTAAGTGTTCCAGGCAGGAGTCAAAGGATTTGCCATACACGGTGAAATCGTCCATGAACACTTCAATTCCATTCTCGAGCAGGTCAGCGAAGATGCTCATCATGCACCTTTGAAACGTTCCTGGTGCATTGCAGAGGCCAAAGGGCATTCTCCTGTAGGCAAAGGTGCCAAAAGGACAGGTGAAGGTGGTTTTGTCCTGATCCTCTTGAGCAACCCATATCTGCATATACCCTGAGTAGCCATCCAGAAAGCAAAAGTGCTTCTTCCCAGCCAATCTTTCCAACATTTCATCAATGAAAGGCAAAGGGAAGTGATCCTTGCGGGTTACCTTGTTCAGTTTGCGGTAGTCAATGCAAACTCTCCACCCAGTTTGTAGTCGTGTGGCAATCTGCTCATTTCTTTCGTTCTCTATGACTTGAACTCCAGACTTCTTTGGCACCACATGCACTGGGCTAACCCACTTGCTATCTGACACTGGGTAGATTATGCCCACACTGAGAAGCTTCTTGATCTCTTTGAGCACAACTTCCTTCATTGCTGGATTGAGCTTCCTTTGAGGATCACGCACGGGCACAGAGTCATCTTCCAGAAGAATGTGGTGTTGGCAGATGCTTGGACTTATCCCTCTGATGTCAGCCAAAGTCCACCCTATGGCCTGTTTGTACTGCCCCAGCACATACCTCAACTTTGCCTCCTCTGCCTCTTGCAAGTAGGCACTTATGATGACGGGCAAAGTGTCATTGTCTCCCAGATATAGGTACTTCAGGTGTTTGGGCAGCTTTTTCAATTCCAGCATTGGTGGCTTTTCGAGGGAAGGCACCATGATCATTTCTTCAATCTCTATCGGTTTGCTCGGACTGCCTTTGAAACTCTCCAGAGAGTCTAACTGCTCAACTGCCTCTTGCAGTTCTTCTGGTTCGCCCTCCATATTAAACTCAGTAAGCCCTTGTTGAATTGCTATCTCAGTATGGTCATACTTGCCACATTGGAGTGCCTTTGCCTCCACTGCCTTCTCAATTTGGTCAATGTAGTGGATTTCTTCGGTGTCGGCTGGGTGCTTCATGGATTTGTAGAGGTCAAAGGTGACCGTCTCTCCTTCGAATTTGCATGTTAGCCTTCCGGTTTCACAGTCGATGTGGGTCCTTGCTGTTTTCAAGAACGGTCTGCCCAATATCATCACCGGGGCTTTACTTGATCTGCCCATATCGAGCACATAGAAATCAGCAGGGAATATCAACTCTTCCACTTTGACCAGGACATCCTCCAGTATGCCCTCAGGATAAACGTTCGATCTATCAGCCAGTTGGATCACAACACGAGTGGGCTTCAGTTGCCCTATTTCCAAGTCTTCGTACATTGTTTTGGGCATAACATTGATTGATGCTCCAAGATCGAGCATTGCCTTCTCTATCTTCATATGCCCTATGATGCACGGAATGTAGAACATGCCTGGGTCTCCACACTTTGTAGGTCCAGTCTTTTTAATCACTGCAGAGACATTCTCCCCTACCTCGAACTTCGCGTCGTCCTGATATTTGACCTTCTTTGTGCAAAGCTCCTTCAAGAACTTAGCACATCTGGGCATAGCGTTCAGTATGGTCAGAAGGGGCATATTGATTTCCACCTTCTTAAACATCTTGAACATCTCTTGAGTTTCTTCCCTCTCACGGTTTTTATTCAATCTGCCCGGGAAGGGTGGTCTGATTTTTGGTGGTGGGGATTTGTCCCTCTTTGCCTTGACTGTCACCTCTTCTTGCTCAACATCTGTTCCAGGGTCTTCCTCAATGACTGGGGGATCATCTAACACAGGCTCTTTGCCCTTTACTGCAGAATTTTCCACTATAGTAAGTGGTTTGCCACTTCTGAGCTGGACGGCATTAACATGGGCATTGTTTACTTCGACTTTCGGGGGCAAAGTACCTCCTTTCTGTTCTAGCTTTGCCACCACTTGAGTGAGATGTGAGACTTGGGCTCCTAGATTTTGGAACTGCCCTCTGGTATCTTGTTTGAATTTCTCATTCTCTTGGTGGGCTTTGGCATTCTCTTACTGGAACTTGATGTTCTCTTTGACCAAAGTTTCCATCATTTCAGACAAGGTAGGCCCTTTGGTCTGAGCGGGCTGGTGGTACATCCCGGGGCCTTGCTGTTGGTACTGCCCCTGTTGGTTGTAGCGCTGGAAATTTTGGTTACCATTATACCCCTCATTGTGGTTGTTGTTATACCCATACCTATTATCATAGTATGGTTTCCCCCTTCCTTGCCCGTTACCGTTGCTCTTCCCCATTGCTTTGACCTCCTCGTCATACAGTGAGGGACATTCATCAGTGGCATGCTCTGTGCCCTGACAGATCTGGCAAGCTTTCACACTTCTCTTTGGCCCGGTGGCCATAGAGTTCATAAATTTCTCCATTGCGCTGCACAGTTTGTCGATCTTTAAATCTGCAGCGGTGGTTGTCCCCAAATTGGTCCTGGGCAACTCACTTCCATCATCCCTGAACTCCTCTGCCATCTCCTTGAAGAGTTTAAATGCCTCCTCAGCACTTTTATTCAGGATGGACCCTCCACTGGCAGCGTGCAGGAGGGTTCTCTCGTGCATCCTTAGCCCAGACACAAAGTACTGGATCAAATCATGGTCAGGGATCTGGTGCTGAGGACACTTTGCCAACATCTGTTTAAACCGTGCCCAATATGCTGGAAACTCTTCACCTGCCCCCATCTTAATGCTACTGATGTTCCTTCGCATGTGTTGGATTCTGGCGGCAGGGAAGTACTTTTCCAAGAACTTCTGTTGGAGCTGTGCCCAAGTAGTGATTTGTCCTTCGGGCAGAGTGTAGAGCCACTCTCGTGCTCCATCCCCAAGTGAGAAGGGAAAAGCCAGCAGTCTGATGTATTCACTCAAAGGGGGAGGATATCACTTAAATGCAATGTTAGAAAACAAGAACCTGATATCAACTATGCGGTTAGCGTAGTGGGAGGATATCAAAGTAATCTGGATAAGAGATGTTCGAATGCTGTAAGAGTACTTGGATGTACTGGATTACTAAGCAAGACGAAATCTTCTTAGATTACAGTTTCTCAGATCTCAAATCAGAGAAGGACCAGTGTAAGTCGATATCAGGCTATGTGTTCACTTTTGGAAAGGGTGGAACCTTTAATATGTAAGAGTGACAAGCAGGATGCTTCTCAGACTCTCTCATAACCGAACAGCAGCCTCAGAGGCAGCGGAAGTTTTGATTAGGTTCCGGGATGACCTCTAAGACTTGGAAATGACTCTTAGTTTATCAAAGGCTATTTTATAGCGGTGCATGATAAACTGGAAGAAGTCATAAGTCTAAAAGTGATGATAACACATAGTGCAAGTACCACCTGATACGAGTCATCGTCAGGGAGACGACGTAGTAGTCACCAAGATAACTTCAGAGCGGCAACCTAGAGTGCTCATTCACATAGTACTTCTCGGAAGTACACCTTAAGCACGTGATGAGTATGGGAACCGGGAGTTTGGAGGAAATGACTAGACCTTAGTACAAGTGGGAGATTGTTGGAGTTGTGTACTTAATGTCTATATTTAAGTAACGGTAAACTCCCGATCATAGCATTTAATCTATTAAATTAACAAACAATTGTTTTGCGTTTAATTATTGTTAATTAAATATATGCAAATTATAGTCCTGGATTTTATACGTTGTAGTTAGTATGGTGCAAGCATGGGCGCACAGAAGATCATACTATCGGTTACTCGTATTTAATCAAACAGTTGCTCACGACCTAGATGGACACGGACCAATCCATCGGTATAGTCGTTGTGTGAGAGAGAAAATAATTTATCTTAATTATTTTATCACACTTGTACACTTGGTGTATTGAGCGGATCGTTGAGATTCATCGATTAGGATTGCCGGCGATAATCGATTCGAGTCTCAGTGTATTTTATTCTTAATCCCCGATATTATTGCGGGTGTGTATATTTAATATAAGTAACTTTGATTTACCAAAGGAATTAACCGATTTAATTATTGGGTTAATTTCCGGTTAAGTTGGGTCACTATATTTTATATATGACATGCCGTGAATAATTGACCGGACAGTGTATCCCGTAAGGGTTGATAATATCCCCGAGATGAGTTCATAAGGAATTATTGTGTAAACCTCATGAGTGGATTCGTTCCGCACAATAATTAAGGTTGAATGGTACTAGTCTAGGATTAAAGAGATGAATAAATTAATTAGCAATAAATTAATTTTATTCATGGATATTTAAATCTTAAATACACGGAATAAATAATACTACCGGAGAAATATTATTTGATATAATATGGTTTAATATTAGGAGTGCAATTAATTTATATAGTGGAAAATAAATTAATTAATATTGATAAGGATTAATGGACTTGGGCAGTGGGCAGTGGGCTCAATTTAATCTTCAATATTGGAAGCCCAATATTCCACCTCCTTTAGATCCCCTACGTAGCCTATAAAAGCACTACATGGCCTTCATAAATCATAAGACAAGATTATCATACTTGATATTCTAGAGAGTTGAAGGAGATCCATAGGAGTTCGATAGATCGTCGCCCACCCGACGTTCGAACGAAGTGCAAGGAATACGTGGGAAGATTCAAAGGTCTTCAACTTGATTTCGTTTCTCCGCACAACGAATCAAAGGTACAATCATAAACTCCTTCGTGTGAATTTATGTGATTTAATTGTGATACGTACATGAACACAAGATCCGGGAAAACGACGAACTTCGGGGACGGGGATTCGAGATCCCCGGCGAACGTTCGAAGGACCCTCGGCTGGGAGCCGAAGGGTGCGATCGAACCTAGGGTTCGATCGCGGCGATCCGCGCGAAGGGACCCCGGATGGACGCCGGGGCGAGCGATCGAGCTGGGCTCGATCGCGGGGGCGAGCCGCGGCTGTTGCCGCGGTGGTCAGCTGGGCTGACCGCCCCTCCCGACGGCGTGGGCGGTGAAGTCGCCGGACTCACCGCCCCGGGGCTGCCGGAGCAGCCCCACGCGATCAATCGATCGCGAGCCCCGACGGGGGCTCGGCTAGGGTTTCGGCCGCGGGTTTATCCCGCGGCGATGCTTGGGTCGAGCCCGGCTCCGTTTGGTGGTTCGCGTTGGTGATTTCCGACTCGGCGGGAGACTTCGACTGGGGGCGGGCTGCGTGTCTTCGGGCGCGTAGTCTCCAAAGGCCGGACTCCTGCGGATGAGTCGGTATTCGTGATCGGTTTCCGGCGACGGGATTTCGGTCGGGGTTATCGGTTCCGCAATTTTTGATACCCCGGGATATCGATTTCCAGCAGTTTGAACATATAAGACTCTGTCTGTCGAGTCAGTGGAGCGAGGAGAATGAGGCACGACTGGCGGTTTTTGAGAACCTTGAGATTTTGGCTTCTCAGATGAGCCATTAGAACTTTTCTTTGTGCCATCGCCGCTGACAGATCGACGCTTGTCAGGCACTTCACCCGAAGCAGTGGGTTTCGGGACAACGACTGATGAGCCATTTTATTTGCTCATTTTAGAGCGTTTTTACACCTTTTATTGAGTCAGTTTGAGTCAGTATTGTGTCTGGGAGGGCACATTGGAGTGTTTGGGCAAAGTATGCAGGTATTCATGTCAGCAGGTGGAGATTGTGCTGAAAAGTCAAATTAAAGGTCCACTTTGGGCAAACGCGGGATTCTGAAGCAGAGGTGACTAAGGCAGTTGTGCCTAATAAGGAAAAGTCGCCACTGTGAGGCAAAGACGTCACTATGGGCAAAGTCACTATGCGTAAGAGTCAACCGCGTAACAAGCATCGCGCATGGTTCACCCACCTGGAAGGAAAATTCCAAGATCAAAGAGGCATGAAGAAAGCAACAGCATCACTTTGGGCAAAGGGCAGAAGGTGCCCAGTTTGGGCAAATGGCGAGTATCGGGCATACCAGAGTAACAGATTCCGAAAGTTGGGGGATTCTGCCTAATCCCCCATCTTTATCCGGTCAGCTGATAAGGAAAGAATCCCTAAAGACCAGGACATTCCTTGACCAGCAAGAGCCCCAGCAAGAATACACTCTGGACGCACTACGCCCAAACGGCCCAAGCCCACCAGGCCCATCAGCCCATCAAACTCCTATACAAATCTGATGCTCTAGAGACCTCACATATAAAAGGAGGAATCGCTGATCAGCTGAGGGAGAGGGACGATACAACACACGACGCCACACACAAGAAGAAATATAGAGAGCTTAATATACGAAATTTATGAGAGTTCATATATATTTGTTTTGAGAGTCGAGAGGTGAAACACTGCCCTTTGGGGCAGCCCGTTTGGGCGAAATTGTATATTATGTTTTTCTTTATTTAATTTAAAGCTTTTCTTTTTAGTATTTGATTTCGTTTTTACTTTATTTATTTGTTTTAATTATTTGTTGATGGATTATTAGCGTCTGGGCAAAGGCAGATCGAGGGGGATTTTGGGCTAAGTAGAACCGAGAGGTTGATGGGGCTAGAGTAGCCGGTTGGGCGTTTGTTCCCGAGGCAAAGTTGGTTGAGGTTTATTTCTGAGGAGTTTGGGCAAACTAGGACGACCACTAGTGAACCTTTACAAACTGGGATACTGGTGATTGGCAAACCGCATAGATGTACCTTGTAGTATTGTTGCGGGCATAGCACTAGAACTTGCAGGAGATGCGGTCGTATGTTTCGAGCATGCTATTGGCCGAGCGGGTCTGTCTAGAGGGTAATGCGGGTTTGGGCAAACTAGATCCATGTTTGGTCGCATAGGTAATCGAATTGTTCAGATCCAGGGGTTTAGGCATAAGGTTAGTGACGAACACGAATGTTTGTCGTTGGGAACAAACGCGCTGCCAAAATAAAATTTGTATTTAGCCAGTACCCCTTTAACTACAGAACGTAGATAATGGTAAGTACGTGGGGTCGGTCCCACAAGGAGGCAATTACAGTAGGTGATCTCGGCTTTGCCCAAGGGGTTGTCACAAAAAGTTTTGAGTTTGGTTGCTGTGGGCACAGCGGTTTTGCAATCGTTCAAACACTCAGATCTAACTACGGCAAACAGAAATAACATGCAAATAAATAAAACCAAAAGTAAACAAGCAAACACTCAGATCTAACAGAATACTAAAAGTGAAAACTTAAATCAATAAATAAACAAGGCATCCGGGCAGACAACTTCACTCAGGATCATTAGGGCAAACTACCATTCATCGGCACTAAGGATTTTTACCAGCGGTTTGTCAGCAGTTATAGGGTGTAAAAAGACAAAAGTGGTCCTATTGCGTCACGCCCAGCAAATGCCCCACCCCTCATCTATCCTTACTATATAAAGAAAAGGCTTGGTTTACACTTTGCCTAATCCCCCTGGATCTGAACAATTCGATAACCTATGCGACCAAACATGGATCTAGTTTGCCCAAACCCGCTTTACCCTCTAGACAGACCCGCTCGGCCAATAGCATGCTCGAAACATACGACCGCATCTCCTGCAAGTTCTAGTGCTATGCCCGCAACAATACTACAAGGTACATCTATGCGGTTTGCCAATCACCAGTATCCCAGTTTGTAAAGGTTCACTAGTGGTCGTCCTAGTTTACCCAAACTCCCCAGAAATAAACCTCAACCAACTTTGCCTCGGGAACAAACGCCCAACCGGTTAGTTCAGCCCTTCCAACCTCGCGGCCTAACTAAACCCTAAATCACCTTCGATCCGTCCCTGCCCAGATGCACAAACAATTTAGCTACTCATACAGAAATTAAAAGACGAAATAAATAAAGGAAAGCAAACTATATTAATCATAACTTCAAATCGAAGAATCGTTTTTGAAGAAAATCAAAATACGGAATTAAAGGAAATTAAAACTGAAAACATGAAATTGTTTCTCGACCCGAAGGTCGGTTCTACTGCAATTAAACAAAAGGAACTCGGACGAACAGCTCCGCTTCCTTCTCCGGCGACTCCTCCGGCGGCGACGACGAACTTCGGGACCGGCGGCTCTCTCGATTTCTCGATGCGTAATGTTGTCTCTTGCTGCCCGTCGCGTCCCGTTTTAATAGACTTCGGATTTGAATTTGAATTCTTGAATTCCCGGTTGTTGCTCGCCCCTAAGGAATAGGCGTCCTTGGTCAATGGGCTGGGGGATAAGTCAGATCCCCCGAATCCAGGGATTCTGGTGTGCTGCCAGCTTGCCCGCAGCGAATCTCCTGTCAACAACCGCTCTCTGCCCAAATCGAAATCTGCAGGTAATTCTTCTCCTCCACAGGTGGTCGGACCAGGCACGGTACTTTGTAGAATTCTGGGTCTTCTGCTTCATGACCTTACCCATTTGCCCGATGTGGTCAAACTGTTGCTTGTCACTACCGCTCCAGAATCTGATTTGCCCAAAGAAGGGGATTTCCTTGCCTCTTTTGCCCAGTGCGCCACCTGTTACCTGCATCACCACACACTCTGCCCAAACACCTGATTGTGCCCTCCCAGACACGTTAACGACTCAAACTGACTCAATAAAGGGTGTAAAAGTGCTCTAAGATGAGCAAATAAAATGGCTCATCAGTTAGCTTGCCTTCTCTTTACACAGTAAGGATAGATGAGGGGTGGGGCAATTTTTGGGCGTGACGCAATAGGACCACTTTTGTTTTTGCACCCTATAACTGCTGACAAACCGCTGGTAGAAATCCTTAGTGCCGATGACCGGTAGTTTGCCCTAATGAACCTAAGAGATGTTGTATGCCCAGATACTGATTTTCATCAATTTAGTTTAGTTTAGTCGTAGTTAGTTGAGCCGAGTTGTTCATGAGAGAACCGCTGTGCCCACAGCAAACAAACAAATCAAAACTTTTTAAATCGTGACAACCCTCTGGGCAAAGACGAGATCACCTACTGCAATTGCCTCCTCGTGGGACCGACCCCACGTACTTACCACTATCTACCTTGTAGTGTTAGGTTATTGGAAGAATTATAAATTTTATTTTGGCAGCGCGTTTGCTCAAACGACAAGTATTCGCGCTCGTCAACGACCTCAGTCTCAGTTGATGGTTTGTTGGATGTAGACCCAACCTTTTTACCATCTTCAGTGATCTCGCCAGCTGCGAGCATCCTTTTGTATTCCGATCTTGGAACAATGCCTTTGTAAGTGCGATAGGCATTTGATTTTGGGTCCTTTCCAGTTTTCTTTGGATCAACATCGACGGACAGATTCGGCCTCTTGACTATCTTCTTTCCTTCATCATCCATCACACCATCATCGACAAGCTTTTTCCATTCAGCCGGCGACACCGGACCCTTGAAGCAACGGATGAAGCCTTGTGGGTACTTAGACTGTTTTTGCGAAACAGACTGAGTTGGATCGACAGTCTTTGTCAGATCGACTGACGGTTCAGCAGACGAGGTCTTACTAGTGCGTCGTTCAACCTTATCCAGGTGAGCTTGAAGCTCTTCATAAGCTTTCTTCTTGGATTTCAAAGATGGCGCCTTTTTGAACTCCTCATTCAGATAGGCAGTGATGTCGTCAAACATACTATCCATATTTGAAGTCGACATGATGAACAGACACGAGTTATTAGTCGCCTGATGCGAAGACAAGAGACGAAGAGAAAAAACGAACACCCAACAGATACTAGGCGCCTGATGCGCAAGCTAGAGTCGCCGGATGCGACGGAAGAAGAAAATCTAGAAAACCTAAGAACTTCGAACTCGAGAGCTAGCAGTTGAGAACTGAGAGGCTTGAGTACTTAGAGATTTTCAGAATTTTGAAGGCGCAATAAGTAGGGTTGTTGGAGGTCCTATATATAGGAAATTTTTGAGCGGCCCGTCCGGAATAAAAATACACTGCCCAAAACCTGCAAAAAGCCCATCTCAAGAACAAAAGAAGCCCATTAGTAGACGAGCAAAATAATATTAAAAAAAATAAAATGATAAAAAAAATATATTAAATATTAGAAATAATATATATATAAAAACATAAAAAAAAATCAAACCGAGGATGATCGATGGTAGCGTTGTATTTCCGGATTTCAGATTCATCGATGAGAGGTCTCAGTCTTCGAATTTGGTGAAAAACGCAACCAGCGACTATAGGATAGAGTCGCCGGTTGTTGGCGTATGTGTAGCCATCGACACAAATCTGGCGACTGGAGGACAGAGTCGCCGAGCGAGGGGTCGTTTGCAAACCAGCGACAAGTGGACACAGTCGCCGGTTTTAGAGCATACGAGGACAGCGACACAAGGACGTAGTCGCCGGTTATGGGTGCATACTGATCCAGCGACAGGAAGACGCAGTCGCCTGTCTTGGAGTCCAATGAGTCGCCGGGTATGTTGTTCGTTGAAAGTCGCCACACTCAGATATGAAAAGTTGCATGGAGAGTTAACCACATAGCACTGGATATGAACTACAAAAATGCAAAACCAAAAACAACACATCCCGAGTTAGCATTCAAGTGTTCAACACACAACAAACATTCAAACACATTTTAGTGGAGATTCGAGGGGTGATATTAGGCAATGAAGAGCAAATATTTTCTCAGAAAAGAGTCAACATTTCATCATTTTCCAAAAACCAAAAATTTTCACACAAGGTGATAGCAACTTTGAGTTAATGAAAATCTCACATATTAAAAATCGGTGAGATGGACCGAAGTATGTTGATAGACATGTTTACTTGTCCTTCGTCACAATCACAAGGATGCAGTCGTGTCTCGTCGAAACATATTTGATGAGTTTGCACCGCACAAGAGATTTTAATTCATGAGTGCAAGGTGAACTTTTAAGGCACTCCACTTGGGACTAGCTTACAATCAGAGGGGAGCCGACAGACAAATGATCCGGCGTCCTCCAGACGAGTTTTAGCTTTATATGATATGCAACAGATGCTCATTACAGCAGTCAGAGGGGAGCAAGGATCATCCTGCATCTCCGAAGTGTGATGGGAGAGCATCTTAAATTAGAGCGTCCATGTGCTACCTTTCGAAGAGGGGAGCCGGCGGAAAAATGATCCGGCGTCCTCCGTTACTTGGTATTATGGATCTATGCAAATGATAGCTATGGGAGTTATATGCCAAGTTCACATGTTTGCACTCAGAGAAATAAATACACTTGGGTCCGAAGACTAAAGCGGCCTCGAATCCATGTTCAACTGATTAGACTAATCCACGACGATCCCGAGTGCATATTCAGAAGTAAAGAAAATAATCTTTCAGACTTCAAAATTTTCGTGAACTCTTAGAGAGAACACATGCAGAGAGAGTTTCTTAGAATTTTAAATCTCTCAAAGTCAAGAGGTTTGGTAAAAATGTCAGCAAGCTGTTTTTCTGTTGAAATATGCTGTAGACTGACTATATCACGATCAAGCAAATCTCTAATGAAATGATGTCGAATGTCGATGTGTTTAGTTCTTGAGAGCTGGACAGGATTTTCGCTGATTTTGATAGCACTTTGATTATCACAATACAGCACCAATGGAGCACTCTCAATGAGATAGTCATTCAACATTTGCTTCAATCATAGCAACTGAGTGCAGCAACTTCCAGCTGCAACGTACTCAGACTCGGCAGTTGAGAGCGCGATGCAATTTTGCTTTCGACTATGCCATGAAACAAGATTATTGCCAAGGAAGCAACAACAGCCGGAAGTACTTTTGCGTTCATCCGTGTTACTCGCCCAATCCGCATCGGAAAATCCGACAAGATTTGATGAAGTGTGACGTGTATACCAAATTCCCAAGTTAGAGGTTCCTGAGATGTAGCGGAGAATTCGCTTGACAGCTCGTAGGTGATCTTCTTTTGGATCTGCTTGGTACCTAGCACACATGCAAACACTAAACATTATATCAGGACGAGTAGCAGTTAAATAAAGTAGACTTCCAATCATGGAACGAAAGAGTGTTTGATCAACACTTCGACTTTTGGTCAGTTTAGATAACCGCTCAGTTGTAGCCATCGGAGGTTTTGCAGGATTGGCATGTTGTATCTCAAATTTTTCCACCATATTCTTAGCATATTTGCTTTGAGACACGAAGATCCCATCTGGTCGTTGAGATATTTGAAGGCCAAGAAACTGATGTAACTCCCCTTCTAGGCTCATCTGAAATGTTGAAGACATCGATTTTGTTAATGCATCCACGAGTTTCGAGCAAGTAGCTCCAAAGACAATGTCGTCAACGTAAATTTGGGCAACTATCATGTGTTTGCCTTCACGTTTGATGAAAATCGTTTTGTGAACTGATCCACGTTTGAAACCAAATTTGAGAAGATAGTCGGTCAGACAACCATACCAAGCACGAGGAGCTTGTTTCAAACCATATAGAGCTTTGTGAAGCTTGTAGACATGATTTGGCCTTTTGGGATCCTCGAAACCTTTCGGTTGAGCAACATAGACTTCTTCTTCCAATACTCCGTTCAAAAAGGCAGCTTTGACATCCATTTGTCTAAGTTTAATGCCAAGATGGCATGCGATAGCAATCAAGAGTCTGATGGATTCAATTCGTGCGACAGGAGCGAAGGTTTCATCAAAATCTATGCCTTCCACTTGGGCATAGCCTTGTGCAACGAGACGAGCTTTATTTCGCACAACTTGATTATGCTCATCCGTTTTGTTCTTAAATATCCATTTGGTCCCAACCACATTAATATTTGAAGTTCGAGGAACCAAGGACCAAACATTGTTTCTCGTGAACTCATTTAGTTCTTCCTGCATAGCCATTATCCAGAAGTCATCTTGCATAGCTTCCTTGTAATTTTTTGGTTCTGATTTGGACAGGAAGCAAGAAACTCCATTTTCATGACAGATAGCAGAAGTACAGATGTTATAGAGTTCATCTTGAGAAGTAATCGGTTTCTTTGAGCGTGTAGTTCGCTCGTTCAAGTTCCCGATTATCTGATTTGGAGGATGTCGTTTTTGTATATGACCAGGTGCTTCTCTCGGAGCGTCATCTGGATTCTCAACTTGTTCATTTTCTTCATCCTCAAAAGATGAAGTGTCACGATGTTGGTTACTACAATCTCCAACTTCAGGTGAAGTATTCGGAGTCACATCCTCAGAAGTTACAGTTACTGGTGTCGATGGAAAAGTCTGATATTCCAGGATTCCTTCCTTCACCCAGTCTTCCTCTGCATTCTTTCCTAGAAAGTTTTGTTCATCAAAATTGATATTCACGGTTTCCATGACTTTCTTGGTGCGAAGATTGTAAGCTCGATATGCATGGCTATTTTGACTGTAGCCAACAAAAATACCACGATCAGCTTTGGCTTCAAATTTCTTCAAAGGATCACGATCCTTCAATATATATCAAGTACAGCCAAAGACACGAAAATGTGAGACAGACGGCTTCTTCCCGTTCACAAGTTCATAGGCTGTTGCAGTCGTGCCAGATCGAATACTTATTCGATTCAAAATGTAGCCAGCAGTAGAGACAACTTCTGCCCAAAAAGTTCGTGCAAGATTTTTTGAGATTAACATCACACGAGCCATCTCTTGCAGGGTTCGATTTTTGCGTTCGGCAATCCCATTTTGTTGAGGTGTTTTTGGGGCCGAGTATTCATGATGAATTCCCTTCATCAGACAGAATTCATTGAAGCTAGAGTTTTCGAATTCGGTTCCATGAACACTCCTGATCCTCTTCACTTTTGCTTCATGATTCGTTCGAATCCATTTTACAATACCTTTGAAGGCATTGAAGGTCTCATCTTTTGTTGCCAAAAATCTGGTCCAAGTATAGCGAGAAAAATCATCAACAACCACCAACACGTATTCTTTCTTAGAAATACTCTTCACTTTCATTGGACCCATGAGATCCATGTGGAGTAGTTCAAAAGGAGCTGTAGTACTCATTAGTGTTGGTAAGGCAGGATGAGAAGATCTGGTCAGCTTACCCTTCTGACAGTCACCACACACTTTTTTCTCTATTTTAGGGAGTTGAGAGATTCCTCGAACTATCTCCCCCTTAACCAATTTACTCAGGTTTCGAGTGCTAGTGTGTCCAAGGCGTTGATGCCATAAATCAACCTCATCAGGAACAGTCACCGAGAAGCAACTATACTCAGTTGTATAGCAATTATTCTTGGCACGCGGACCTTCCATGATGCATTTCCCTTCAACATCAAAAACTTTGCATGAGTCCTTATCAAAACTAACATTCAGTCCTTCATCACACAGCTGACTGATGCTAATAAGATTCGCCACAAGACCCTTCACATGTACAACATTGCGAATTGGTGGCAATCCTTTAATATGAAGCGTTCCTCTACCCATGACCACACCTTTAGCTCCCCCTCCAAACACCACGGGGGACCCAGTAATCGGCTCATATTCTTTCAAGAATTTTTTAGTGTCGGTCATGTGTCTGGAACATCCGCTATCAAAATACCAAATGCCCTTGTTTCCAGAGTCGGAGGCATTTAGTGCAACATTGCAAAAAATCAGTTCTCTGGGTTTCCATACATTTGAAGCGGTGGAGTTAAGTTTAACTTCACTCTTTTGAATTGTCTGTGCCCGTCTCTTCTTTGCATCAAAATTTCGATTTTTTGTCTCAGTCAAAGGTTTTATGTTTTTCTCAATTTTCTTGATTTGAGAAATGTTTTTCTTCATACTCTTGACTGACTCATCCTTCTTCTTCTGTATCATCAAACTTTGATTTATGTCATCTCTCAGTTTGTAACAAAAAGGTCTTATGTGTCCTGGCATGTTACAGTAATGACAGACATATTCACGCCTCTGTCGACTCTCTCTTCTCCCAGAGGGTTTTATCATGCCAGACTTAGTCTGAGAGTTTTTCACATTCGATCTTGAGTTGATGGGTTTGTCAAGTTTCTTAAGTAGAGTCGCTTCATATGGTAATATTCCCCGAGGATGTTTCACGATGTTTTTAGGAAATTGATAAGTCTCGGATTTAGAGCAAGCAGTTGAGTTTGACTTTTGAGTTTTAGATTCCGGAGACACAACAACTTTCTTCCCTTCAGCAATTTCCTTCCGTTTTGATTGTTCAGGATCATCCTTAGATTTATCCTCTGGCTGATCATCTGAAGCTTTGACGAATGTCACTTCCTTCTTCTCAGGTGTAGAGTATATCGACTCAAAAACTTTCTGAAATCCAAGTCCATAACGGTTAGGATTCATATATGACGCAGCGTTGTCAAACACCGAAGAATTCGTGTTCATCTTCCTCAACAGTTCATCAGTCATCTGAAGTTTTTCTTTCAAAACATAACGCTCCTTGTCAGTCATGGCAAGATCAGTTTGAGCTTTCATCAGAGACGTTTTCAGCTCATCATTTTCAGCATCTGAGTTCTTAAACAAGATTTGAAGTTTCTTAACTTCAGCAGTTTCCTTTTTCAGAGAAGTTTTCAGTTTTGAGTTCTCATTACTCAACTTCTCACATGAGTCTCTCAGTTCAACTACTTCCTTGAAGAATTTATACTTCTCTTCAAACAGATCATCAAATTTGACTTTAAGTATTGTCAGAGAATTGTTCAACCTCTTTTTCTCGTCCTTCGTCTTCTCAACTGAGTTTTTCAACTCAACAACCTCAACATACATCTTTTGCTTCTCAATCGAGTGTTCATTAAGAGATTCTGTAAGGAACTTCAGAAACACTTCAAGTGTGCTATTTTCAGTGATAGCTGTGTCACATAATTTTTCGAGTTCGGAGTTGTTGGATTTGTGTACTTAATGTCTAGATTTAAGTATCGGTAACTCCAGGTCATAGCATTTAACCTATTTAATTAATAAACAATTATTTGCATTTAATTATTATTAATTAATTATGCAAAATATAGTCCTGGATTTTATACGTTGTAGTTAGTATGGTGTGTCGGGCCCACATAGAAGATCATACTATCGGTCACTCGTATTTAATCAAACAGTTGCTCACGACCTAGATGGACACGGACCAATCCATCGGTATAGTCGTTGTGTGAGAGAGAAAATAATTTATCTTAATTATTTTATCACTTTTGTACACTTGGTGTATTGGGCGGATCGCTTGAGATTTATCAATTAGGATTGCCGTTGATAATTGATTTAAATCTCAGAGTATTTTATTCTTAATCCCCGATACTATTGCGGGTGTGTATATTTAATATAAGAGACTTTGATTTTCCAAAGGAATTAACCGATTTAATTATTGGGTTAATTACCGGTAAAATTGGGTCGCTATATTTTATATATGACATGCCGTGAATACTTGACGGGAAAGTGTATCCCGGAAGGGTTGATAATATCCCCGAGATGAGTTCATAAGGAATTATTGTGTAAACCTCATGAGTGGATTCGTTCCGCACAATAATTAAGGTTGAATGGTACTATTCTCGGATATAAGAGATGAATAAATTAATTAGCAATAAATTAATTTTATTTATGGATATTTAAATCTTAAATACACAGAATAAATAATACTACCGGAGAAATATTATTTGATATAATATGGTTTAATATTGGTAGTGCAATTAATTTATATAGTGGAAAATAAATTAATTAATATTGATAAGGATTAATAGATTTGGGCTGGGCTCAATTTAATCATCAATATTGGAAGCCCAATATTCCACCTCCTTTTGATCCCCTACGTAGCCTATAAAAGCACTACATGGCCTTCATAATTCATACGCATCATATACAAGAATATCATACGAATAATAATTCTTGAGAGTTGAAGGAGATCCATAGGAGTTCGATAGATCGTCGCCCACACGACGTTCGGACGAGGTGCAAGGAATACGTAGGAAGATTCGAAGGTCTTCAACACGGTTAATTCGTTTCTCCGCACAACGAATTGAGGTATAAAATCATAAACCCTTCTATGATTTTATGTGAATTATATAATTGTGATATATACATGAACGCACGATCCGGGAAAACGACGAACTTCGGGGACGGGGATTCGAGATCCCCGGCGAAGATCGAGAGAACCCTCGGCTTGGAGCCGAGGGGGCGATCGAACCCTAGGGTTCGATCGCGGCGCGCGGAGGGAGGGAGCCCCGGCTGGACGCCGGGGCAAGCGATCGACCATGGGTCGATCGCGGGGAGACCGCCGTGGGCTGGTGCCACGGCAGCTGGTTCCCCCCAGCCCTCGACCGGCGGCCAGGCGCACGGGAGAAGCCCCGGCTGAAGCCGGGGCATGCGATCGACCGCGAGGTCGATCGCGGGGAAATCCGCGGCTGGGAGCCGCGGCGGGTCAGCTGGAAGCTGACTGCCCCTCCTCGGGCGGCGGTGGTTAGTCCGGACTCACCACCGGGGGTTGCTGGGCAGCCCCGGCGATCGCATGTGCATGCGATCGCGAACCCCGCGACGGGGTTCGGCTAGGGTTTAGCCGCGGGTTCATCCCGCGGCGATGCTCTTGTCGAGCCCGGTTCTTCGTGGTGTTCGCGATCGGTTTCTGGCGACGGGATTTCGATCGGATTATCGATTTCCGCATCTTTCGGTAATCCGGGATATCGATTCCCAACAATTGGTATCAGAGCGTTTGGTTTCGTGTTCATGTATATGTTCTATTATTGTTGTACCTTGCAGGGATTCCCGGCTATCATGGTTTAATTTTTCGTTAATTATTTTACCATGATTATTCGTTTATTAAACTCTCGGACATGTCGAGATTCGTTTTGTGTGGATGAATGTTTGTAATAGTAAAAATTCGGGGGTTGACCGAATTTAGGATTTATTATTACGTTCTATGTTTTCCGGAAAATGTATAGGGTCGATTTCATGTATAGAATCGATACCGGAATTGTAAATTTATTTCTTGTAATTTATTTACATTGGATCGATGCCGAGTTGACCGCCGGAGAACGCGTGTGACGAAGAAAACGAAGAGGACTAGGGCTCGGGATCGATCATGAGATCGATCCCATGGAGATCGATCGCGGGGGCTGTCCGCGATGCTCCTTGGCACGCCGGCCACCGGTGGTGGTGGCGCGTGGGCTGGGGGTGGCGGCGGTGGTGCTCCCGGCCGGCGATCGGTGGTGGGGGGCGCGGGGTCCTCGTGATCTCGTGCTTCTCCTACCGAGATTCACTTTCCTAAATTAATTTAGTTTTCCTATTTGAGTGTTTTTCCTTTTGGAAACTCTCATGGATTAGGAAAAGAATTAATTGGAATTAATTCTATTCCTTATTGAGTATTCTCTTTTATGGGAACTCTCATGGATTAGGAAAAGAATTAATTAGGAATTAATTTATTTCCTATTTGATTATTCCTATTATGGAATTTTCATTAGATGGAAATTAATTAATTATGGAAAGTAGAAGAGTCCTAATTTATTTTTCCTTATTCTATTATAGAAGTCTTCTAGAATATTCAAGTTTTACTTGAATAGGATTCTAGAGATTTAATAGAATTAGATAGGAAAATAAATAAATAAAATATTAATAATATTTAATTTTATTTTTGATATATTCGATTGACTTAATTTTCGAATTAAGTAACTTTTGGATTAATTGAAAATAAATAGATTTAAATATTGGGATTAATACTCTCGTCACATGGAGCATTCAAGAACGAAGACTGAAGACTAGAAGATGCATATGAAGATGGAATAAAGCCATGATAGTCGGAAAATAATTTTCTAGCATTATTTTGACTATGTGATACTATGTGCTTTATTACTTGTATGCATGCTATGTGTGTTTATTTTATGCACTAGATAGCGTGTCCCTTTATTGTAAAAAGCTAAGTGGGAGAGGGGATGGAAACATTCCCATGGTCTCCATTGTTGTTCTCTTGGTGACTCTTATGGACTTTCGAAGTTCGTATAGACGAGTCATTGGAGGAGAATTCTTGTAATTCCTTTTACGAGAAACATTTATCAAGTTTATCAAACAATGCCTAATTTGTCTTTCTGAATCTGACTTCAAGTCGACTCATTCTCACCCCGAGGAGTGGAATGGAGCCAAAGTCACTTGGTCATGTGGATGACACAAATTAGAGACCTTCGTACCATTCTTTGATAGATGGATCGATTGTCTGCTCGGCTCCCTCATTTATGAGAGATAGGGTTGTTCGCATGGTGAATCACTGGTTAGAAACTTCGAGTTTCACTTATGATTCTCCGCGTCTTGATTTACAAAAATCGAATGGGTTCTTGTAATTGGGAGTCAATTATAAAAGTCTCTTGGTGTAGTAAACGTCCACACAACGTGGCTTGCTATACTAACGGATTTTGGGTTTATTGATGTAGACAGTTATAAGAAATTGTGAAGAATTGCGAAGTTGTCGTAAACGTCCACACAACGTGGCTTGCGGTGATGTAGCAATTCCAAACGATTTACTTTAGTACTGAGTAATGGTTTACACTTAGATACGCGTTATAGTATCCTTCCCAACGAAGTTACGCTATAATCGATGTATGACCAAAGAAAATCTAATTGCTAAATCATTTGGGTAGGTAAACGTCCACACAACGTTGCTTGCCTTACCTGATGGGATTTTAGATGTAATTAGTAATTTAATGATATTATTTGAGTGAGATAATATCGGCATTAAATTGATTGTTTGTTTATATGTGCTTATAGGTTTAGAGAATAGCTATGAATCCACTTTCTGTGATACTCAAGGAACATAAACTCACTGGTCCCAATTACATTGATTGGAAGAGAAATTTAGACATTGTCCTGACTTCTGAAGAGTACAAGTTTGTACTCCATGAATTATGCCCTGCTGAGCCCACGGCTGCCTCAACTGATGAGGAAAAAGAAGCATATCGGAAGTGGAAAAAGGCTGATGAAATGGCTAGGTGTTATATTTTGGCTTCCATGTCAAATGTACTCCAAAACCAACATGAGCCGATGGACACTGCCTATGATATGATGTTCAACCTCAAAGAGATGTTTGGGGAGCAAGATCGTGCAGCAAGGCAAGAAGCCATGAGAGTCCTTTTGACAACTACTCAGTCTGAAGGAACGCCCGTTGGGGAGCACGTTCTTAAGATGATGAGTTTGTTGAATGAACTTGAGGTCCTAGGAGCTCAAATTGATGGTGAGACGCAAGTCGACATCATACTCCAGTCTCTGGCCCCTAGTTTTGAGCAGTTTCGTATGAGCTATAATATGGGTAAACTATCTTATACTCTTGCACAACTCCTGACTGAACTGAAGGCGGCAGAGGGGATCTACAAAAAGGGCAAGTCTCAAGCGCTTGTAGCTACCAAGTCCAAAAGCTTGAAAGCTGTTGGAGGTAGGGGCAAGAAAAGGAAGCAAGCCTGGAAACTCAGTGGTGCCAAGAGGAATGGACCACGAGTGGGGGCTAGTAAGCCAAGGGGCAAGTGCTTCCGATGCAACAAGTCTGGACACTGGAAGTCTGAATGTCCTCTCAGAGGTACGAATTTTTCTTTAGTCGTAAAAACATAGTCAGCGGTATTATCTACCAGAATTCTGGTGTGTAGATATGGAACCACTGACGGTATGTGCATTATTTTGAATGCAGGGGTTCCAGAAAACCCGGCGACTTAGAGAAGAAGAGTTCGAGTCTACATGGGCGAAGCTGTTGGGGTAGCAGCGGTTGCAGTGGAAGACATTTATCTGCTTTTAGTAGTTTTAGGATTTCATTTCAAGGTTATTGCTTTATGTACCCCTTTATTTTGAAAAGAACTTTTGTTCTGGTTTTTCTATTAATGAATGGATATTTATTTCTTTAATCATTCAGTGATTTAGATAAGAAATAATGGTGTTATCTATTCTGGTACATTAGATAGCAATATATGAATTGTTGGAGTTGTGTACTTAATGTCTAGATTTAAGTAACGGAAACTCACGATCCATCGCCATTAATCTATTTAATTAAATAAACAATTATTTGCGTTTAATTATTTATAATTAAATATACGCAAATCATAGTCCTGGATTTTATACGTTGTAGTTAGTATGGTGCTGCATGGGCGCACAGAAGATCATACTATCGGTTACTCGTATTTAATCGAACAGTAGCTCACGACCTAGATGGACACGGACCAATCCATCGGTATAGTCGTTGTGTGAGAGAGAAAATAATTTATCTTAATTATTTTATCACACTTGTACACTTGGTGTATTGGGCGGATCTGCTTGAGATTTATCGATTAGGATTGCCGGCGATAATCGATTTAAGTCTCAGTGTATTTTATTCTTAATCCCCGAAACTATTGCGGGTGTGTATATTTAATATAAGTGACTTTGATTTACCAAAGGAATTAACCGATTTAATTATTGGGTTAATTACCGGTTAAGTTGGGTCACTATATTTTATATATGACATGCCGTGAATACTTGACGGGAAAGTGTATCCCGGAAGGGTTGATAATGTCCCCGAGATGAGTTCATAAGGAATTATTATGTAAACCCTGCAGGTGGATTCGTTCCGCATAATAATTAAGGTTGAATGGTACTAGTCTCGGATACAAGAGATGAATAAATTAATTACGCAATTAATTTAAATTTATTCATGGACATTTCTATCTTAAATACACGGAATAAATAATACTACCGGAGAAATATTATTTGATATAATATGGTGAATATTGGGAGTGCAATTATATTTATATAGTGGAGTTAATCATATAATTAATAATAGTAAGGATTAATAGATTTGGGCTTGGTGGGCTCAATTTAATCACTATTATTGGAAGCCCAATATTCCACCTCCTTAAGATCCCCTACGTAGCCTATAAAAGCACTACATGGTCTTCTCTATTCTCATAACTTGAAGAACACAATTCTAGAGAGAGAAAGTAGAGAGGAGGATCCATGGAGTTCGGTAGATCGTCGCCCACACGACGTCCGGGCTAGTGCAAGGAATACGTGGGAAGATCTCAAGGTCATCATAAGATCTCGTTTCTCCGCACAACGAATCGAAAGGTGAATTAAATTTCCGCAATTTAATTCTAGTTTATTGATCAATTATCGAAAAACAAGATCCGAAGGATCGAACCCGGATTAGACGAGGGACCACGCGGTGGTGGCGAAGCCACCGGACCGCGTGGACCGCACGCCTAGGGTTCGGCGCGCGAAAGGAGAACCCTCGGCCTCGGCCGAGGGGGCGATCGCTGGGAGCGATCGCCGGCGGTGACGGGCTGGTGCCGTCACCTCCCCACCTCGACGGTGGGGGCTTCTCCACGGCGGGCAGCAGGTCGCCGGACCTGCTGCTGGGGGCTGCCGGATGCAGCCCCATCGATCGCATGATCGACGCGATCCACGATCGCGCGAACACCGGCTCGCGGGGGTTCGGGTGGGGGCGGATTGCGCGCCTTCGGGTGCGTGGTCTCCAAAGCCCGGACTCCGGCGGATGAGTCGGCGTTCATGTGATCTCCGGCGAAGGGTTCGTTCGGGTTATTGGTTTCCGCAAATTTAAATAACCCGGGATATCGAATTCCAACAATTGGTATCAGAGCGTACGGTTACGTTTTTCGTTAATTGTTTCGATAATCGATTGTCGTTGTTTATAGCCATAGATTAATTTAAATTGTTAAATTATTGTGCTATATTGTTCTACGTACTTGTTTTATCTCTCGTATGAATTGTGTTTGTCGGAAAAATTGATTATTAAAATTCGAGGGTTTTTCGGAAATCGAACCGGATCGATCGTTCGTGGGCTCGGTGCGGGCTGCCGGAAGGTAGCTGGAGGCACGTGGGCTGCTGGACGTGGGCTGAACACGGCTGGGCGTGTCGGCGTGTGCCACCAGTGGCGGTGGTTCGCCGGCAGCCGGCGGTTGTGCTCGGTGCTCGCGGACAGCTTCACGCTCGGACATCGAAGGCAGCGGCTGGACATCGAAGGAAGCGGGACCGGGCTGTATGGCGGCTGGGGGTCGACGGCATCAACCACCAGCGGTGGTAGTTGCCGGATGTCGACCGCTGCCCAAAGGCTGTATGGCGGCTGGCGGTTCAGACCGGGTAGTTGCGCGGCGGCTCGTGGGTCGCGGCTTCGGCTTCGTGCTCGGACGGGCTGCTGGTGCTCCATGCTCGGCCGTCTCCGTGTGCTGGAATGAAGACTCAAGGAAAGCATGCTGGAATTCATCAAGGTTCGAATAGTCGAGAAATAATTTTTACTTGAGCAATTATTTGATTATTTGTGTACGTACTTGCATGAAATGTATGTTTATTATTATGCTTATGTGTATTTAATTATGCATTAGATAGCGTATCCCTTTGTTATAAAAAGCTAAGTGGGAGAGGGTATGGAAACATATCCATGGTCTCCATTGCTGTTCTCTTGGTGACTTTTATGAACTTTCGAAGTTCATATAGATAAGCCATTGGAGGAGAATTCTTGTAATTCCTCTTACGAGAAACATTGATTAAGTTTATCAAACAATGCCTAATTTGTCTTTCCAAAGCTGACTTCAAGTCGACTCATTCTCACCCCGGGGAGTGGAATGGAGCCAGAGCCACTTGGTCATGTAGAGGACACAAATTAGAGACTTCCGTGCCATTCTTTGATAGATGGGTCGCTTGTCTGCTCGGCTCCCTCATTTATGAGAGATAGGGTCGTTCGCATGGCGAATCACTGGTTAGAAACTTCGAGTTTCACTTATGATTCTCCACGTCTTGATTTACAAGATTAAATGGATCAAGTAATTGGGAGTCAATTATAAAAGTCTCTTAGTGTAGTAAACGTCCACACCACGTGGCTTGCTATACTGACGGACTTTGGATTAATTGATGTAGACAGTTGTAAGTAATTATGAAGAGTTGTGAAGTTATCGTAAACGTCCACACCACGTGGCTTGCGGTGATGTAGCAATTCCAAGTAATTTACTTTGGTACTGAGTAATGGTTTACACTTAGATACGCATTATAGTATTCCTCCCCACGAGGTTCCGCTATAAGTGATGTATGACCGAAGCAAATCTAATTGCTAAATCATTTGGGTGGGTAAACGTCCACACCACGTGGCTTGCCTTACCTGATGGGATTTTAGATGTGATTAGTGGTTTAATGATATTATTTGAGGGAGATAATATCGGAGATTAAATCGATTGTTTGTTGTTATATGTGCTCATAGATTAGGATATGGCTTTGAACCCACTTTATGTGATACGTAAGGATTTTAAACTCATTGGTCCCAAAATGTAATGATTGGAATAGAGATCTAGACATTACCCAAACTGTTAAAGAGTGCAAGGTTGTACTCAGTGAGCTTTGTCCTCCCGAGCCTATTGACATAGGCGGCTAGACAAGAGGCGATGTGGATACTCATAAAGGGCAGTCGCTTCGAGGAAACGCTTAAACACGTTTTTGAGATGATTGACCTTTTAGACGAGTTGAGACGGAAATCGCAAGCTCTTATAGCCAATGCCGAAGGTTTTGAACCTAAGGGAAAAATCGGGGGAAAGGAAAAGCAAGCAAAGAAACCCAGTGGTGCTAAGTTACTTAGACCACTAGATGGGACGAGAAAGCCAATAGGCAAGAGTTCTCGATACAAACAGTTTGGGTACTGGAAGTCTAATTATCCTCTCAAAGAAGGTACGAAATTTCTTTAGTCGTAAAACATAGTCAGTGGTATTATCTACCGGAACCTGGTGTGTAGATATGGAACCACTGGCGGTATGTGCATTCTAAATGCAAGGGTTCCAGGAAACCCGACGACTTAGAAAAGAAAAGATCGTAGTCTAGATGGGCAGTGCTGTAAGGAGGCAGCTGTTGCAGTGGAAGACACTTTATAGGATTTCATTTTGAGTTATTGCTTTTATGTACTTTTCATATTAGAAAGAACTTTGTTCTGGATTTCTAATGAATGGATATTTTATTTCTTTTAATCATTTGATGGTTATAAGAAGAAATAATGATATTATCTATTTTGGTACATTAGCTAGCAATATATAAATGATGAATCCTGAGTCTACCACAATGCGACGAACCGTTTTATATAACTCGTTTTACTAATAAGAGATTTCTTTATTTAATCATTTATGCTTGTGGATTCTTATGCTAAGTCATATTTATTCAAATGAGAAGTTCAAAGGTCGAAAATTGATTGTAAGATCAATTAAGTTGAAGGAGTGGACCTTCCGACCTAAGAATCTAATTTGGAAGATAATACGACTAAGCAATCCTTTATGGATATAAGATATAAGATCCGGACAAGTATTAGAATTGATTAACTCTGATTTATGATCAGAGCTTGGGATTGGATCCCAAATGACTACACCATACAGTCTTCTGTAGGATTGGTGTGTCGGAAATAAGAAATTGAACTCTTATAGAAATAGTAAAAGATGAGTTAAACGGAACTACCTATGTTCTATGGATATGTCTTAGAATATCCTAGAAGAACAAAAGGTGTGTGTTCGAATAGTACTATGAACCAGAAGGACGTTATAAGTTCTAACGCCCGGTTCTTAGAGGAAGACTATTAGATGAACCACAAGCCCAAAATGACATGATACTTCTGAAGAGAGAGAAAACGATTAAGACTTAGAACCAGCCGAACCGAGTAGCGATACACCACTAACTGCACCTACTGTTATTACTGTTTATACACCGGAATGCCGTTGTAGTGGGAGGTTGTTTGACAACCGGAGATATTCATAACACTATGAGAGTTTTCGGACTCTGGACCTAGTATACATGAAATCGATCCCTGGATCTACATAGAGGCAGTACTAGATCTAAATGTGCCTTCTTGGAAAGCAATAAGATTATTGCTAAGAGGCAAGATCATTTAGAGTACAAGCTTAGTTGATCCATTTATGGATTGGAACAAAGCATTGAGTTCGTGGTACTTGCAAATTGATGAGATAGTCCATTTTATGGATTCATCAAAGCATAGACGAATTGTGTGTATTGGAAACGTGATGGAAAACAAGGTGGTGTTTCTCGGAGGTTTTATGTAGATAGCATTTTATCATTGGTAACAATGTAGAGATGTTGTCAGACATAAAATGATGGTTGTCTAGAAAAATCGATATATGAGATAAAGAAGAAGTTAGAGCATGTTCTTAAGATCTAGTATCTCAAGAAAAGAACATTGTACTTCTCTAGATATCTTATACGATTATGGTTCGTTTTAACATGCAAGATTCCGAGAAAGGTTCGTTACCTTTCAGAGACGGAATGCATCTATCTAAGGATATGTGTTTTGGAAACACAAAAGGAGATAGAAGCAATAAAAATCGGTTTCCTACACTTGGAGTGTGGAAAGCTTGATAAATGCAATGTTGAAAACGAGAACCTGATATCGGCTATGCGGTTAGCATAGTGGGAGGATATCAAGGTAATCCTGGAAAGGAATACTTGACTGCTGTAATGAACATTTTAAGTACTTTCGAAGTACTGGAAACTATGTTCTGGATTACGGAGCAGACAAACATTTCCTTTGGATTACATTCTCTTAGATTTCCAATCGAATAAGGACCGGTGTAAGTCGATATCAGGCTATGTGTTTCACTATTGAAGGAGAAGGAGTTTTACATGGAAGAGTGATAAGCACGATGCTTTTCGGACTCTACCATGGGTAACCAAATAAGCGGCCTCAGAGGCAGCGGAAGTTTTGGTATAACTCCGGGATAATCTCTGGGACTTGGATGTGATTCTTAATTTGTCAAAGGCTATGTAAATAGCGGTGCGATGGCAAATGGTAAGAAGTCACAAGTCCATAAGTGTAAGATAACACATAGTGCAAGTACCACCTGATACGAGTCATCGTCAAGGGAGACGACGCTGTAGTCACCAAGATAACTTCAGAGCGGCAACCTAGATTGCTCATTCACATAGTACTTCTTGGAAGTACAACTTAAGCACGTGATGAGTATGGGAGTCGGGAGTTTGGAGGAAATGACTAGACCTTAGTACAAGTGGGAGATTGTTGGAGTTGTGTACTTAATGTCTAGATTTAAGTAACGGAAACTCACGATCCATCGCCATTAATCTATTTAATTAAATAAACAATTATTTGCGTTTAATTATTTATAATTAAATATATGCAAATCATAGTCCTGGATTTAATACGTTGTAGTTAGTATGGTGCTGCATGGGCGCACAGAAGATCATACTATCGGTTACTCGTATTTAATCGAACAGTAGCTCACGACCTAGATGGACACGGACCAATCCATCGGTATAGTCGTTGTGTGAGAGAGAAAATAATTTATCTTAATTATTTTATCACACTTGTACACTTGGTGTATTGGGCGGATCTGCTTGAGATTTATCGATTAGGATTGCCGGCGATAATCGATTTAAGTCTCAGTGTATTTTATTCTTAATCCCCGAAACTATTGCGGGTGTGTATATTTAATATAAGTGACTTTGATTTACCAAAGGAATTAACCGATTTAATTATTGGGTTAATTACCGGTTAAGTTGGGTCACTATATTTTATATATGACATGCCGTGAATACTTGACGGGAAAGTGTATCCCGGAAGGGTTGATAATGTCCCCGAGATGAGTTCATAAGGAATTATTATGTAAACCCTGCAGGTGGATTCGTTCCGCATAATAATTAAGGTTGAATGGTACTAGTCTCGGATACAAGAGATGAATAAATTAATTACGCAATTAATTTAAATTTATTCATGGACATTTCTATCTTAAATACACGGAATAAATAATACTACCGGAGAAATATTATTTGATATAATATGGTGAATATTGGGAGTGCAATTATATTTATATAGTGGAGTTAATCATATAATTAATAATAGTAAGGATTAATAGATTTGGGCTTGGTGGGCTCAATTTAATCACTATTATTGGAAGCCCAATATTCCACCTCCTTAAGATCCCCTACGTAGCCTATAAAAGCACTACATGGTCTTCTCTATTCTCATAACTTGAAGAACACAATTCTAGAGAGAGAAAGTAGAGAGGAGGATCCATGGAGTTCGGTAGATCGTCGCCCACACGACGTCCGGGCTAGTGCAAGGAATACGTGGGAAGATCTCAAGGTCATCATAAGATCTCGTTTCTCCGCACAACGAATCGAAAGGTGAATTAAATTTCCGCAATTTAATTCTAGTTTATTGATCAATTATCGAAAAACAAGATCCGAAGGATCGAACCCGGATTAGACGAGGGACCACGCGGTGGTGGCGAAGCCACCGGACCGCGTGGACCGCACGCCTAGGGTTCGGCGCGCGAAAGGAGAACCCTCGGCCTCGGCCGAGGGGGCGATCGCTGGGAGCGATCGCCGGCGGTGACGGGCTGGTGCCGTCACCTCCCCACCTCGACGGTGGGGGCTTCTCCACGGCGGGCAGCAGGTCGCCGGACCTGCTGCTGGGGGCTGCCGGATGCAGCCCCATCGATCGCATGATCGACGCGATCCACGATCGCGCGAACACCGGCTCGCGGGGGTTCGGGTGGGGGCGGATTGCGCGCCTTCGGGTGCGTGGTCTCCAAAGCCCGGACTCCGGCGGATGAGTCGGCGTTCATGTGATCTCCGGCGAAGGGTTCGTTCGGGTTATTGGTTTCCGCAAATTTAAATAACCCGGGATATCGAATTCCAACATGAATGATGAATCCTTAGTCTACCACGATGCAACAAACCGTTATGTATAACTTGTTTTACTTATTAGATGTATTTCTTTATTAATCATTATGCTTGTGAATTCTTGAACTTAGTAGTATTTATTCAAAAGGGATTCAAAAGGTCGAAATTGATTTGATCAATTATAGTTGGAGGAGTGGACCTCCCGACCTAAGAATCAAATTTTGGAAGATGATACAACTAAGTTAACCTTTCTGGATAAAGGATAGAATTCGGACAAGTACTGAGAATGATTTATGATTAATGCAGCAACATGTGTAATTAGAAAGGTACGAGTTGTTCTTTCAAAGAATACTCGAAGATGGATTAGAATACTTAATGTGCCATAAAAGCAAAGTGTTTTTGATCAATCAGTAGACACAAAGCTATTATGGGGAACCTTCAAAGTATATCCGTTGGAAGCCTGCGACTTGTTCGCGGAGGCTATCACCTATCTAAATAACAAATAGCATAAATCAAAGATTGAGATTAAGTCTCAAAGGACTACACCATACACTGAAGTGTAGACATGGTGTGTCAGGAATAAGAAATGGAATTCTAATAGTAAAAGGACAAGTTTGTTCGGAACTACCTATGTTCTATGGATATTTCTGGATACAACGGCACATTCAATGTGGTTGTAGGATATCCTAGAAGAACAAGTAATTGTATGTTCAATAGTACTATGAACCAGAGGGGTGTCCTCGCCCGGTTCTTAGAGGAAGACTATTAGATGAACTACAATGCCATAACTGACAAAGGTACTTTGAAATGAGGAAAAAGGAAAGACTGAGAACCAGCCTAACCGAGTAGTAGTACACCAGAACGCCATTGCAGTGGGAGGTTGTTAAGCGACCAGAGATGTTCATAAGACTAGAGGAGTTTTTGAACTCTGGATCTAGTAGACATGAAATCGATCCCTAGCTCTGCATAGGGGGCAGTACTAATCTAAATGTGCCTACTTGGATAGCAATAAGTATTATTGTTAAGAGGCAAGATCATTTAGAAATACAAGCTTAGTGAATCCATTTATGGATTATCACAAAGCTGTAAATTGTGGAACTTGCGAATTGATGAGATAGTCCATTACATGGATTCATCAAAGGGCATAGACAAGGAAAGGTGTATTAGAGACGTAATGGAAACAAGGTGGTGTTTCTCGGAATTTTATGAAGATAACACTTCATCATTGGCAACAATGTAAAAGTATTGTCAGACATAAAATAGAGGTTGTCTAAATAAATCGAGATATAAGATTAAGATGAAGTTAGATCATGTTCTTAGAATCCTTCGATCTCTAGATAAGAACATTGTACTTCTCTTAAGATATCTTATGCGATTATGGTTTGTTTTAAACATGCATAATTCTGAGAAAGGTTATTGCCTTTCAGGAACAGAATACATCTATCTAATGGTATGTGTCTTGAACATATGAAGGAGATAGATAGAGACAAATCCGTTTCCTACACTTCGAGTGTGGAAAGCTTTATAGATGCAATGTTGTAAAACGAGAACCTGATATCAACTATGCCGTTGGCGTAGTGGGAGGATATCAAAGTAATCTTGACAAAAGATGTTCGAATGCTGTAAGAGTACTTTTGAAGTACTGGCTTGCGGAGCAATGCGAATTCTTCTTGGATTACATTTTCTCAGATCCAAAATCAGAGAAAGACCAGTGTAAGTCGATATCAGGCTATGTGTTCACTTTTAAAAGAGGTGGAACCTTAAGATGAAAGAGTGATAAGCATGATGCTTTTCGGACTCTATCATAAACCGAATAGCAGCCTCAGAGGCAGCGGAAGTTTTGGTTAGGTTCCGGAATGACCTCTGAGCTTGGATATGATTCTTGGTTCACCAAAGGCTATGTATATAGCGGTGCATGGTAAACTGGAAGAAGTCATAAGTTCAAAAGGTGATGGTAACACATAGAGCAAGTACCACCTGATTCGAGTCATCGTCTAGGGAGACGACGCAGTAGTCACCAAGATAACTTCAGAGCGGCAACCTAGATTGCTCATTCACATAGTACTTCTGGGAAGTATAACTTAAGCACGTGATGAGTATGAGAGTCGGGAGTTTGGAGGAAATGACTAGACCTTAGTACAAGTGGGAGATTGTTGGAGTTGTGTACTTAATGTCTAGATTTAAGTATCGGTAAACTCCAGGTCATAGCATTTAACCTATTTAATTAATAAACAATTATTTGTATTTAATTATTATTAATTAATTATGCAAAATATAGTCCTTGATTTTATACGTTGTAGTTAGTATGGTGTGTCGGGCCCACACAGAAGATCATACTATCGGTCACTCGTATTTAATCAAACAGTTGCTCACGACCTAGATGGACACGGACCAATCCATCGGTATAGTCGTTGTGTGAGAGAGAAAATAATTTATCTTAATTATTTTATCACACTTGTACACTTGGTGTATTGGGCGGATCGCTTGAGATTTATCAATTAGGATTTCCGTTGATAATTGATTTAAATCTCAGAGTATTTTATTCTTAATCCCCGATACTATTGCGGGTGTGTATATTTAATATAAGAGACTTTGATTTTCCAAAGGAATTAACCGATTTAATTATTGGGTTAATTACCGGTAAAATTGGGTCGCTATATTTTATATATGACATGCCGTGAATACTTGACGGGAAAGTGTATCCCGGAAGGGTTGATAATATCCCCGAGATGAGTTCATAAGGAATTATTGTGTAAACCTCATGAGTGGATTCGTTCCGCACAATAATTAAGGTTGAATGGTACTATTCTCGGATATAAGAGATGAATAAATTAATTAGCAATAAATTAATTTTATTCATGGATATTTAAATCTTAAATACACGGAATAAATAATACTACCGGAGAAATATTATTTGATATAATATGGTTTAATATTAGGAGTGCAATTAATTTATATAGTGGAAAATAAATTAATTAATATTGATAAGGATTAATAGATTTGGGCTGGGCTCAATTTAATCATCAATATTGGAAGCCCAATATTCCACCTCCTTTTGATCCCCTACGTAGCCTATAAAAGCACTACATGGCCTTCATAATTCATACGCATCATATACAAGAATATCATACGAATAATAATTCTTGAGAGTTGAAGGAGATCCATAGGAGTTCGATAGATCGTCGCCCACACGACGTTCGGACGAGGTGCAAGGAATACGTAGGAAGATTCGAAGGTCTTCAACACGGTTAATTCGTTTCTCCGCACAACGAATTGAGGTATAAAATCATAAACCCTTCTATGATTTTATGTGAATTATATAATTGTGATATATACATGAACGCACGATCCGGGAAAACGACGAACTTCGGGGACGGGGATTCGAGATCCCCGGCGAAGATCGAGAGAACCCTCGGCTTGGAGCCGAGGGGGCGATCGAACCCTAGGGTTCGATCGCGGCGCGCGGACGGAGGGAGCCCCGGCTGGACGCCGGGGCAAGCGATCGACCATGGGTCGATCGCGGGGAGACCGCCGTGGGCTGGTGCCACGGCAGTTGGTTCCCCCCCCCCCCAGCCCTCAACCGGCGGCCAGGCGCACGGGAGGAGCCCCGGCTGAAGCCGGGGCATGCGATCGACCGCGAGGTCGATCGCGGGGAAAGCCGCGGCTGGGAGCCGCGGCGGGTCAGCTTGAAGCTGACCGCCCCTCCTCGGGTGGCGGTGGTGAGTCGCCGGACTCACCACCGGGGGTTGCTGGGCAGCCCCGGTGATCGCATGTGCATGCGATCGCGAACCCCGCGACGGGGTTCGGCTAGGGTTTATCCGCGGGTTCATCCCGCGGCGATGCTCTTGTCGAGCCCGGTTCTTCGTGGTGTTCGCGATCGGTTTCCGGCGACGGGATTTCGATCGGATTATCGGTTTCCGCATCTTTCGGTAATCCGGGATATCGATTCCTAGCAGGAGTAACTCTCTTTCAGATCAACCAGTTCAGTAGACTCAGACACACTTTGATGAACATCAGATGTCATCTCTTCCTTTTCGGTCTCAGGCTCAGATTCATCATCCGAGAAAATATTATCATCACAGAAATTTCGGTTTGCTGACGCAACACGGAAGATGTTGTCAGCAGTTGCAGTATCTTTCAGAAACGCATCAAAAACAAAGTTTTCAACCTCCACATTCTTGAGATCAAATGTTTCACCAAAAGTGACAACTAGAGAGTTGTCCTCATCGTCATCTGAGTTTTCGACATCCGTCCCATCATTCTCAGAGAACACATTCTCATCATCTATCACTACGTAGCTGACAGGTAGCTTCTTCTTTCGATGTAGGTTAGGACATTCATTTTTGATGTGTCCAAAACCCTTACACTCATAGCATTGCATTTTCGAGACGTCCTTGCTAGTCGCAGTATATGGTGATAGTTTTGTGCCTTTGAACTTCTTGTCTGAAGACGATCCCTGATTTCGGTTGTCAGAAGTACTTGGGTATGAGTTAGAACTTTTCTGAAATTTTCGAAAATTTCAGGCACGGTTCTTTCTCTTAAACTCTTGTTTCACAAGATACGTGACATATTCAGTCAGTGCAGCAAGTTTGTCAGGATTATTAGAGTTCATCAACCTCTCAATATCCTCAGCCTCCTCATCATCAGATTCATCCATATCGGCGGAAAAACTAGTTTCAGGTTTCTCATTTTTCACATGAGATTTTCGAGAGTTCACATTTCTTGAGCTCTTTCCTTTTTCAGAAATCTTAAGAGCAGTTATAGGTTCATAGACAAGAGACATGTCTGGGTTGCTTCGCACTTTGAGAGTCAAGTCATAGTTCCTCAAGTCAGCCATTAAATCAGCATAATCCCATTTTTGTTCCTTCTCTTCACGTGCTTCGAGCGTTAGCACCTTGCTTTCAAATCTGGAATTCACGCTACTAAGAATTTTCTCGTAGATCATGACAGCTGGAAAAGTTTCACCAAGTTCGCACACCTCGTTGACATATCTCATGATCTTATCCAAGTATTCATTTATATCCTCGTCTTCTCTCATACGGAGTTGATGGAACTGAGCAGTGATAGTTTGGATTTTAGATCGTTTGACAACATGATTTCCTTCACACGTCCTCTGAAGAGTTTCCAACGCGTCTTTGGCAGATGTGCAATTTTTCACCAGCTAGTACATGCTAAGCTCCAACCATTCGCAGATAAGAAGAAGAGCTTTGCTATTAGCAGTAGACAAGTCATGCTCTTCTCTTGTCCAACTTCGTTCAGGTTTTGGAATTCTAATTCCATCAGCGTCTTCGGTGTAAGGACACTCCCATCCTTCCAACACCGCCATCCAAGCACGCGAGTCATGGCCTTTGATTCTCGCTGAAACTTTAGCCTTCCAGTTTGAATAGTTCTGATGTGTGAGCATTATCGGTTTCTGGACAAACATTGGAGACTACATTGTAGCGGAAAATATGGAGTCGAGTAACGGATCACGTCGTATACGTATGACGTCCCGCTCTGATACCAATTGAAATTACGTCTTCAGCGTAGGATACCAATTTTTCGTGAAATTGGTCTTAAACTTGAACGTCAGCAGCTTCAGTCGATGAATCTCACAAAGTGAAGATAGAGTTTATGAAGACAAAGTTTATGTAATATATTTCATTTCATTGATAAGACAAAACGAAACTATTACAATGAGTATGGTAGGCAAAGTGATTACAAGAAGTTTCCCGAGTGTCGCAACACTCCCACTTACTAGTAACCTAACACTATAACACCTAGAGTTAAATCTCCTAACTCTAATCTTGGCGTACAACGCAAACGCAACTACACAAAATCTCAGCTCGAAGCTATCAGGATACGATTCTAAAAATCAGATTTCGTTATCTCAAAATCGTCAAGTGATGGCACGCAAATCCATGGGTTTATATAGGCAGCCCGCACATGTGAGATGATAACGTGGCACGTTCTGATTGGTCACATGCTTGGCTGATGTCACTTCTCCATGGATGACATCACTATTATGAAATTTGGATTCTTGATTCTTGGAATCTTGAATCTTTGATTCTTAAATCTTTGAATCTTGAATCTTCAATTTCTTCAAATTCAATCTCATACTTCAATTAAAATCTTGACTCCATCGATCTCAAATCTTCATCTTCAACTCTTTGTGAAAAACACTAAGTGTTGAAACTTCGGATTTTCATCGTCTTCATGGTCGTCGATATCGTTGAGGTTGAAATACAAAGAACATCAAGGATGGACACAGTCTTCGTTCGCCGAATCCGTGTCCTAAGAGACACAGTCGCTAGTCGCCGGTTCCAAGGGCGAGTCGCCAGTCGCCGGGTCATGCACGGGAGTCGCCAGTCGCCGGGTCATGCAAGGGAGTCGCCAGTCGCCGGTTCTGTGCAATGAAGGATTCGCCAGTCGCCGGGTATGAGACAGAGTCGCCAGTCGCCGGGTATGGGACAGAGTCGCCAGTCGCCGGGTATGGGACAGAGTCGCCAGTCGCTGGGTATGGGACAGAGTCGCCAGTCGCTGGGTATGGGACAGAGTCGCCAGTCGCTGGGTATGATGCATGTCTTCAAAATCAGCGACTCCAGCTATTTGCAACTGAACTTTAACCTTTAACTCTGAAACCAAAAAAACAACAAAAAACAAATACGAAATATGTTTTCGCCAAAATCAACATTTACATACCGTGAGTATTAGAACTTCTGCTATTAAATTCTTGTTGAGAGATCTTTTTTTATTGTTAAATTCCTATCAATTTAATGTATAGTATTTTTATGTTTGATTTAATTATTCGATCGCCCATAGCCCAAGTTTAAGAGCCCGTTTGGGCGAGCTTATTTAAAAGAGCTTATAAGATGTTACGTCTTATTTAATAAATAAGTTGTTAAACCGTTTGGATACAATAGATATATAAACTTATAAGATGTTAATTTGTTTGGCAATTTAAGATCTTATATAAATAAAATTATCAAAAATAAATTTTTATATATGAAAAAAATAATTAAAAATATTTATATTAACTAAATAATAAATTTGGAATTTTTGTATATATATAAAATATAATAATTATAGGGGTATTTTGGTCTTTTATGGTTTAAGCTACAAGAGCTTATAAGCTGTTGAAAAAAAAGTACCTCTCCCTTTACTTTTTTTTTAACAGCTTATAAGCTGTTAAACAACTTATTTTTAAGTTTTTTAAGATCTTTTTTTTAAATGTTACCAAACAAATTTTAAGAGCTTATAAGCTCTTAAATAACTTATAAGCTGTTTTAAGAAGCTTATAAGCTCAGCCAAACAGGCTCTAAATAAGAGCTCATACTTTCCCGTTATTTTTAGATCCACCGTTAATATTAATTAAATCATACTCCGTATATATTAGATTAATAATTGGGTTGACTTAATTCTGAATGTTTGAGATTCTCAATAAATCAGAAACATTATTTATACGGAGTACAATTCTTTTACAATTCTTGTAAATATTGAGTAAACAACAATGTTAGCTTTTAAGATCGTAACTTGGCTCTGATACCACTTGTTACGGGACAAAGCTCTGAACGCCACACGATCAAGACCGGTGCCACTAGATACTACTTGTTGCAGATCGACGATGTATAGTACGAATAATAATGCAGAACTCCGAAAAAAACTCAACAATAAAAGAGAAAGAGACGAGTAAAGAAGACAAGGAATTTACGTGGAAACTCAAATCGAGAAAAACCACGGGAGGAACGACGAGAACTTTCACTATAATATTGACGACGATAACAAGGATTGATATACACTCTAAAACCCTCTAATCTCACACAATATTATCTCTCTCTATGATGGTATTAACTCGTGTTCTACACAAATAATTATGTCTATGGAGATCCCTATTTATAGGTGTAGAAAACCCATAAATTAGGTAACCAATAGGAATAGGAATAAACCATTTTCCTAATATATGACTCCTAAATCCATAAGGAATAAAATTATATTATATTCAATATAATTCTAATTTTCCTAAATAAGGAAACAAAATTCCTACGGATTCGAGTCATATTTTAACAATCTCCACCTTGACGAGAAACCGCTAAATCCCATCGCGCATGCGAAATCACATCGCACATCAAACCATAAAGCGAAATCACATCGCACTCTATAGTCTCGTCCCTCATCTTCCTCCAAATGCCCCAATGGGCCTAGTTCCTAGAAGTTTGGACCTTCAAAGGTCCCCATAACTCGGAACGTACATACCCGAGTGTCTTCTTCGAGTTGTGAGCCCATTTCGAGATATACCATCTCGACCGCTTTCTAAGCGCACATGGCTCACCAGGTTTAGAAACACTCCATAGATCGATAAACACTCGATCCTTCAAATCGACTTTCCTCACATGCCCAAGCCGCACATTGTCTAGTCGTGTAGACTCTTCATCCGAGAGCCTAGTTTTCCCACGGTTACTTCGTTCACTGCTTCATCTTTAATCAGCTTGGTCACTCCGGCCTTACTTGGTTGCATGCCTCTAAGCCGGTGAGACTCTTCTAGCAAGAGTCGAGGTTCGACCCCGGTTACTTCCTTCACCGCGCCTTCTTGGAGGACATAAGGTCGCTCTGCCTTGTCGTCTCCTCCCAACACTCCCAAAGCCTCTTCGGTAGCCTCAGAAACTCCACCTTCTCCGGTGTAGCTAGTATTAACCTCGGTTACTTCTTTCGCCGAGCTTCCATCGAGGACATAAAGACGACTCGTCTTTCTCTTTCCCCGCAATATTACCAAACCACCTTTGGTAACCCTTAAACTCCACCTTTACAAGTGAGTTTGTAGCCCTTCATATCAAGGGTACTCAAGGAAATCAAATTCCTCTTCAAGTCAGGAACATGTCTTACCTCGCCTAACGTGCGCACCGTGCCATCGAACATCTTCAAGCGGATATTCCCAATCCCTTCGACATTGCACGAGGTGTTATTAGCCATAAACACCGCACCATGCTCAAAAGATTCATAAGTCTCGAACAACGACCGGTCCGGACACATATGAAACGAGCAACCCGAGTCTAAGATCCAATCACCACAGAAGTTGGAGTTCTCGCCTAGAGCCATTAGTAGTTCTCCATAGAAATTCCCATTTACTAATCCAACGTCACCGGAATTCCGATTACCGGAATTATTGTTGTTTCTCTCCCTATTCTTCAATGCATAGCACTCCGACTTTATGTGTCCCTTCTTCTTGCAATAGAAACACACCTTATTCCCGTGTCGCGACTTCGAATTCCCCGAGTCGCTCCCTTTATCACGGTACTTCTTTTGGACATTTAGTCCTTCACCCACATCGGTTACACCATCATTGTTGGACTCCATCCTTTGTACGTTTTCCCTTGACGAGAGAGCCGAAGTTACGTCTTTAAACGTGAGACTATCTCGTCCATAGAGAAGTGTGACCCGAAAAGACGCCATGGAGGGGGTAGCGAGCATAACATCCAAAACGCAAGATCATCATCTTCGATCTTCACGCCAATTTTCCCAAGGTCAGCTACACGCTCCTTGAATCTCGCTACATGGTCTTGAATCGACGACCCCTCTGCCATCTTGAGGAAGTAGAGACTTCTCTTCAAGTGATGCTTGCTGGACACCGTTTTCTCAACGCACATCGACTCCAACAACTCCCATAATTCCTTTGTAGTCTTCGCCTCCGCCGTTTCCTCAGTCAAAGAATCTGAAACATGAAGCCCTATGGTCGCCATAGCCATCTGATTTATCTCCACCCACTCGTCATGCTTCATGTCTTTCGGCTTGTTGTCAATACCAAGTAGAACAATCTCTTGCTTAAGAGATCTGAGGACTAACCTCATCTTGTATTGCCAAATAGGAAACCTCGTGTTGAGACTTAAAGTCGGTAGATCATACCTCACGCTCGCCATTGAAACCTTGCTTCGGAAGGTAGTAGGATCGTAGTCTGGAAGGTCACGAGATCGTAACCTGGATCTGATACCACTTGTTAGCTTTTAAGATCGTAACAATTGGCTCTGATACCACTTGTTACGGGACAAAGCTCTGAACGCCACACGATCAAGACCGGTGCCACTAGATACTACTTGTTGCAGATCGACGATGTATAGTACGAATAATAATGCGGAACTCCGAAAAAAACTCAACAATAAAAGAGAAAGAGACAAGTAAAGAAGACAAGGAATTTACGTGGAAACCCAAATCGTGAAAAACCACGGGAGGAACGACGAGAACTTTCACTATAATATTTACGACGATTACAAGGATTGATATACACTCTAAAACCCTCTAATCTCACACAATATTATCTCTCTCTATGATGGTATTAACTCGTGTTCTACACAAATAATTATGTCTATGGAGATCCATATTTATAGGTGTAGAAAACCCATAAATTAGGTAACCAATAGGAATAGGAATAAACCATTTTCCTAATATATGACTCCTAAATCCATAAGGAATAGAATTATATTATATTCAATATAATTCTAATTTTCCTAAATAAGGAAACAAAATTCCTACGGATTCGAGTCATATTTTAACAAACAAAAACATAAAATATCTTAAACACATAAGATAAACGTGCACAAAATAATAAGGAGCCCATATTATAATATGTAGCTGGCGGTAATTCAATTATAATTCATTAGCTAACCGAATTATAATTGATGGACTAAGTTCTGTGTTCTGGCTGAACATGGGAAGCCTAAGTCCATCAGAAGGCCAACCCTGATACTCCTCTAGGTCCCTATTGTAGCCTGTAAATACCTTAACACATGGAGTCGCACATGGATTCCTATCGGTTCGGCTTCCCATGTAGTGACGTCAGGGCACCGTGGTGGTTGCTCGGTCAGGGGGGTCGACCATTGTTGTGATGGGACCGATTTGTCTAGGACTCACAAGTGAGGGGGTGTGTTAAAATTGTATGTGTTGTGGTCACTTGTGAGTTGTCCCACATTGAAAGTTTGAGGAAAGGGAGACCAATATATAAGAGTAGGGAGCTACTCCACCTAGTACCAATTGGTTTTAGGATGGAACCTTCTTACATGTCCCGGATTTTCCCTTTCCCGTCTTTGTGCGCTAGTCGTGGGACCGCACTCACACACTTCCGATTTCAACACGTGTGAAAATTCCGAAAACACAGATTGTAAGAAAGAGAGAAAAGAGACGACAAGGCCGAGACTTTGCAGGATCGTCTCCCACACGACGACCAAGACGTAGGGATAGGAATACACCAGAAGTGTTGGAAATCGGCATTTCGGGGTCGTCGGAAAACGCGGAAAAGACAACTTCGACCGAAATCCCGATCGCCGGAGAAATCGCGAGCTCGCCACGGAAGCCAGAGCCCGACCGAACACCGCCGCGGGAAACCCCGCACCCTGCCCAGCGATCGAGCCCTAACTCGATCGCACCCCCGGCTCCCAGCCAGGGCTCCTCGTGCGCGATCCAGACGGGGATCTCTCGACCTCCGGCGGTCGACCACCACCGCCCAGTCGATCTCCGTCCCCGGGTTCGTCCCTCGGATCTTGTTCTTGGAGTATTCAATAATTAAAGATTAAAATCATAATGGGGTTTTCATGATTTTACCTTATTCTCCTTTGTTAGAAAAATCGAGACTTAGATGACCTTGAAGTCTTCTTACGTAATCTTTGCACTAGATCGAAGGTCTGGGTGGGCAACGATCCTCCGAACTCTATGGATCTCCTTCTCTCTAGGATAATCAACTATGATTATCTTAAATAAGAGAGTACTAAGGAGGTGGAATATTGTGCTGCTAATGTACTTGATTAAATTGAGTCAACCTCAAGTCTATTAATCAATCCATTAATTATATTTAATTCCACTACATAAATATAATTGCAACTCCCAATATCAAACCATATTATATCAAATAATATTTTCCATAAAATATTGGGCTTGGACTTGATTAAATTAAGCCTCAAGTCTATTAATCAATCCATTAATTATATTTAATTCCACTACATAAATATAATTGCAACTCACAATATCAAACCATATTATATCAAATAATATTTTTCGTATATTTTATTCCGTGCTATAGAAAAGTCCATGAATAAATTATATTTATTGCTAATTAAATTTATTTCTTTCTTTAATCCGAGATTAGTACCCCTCAACTTTATGCGGGAACAAATCCACTCGCGAGTTTTACATAATAACTTATCTCGAGTACATTATCAACCGACACACTTTCCCGTCAAGAATTCAGAGTATGTCATGAGTGACTCAATTTTACCTGTAATTGTCCAATAAACATATTAGTCAATTCCATTGGAAAGTCAAAGTCACTAATATTAAATGCATACACCCACAATAATATCAGAGATTAATAATATAATACACTAATATATAAATCGATTATCAAGGCAATCCTAATCGATTAATCTCCAGCAGGTCCGCTGAATACAACAAGTGTACAAGTATAATAAAATAATTAAAATAAATTATTTCCTCAATTATACAACGATTATACCGATGTATTGGTCTCTGTCCATCTAGGTCGTGAGCGACTGTTTGATTATATACGAGTAAACGCATAATCTTTCGTGTGACGTCGCACACCATACTATCTACAACGTATATAATCTAGTACTATAGTTTGCACATATTTAATTAAACATAATTAAATGCAAATAATTGTTCATTAATTAAATAGGATAAATGAATTTATACGGAGTTCAATTAATTAAATAATTGCTTAAATCTAGAGATTAAGTATACAATTTCATCAAAGTATATATGGATCTGTAAGATAAAGAACGACATGAATGGAAAACCAAAGGTTTTCAAAGCTAGATTGGTAGCGAAAGATTTTTTTCAAATTCACGTGTGGACTACGACGAATCATTCTCATTAGTCGCGATGCTTAAGTACATTAAGATACTTAAATTGAAGGAATTACTTAAACGAAATAAGCAATTCAATAAAATAAAATAGAAGACTTAATTTGCTTCGATGCAAAAATTAAACGGATTGAATCTACTTGTTAATTGTGCTGGTCCTCGGATGAAGCCACAATATATCTATAAAGTGTATCTATAAATGAATTAAAATATTTTTATTTTAATTATTTTAACTCTAAATCCTAACAAATAATAATAACGATAACCACATGTTAATTAAACTAATTCACTCATTAATCTAAGCACGTTCTCAGTTGACTTAATTTGGCATAATGCAAATACACAGAGGCTATAAATATCCTTAGATCATCATTCTTTTTTTTCAAGCAACTTAACACACTTTAACTTGCATCAATTTTATTTTATTTTTTGAGGATATGACGAAGTTAGTTTGTGCTTTGTTGTTGTGTTTGATTTGTTTTCATGTTTTTGTTTCCGATGTAAATGCAAAAGCTAATGCGAATGCTGATATTGACACGTTTCCATATGCCACTGAAGTGGATTTTGCAATCGAAGTAGTTCCCGCTGGAGCAGAGCCACAATCTACCATTGAAATGAGCGCTACAAACCATGAAATTATCCCTTGAAATGTCCTTATATAGGTATCTTTCGATCAATTGACACTATGCTCTAGTTATCCCAGGTGTTTTATTGATAATCACTCGTCTTGTCGCATATTTAATATTTTAATCAAAATATTAAATAAAATAAAATTTGTGCCACATTTCCGTTACAATTTGTGTTTTTTTTTTCACGACTTCAATTTTCTAATAAAATTTTGTTAAGTTTGTACTCAAGATGTCAAAATAAAATATTGATTGGATTTGCATTTGATTTATTTTGTATGACTAAATAACTAATTCAATACTAAATTATTTTATACGATAGTTTTCTATAAGATCGATAGTTTTCTATAAGATCGAAAATAATTATAAAAAAAATTAATATTCAATGTTGGATGAGTTTTTTTTTTTTCATCTAATCAAATAATAAGACAATATTTACTACTTTTATTTGAGAGAATTATAGATTGTGTTTTTGTTCTAGATTTTTTTTTTTTTTTTTTTTGATAAGAGGAGAGACGAGAAACTCCACCTCCACCCGATCGGAGGTCCCTCGATCGGGTAGGATGTAAATCGAGGAATGTGCCCGAGTAGCAGACACCTGTGCGAGAGAGCCAACAGGTCGAACCCCAGGACAAACCTTCATAATATTTCAATGAAAATTTGTCCCACCCGAAATTCGAACCCTGCGTCGCCGGGGAATTACACCCACATCATCACAGGCCTTACCACTCGGCTATGCTCCTGGGGACAAACCAAAAACTAAACTCACACACACGCCCAGTGGGACTCGAACCCACAATCGCTTGATTAGAAGTGAAGAGCCTTATCCATTAGGCCATGGGCGCTTCTTGTTTTTGTTCTAGATTTACAAAAATAGTGTGTAATTCTTTGAAACAATGATTTGAGACGTCAACTGTTAGCCCAAAAATTCAGAATCAATGGTATATTTATCGATCGCAATTAAAAATAATAAATACTCTCTTGGTCCGGCAAAGTTTGCCTAGAGAAAAGTAATTTGAGACGTTAACGGTTAGCCCAAAAATTTAAAATCAAAGGTATATTTATAGATCGCAATTAAAAATAATAAATACTCCCTCTGTCACGCTCCGTTTTATTTTAATAAATAAAAGAAATACAAGCAATCATTTTTAAAGATCTCAAGGGCGCGAAATACAATTTTTAAAATTCCACGTCGATATAATTAATTTTCAATGGTAAAAATATTTAAATAATAGTAAATGCAGCGGAAATCATTAATAGTTTTAATACATCAACATGCACTAAAATAAATTAACATATTAAACGTTTGTATGAATCACGGCGCAGAAACATCCTCGACTACTCCGGTTAATCATAATATCCCCTGAAAATATTTATATCAACAAGGGTCAGTCCACTGATTGGCAAGTAGGCATGCATTCTATATGCTTTAATGTTATCACTTGTCGTTTTAGTTTATATTTTAAACGTTGATCTTTAATGCAATGCAACGACATACTTAACTTAGACGTATAACAAACTTTAACTTTAACTTGAAACGTTTACGTAACTTTTCTTTAACATTAACATTCATAACATTTCTTTCACGTTTAGACGCGAGTCCACTTGACATCGTAAGGGCTACCCCAATCTATTGAGGCCATTCGTTCGTTAGTTGCACACCCTGTCTAGAAGCCCTTTCGCACTTTAGCCATTGAGGCCATTAAAGTTAGTTGCACACCCTGGTCTAGATGTTCTTTCGACGCTCTAGCCATTGAGTTCATTAAAGTTAGTGCCACCCTGCTTAAGGTAGGTCTTTACGATGCCCGACATTTCGTTTACTTTAACATTAACTTTCGTTTCTTTAATATTTTAACCGTGACATGGACACATCTAATGCATATGCACTCTTACGTGTATGCATGAACTAATGATGTGCCTTCACATTTAATAATAACCAACATAAGCATTGAAATGAACGTAAATAAACAGGAGAAGCACGATCTAACAGTAGACAATTATATAACTTCCACAATATCCCAACAATTAAACATTAAGGTTTATACATATATAGAGATAAAAGATTATCAGCAAGTGATCGAGTAACATCATGAGATATACACACACATATGATTTATATACATACTTCTTGTCCCTTCATAAACATGAACACCTGTATGATGTTACTCATGAGATATACACACATGATTTATATACATACTGCTACTTCATAAACATGAACACCTGTATGATATATGTATATACCCACTACTAATTTTTATTTTATATATATTGTTGTTACTTAAACTACAACCACTCATTCTCTTATACATATATATATATATATATATATGCACGGTACGTTCACAACTTCACATACAAGTAAACAAACAAATACAAATATAAGTAGTTATAGGTATATGCATAGGCTAGACACACATTATGTACTTACGGTTAATTACGCATATACATACATCTACACTACTTCTAACAATTTCATGTACATGTACGTACCTATACATATAGTTTAGTTGTTTGTACTCATTCAAGAGCACTTATCAAGCTACCACTTGCTATTTATATAAACTCTAAGTAGTGGGTACTAGTATGTAAGTATACAGAGACATTGTTCAAGCCACGTACCATTTACCAACCACATATATACACACACACATTGCATTTACTAGTTCTACACGCATCGATCCTTATAGTAATATATATATCAACCCAATGTTATATATCAACCCAATGTGTTATATATAGATAACTAATACACACGCACCGACAATTATATATTTATTCACACACCGAACAATTGTAATCGAAGCACGAATCACATAATACAATTTATTACGAAAAACCCTAGATTTCAGAATAACTCTAATTATATGAAATCCTAAACCCACTTGCTTTGATTAATTGAATGATTTAGAGATTAAAGTCTTTGTAGACACGTTGAAAATCCAGTTCTTCTCTTTCCTCTTATTCCCTCGTGCGGTCGCCTTCTTTCTTTCTCCCGTTTCTTCTCATGGCCCCTCTCTCTCGCTCTCTCTATTTTTCTTTTTTAGCGTAAAACCCTATTTGCTATCTCAATTCTATATATATTTGTACTGATTTTAATTAATTAATACTTTAGGGGTAGCACTATTCACACCCCCGTTTACTATAAGTGCACCCCACCTTTTTAAAATATTAATTGTTTATTATTTTTACTAAATACATCATTTAAAATTTCTAATTTGCCCTTATACAATATTTATTAATAAATTCTACAACGACTGTTTTTCATGGCAATCAACAACAATTAAAGACTTGAATTGAATAAAGAGTTTATTATTTTTAAAATTGAAAAAAAAAACTGAAAAATAATAGACGTGATATTTGGAAAATTAAACCGTCAAGTCATGTAGCGCAAGAACTACGATTTCAGTGATAATATACAACTCTATATTTTTACAACATCAAATAAAATAAAATAAATAAATAAATAAGAAAAAAAATAGATTCACAGCGTAAGAACTTTGATTTCCAGTGCAAGAACTACAATGTCCAATGATAATATACAACTCTATATTTTTACAACATCAAATAAAATAAAATAAATAAATAAATAAGAAAAAAATAGAATCACAGCGCAAGAATTGTGATTTCCAGTAATAATATACTCGGTATAACTTTATATTCTTAAACTTCAAATAAAATAAAATAAATTAAAAAGAGGTGCGTTCTTCGATGTAATTAGGTTTATGGTTTTCATCATTAAAGCCGCCAGAAATTAGATTTTTTTTTTTAATATTGTAAAAGGTAAATTGTTAATTAAATAAGGATAAATTAGGGTGGTGTATTATTAATTAAATAAGGGCAAATTAGAAATATTAAATAATGTATCAAGTAAGAATAATAAAAAGAATTAAATTAATAAAAATAGGGGTGTACTTAGAAGAAAAGATGGTGTAAATAGCGTCACCCTACTTTAGGGCATAACTAATATAATTTGGTTGGTCCAATTAATAGAAAAATTCAGCCCATATAGTTTGATTAGCCCATAAAATATATAAGTTTAATCCATTAACTATTAATTACATTTTTATTGTTTATGTTAAATTAAAAGTCCAACTCATAATACATATTAAAGTCCAACTAAATTATTTAACACGTAACTAAACGAGTTATTTTAATTACTTAATTTTTAATATAAAAATTTGGGTTATTACACCCTCGGTCAGGCAAAGTTTGATTAGAGAAAAGTGATTTGAGACGTCAATTGTTAGCCAAAAATTTAAAATCAATGGTATATTTATCGATCGCAATTAAAAATAATAAATACTCCCTTGACCCCGGCAAAGTTTGTCTAGAGAAAATTTTACGTAAATTTAAAAACAATTTTCTTTATGTATTAAATAATAAAAAGTAAGGGTATAATGGGTATAGTTGAGTAAGTAATGAACGTGTTTTCTTTACGGATAAGCCGTAAGGATTTCCTGACTGTATCAACGCCGTAAGCATTTCCTGGATGCATGTTGTATGGAATGAAACGAAAGCTTAATCCGTAAGCGAATTCGTAAGGAAATATTAGCGCTAGAGGAGAGGAGAGAAGAGCGTCGACACAAGATGAGTTGATGTCGATGAGGTCTATGTTCAAGGGTGGAGCCACGTTATGGCTGGGGTGGGCTTTAGCCCACCCTAATTTTACAATTTAAGCCTATATATATTCATGTAATTAATAATTTTATAATAAATAATGTAGCTCGGTTGGATGAACATCTCTCTAAGGAAGCAAACTGCGTGGGTTCGTCCTCTTCTTCTTTTTGCTAGTTTTGTTTTTAAAATACAATACTATATATATAAAATATTGTATAATTTTTGTAAGTAATTGGTTGGTAAAGTTGGTTTGGCTTATAACTTTTGTTTTGGAGGTCAAGAGTTCGATACTGACTTGAATATATTTTTTTACTTTATTTAACCTACCTTTCTTTTTTACTTTAGCCCGCCCCAGAAAATTTTGAATATATTTTTTTACTTTATTTAACCTACCTTTCTTTTTTACTTTAGCCCGCCCCAGAAAATTTTTCTGGCTCCGCCATTGTCTATGTCCCCGAAGAAGAAGAATTGGATTTTTGGGAATGGATCATCATACTCAAAAGGTCGATCTGGTGTCTGAGAGAGTTCTACAGCTTCATTCTCCTGCAGTGCGGCCAAGATTCGGGAGTCTGTTCGAGTGAAGATGGAGGTAACTGTAAGGATAAATATGTTTGGGCATTACAATGCCTTAAATGTACCTAGGCAGAAGTTGTTTTGTTAACATATTTATTTGTTTTCTTCTTTCTTCACAATTTATACTGTTGTAATCACTTGTCATATTGGTGATTTGATTTAGCATAGTTCATTAGTTGGAACGTGCTTGAAAAACAATCAACATAGAAGCTTTCTGCCGCAGCACAGCCAGGCAGAGTCATGCCGCAAGCAGTGCAAGGCTTGGACAAGAGGTTGAGTCAAGATATCGAGCGAAGCATGAGCGTAGGGCAAAGGATTGCTGAAGTCCAGAGAGTATGGAAGGCAGTGCAGTACGGCAGAGCATTTCAGAAGAACTTCAGAAGGCATTCCTGCGGCAGTGGTCAAAACAGCCTGCCCTAGAATATCTCAACCGATTGTTGACCTAGCAAAATGAGGAAATCAGTTGGAGACTCTCACCTATAAATAGAGGACGACCCAGCTGCATTTACTTAACACTCATACAACATCTTTACACCTCCAGAAACACATTTCCTCTCTAGATCGATCATCACGCCTTTAGTGCCGCGACTTCACTTGTGAAGTTCGTCGAGCCATATGTTCTCTCGTCTCTAAGAGAGTTCTTTTGTAGTGCTGATGATCGTGACTTTAGAATAGGTGTTATCCAGTAGCTAGGTTTCATTTGTTGTTGATTGTTCATACTCTTCGGATACGATAAACACCGAGGCATACATGTGGTAAAATCATTTGTAAATCCAAGAGTATTCCTTTTGTAAAGACTCGTTTCTTTAATAAAGTTTCTGGCCGTAAGGCCGTTTCGTATGTGTATAATTTAAATACACATACAAAGATTTAAATTCGTGTTCTTTACTTTTTCGTACGTGTGTGTGTGTTCGTTCGAAGTGATTTATTTTTATTAATTCCGCTGCTATTCATATACATATATCATATATAATTTTATCACTTAAACAATCTGATTAATCTGGATAAAATACTTAAATCAAGTAAATCACGTAAAACGAACGATTTTTCTGTACAAGGCATCGTGCTGCGGCATACGCTGTTCTGCCGCAGAACACTGCCTTGTCTAGGCAGCGCATTTCACTGCGTTTATTTACTGCCTACGACTTTCAAGTGGTATCAGAGAGGGCACTAGACTTACTTAGTGTTTAAGGTCCGTCTGATCACGCACACTTACAATGGCAGATCCATCTTACATCGTACGAACACCGGTTGTTCTTGACGGTAGTAATTATGGATTTTGGAAAACCCGCATTGAAGCAAGGATCAAATCAATTGATCGCAGTGCGTGGCTATCCGTACTTCGAGGATGGAAACCACCTCAGGAGGAAATCCCTGAAGGCGGCAAGCTTGAAAAAGCTCCGGAGAAGTGGTCTATCGAAGAGACTGCCGCAGCTACTGCCAACGATAGGGCAAGGTGTGCCATCCTTGAATCCATCGATTGCAATATGTACAGAATTGTCAAACAATGTACTACTGCCAAACAAGTGTGGGATTTGCTGGCTCTTCATTGTGAAGGTAACAACACAGTGAAGAAAACCAAGGTCCGTATGCTTATGTCTCGTTTCGAGAACTTGCGTATGAACGAGGACGAGACGTGCCTTCAGTACTTTGGAGAATTAATGTCCATTGTTACTGAATGTGCTGACCTTGGTTCACCCATTAGCAACCCGGCAGTGTGTAGTAAGATAATGCGATCGATGAGCAAAAAGTTCCTGCCGAAGGTCACTGCCATAGAAGACAGCTCCATGTCAGAGGAGGACTATGTGTCATTGATGGCGATCTTCAAGAACTATGAACTGAACCATGAAGATCGTGAAACTCACGGGAAATCACGTCCACGAAGCGACGAGAGGAACATTGCCTACACCGTGGCAGAGCCCGACGGCAGAGAACGAGGCAATAGTTCTCAAGGCAGCAGTCCCACCTCTACCAATGACTTGACCGATGAAGAGATCTACGAGCTACTTGGATCTGATGGTGGAGATGACCAGTTTGCATTCCTCGCCCGGAAAATGGATGCTGTACTTGCTCGCTCGCTGAAGAAGCCGTACGATCCCCGACGAAGGAAGTTCCCGGCAAGGTCACCACAAACTCAAGATCGACGACTTGTGATCCGCCAACCAAGCACGGGATCCACCTCAAGTTCAAGTCCAAATTCAAAGGACTGGTCGAGGATCAAGTGCCACGTATGTCAAGGGATTGGACACTTCTCAACCGAATGCCCTTCAAAAGATCGAGGCATTGGAATTTTGAATTCCATGGTTGCGCAAGAAGATATGGAACAATATTGCCTTGAAGAATCAACCACCGCGCTTACTGCTCAACTCGAAGGCACAACCCTATCTGACGATGAAGATGACAGTCCATCCAATGTGAATGCACGACGGCATGTTGCATTCTTTGCCTCTGCCGCAGAAACGACAGAAAGCCCTGCCGCAGAGAACTGCCTGTGCCTCACTGCCTCAGTCAATGGCTATGAATCCGAAGAGGAGACCATTCCCATTGATATTTTCATCGAGCTCAAAGAAAGTTTCGATGAGCTACGCATGAAATTTGCCCGGCAGACCAAGATGATGAAGATGCTTACATCAACCAAAGCCGGATATGAAGAAGAAGTGAAGAAGCAGGCCATGGCAATTGAACAAATGCTCGTAGAAAAGAACACCTTTGAAGAACGATTGAAGAAGCTAGATGTTCAGCTCACTAGAAAAGATTTAGAGGCCGAAAAACTAAAAATTGATTTTAATCGTGTAAATGAAAAACTCGAAGTTGCAAACAATACTTTTGTAAAACTGAACACGGCAACAACAAAATTAGATGCAATAATGAGTATTTCACATGTTGAACGGGAAGGCCTCGGACATCAAAAGGTTGTAGATGCCGTTTTTCCAAAGAAAAACCCAACGGACATGGCATTTGTAAAGGCATCAAATGACGATTCAACAACTGCCGCACAATCCTCAACTCCAAAAAGGGATGACCAAACTGAAAGCAAAGCCACTGCCTCAGCCAGAGACTGCCGCAGACGGACAAAACAAAGGCAGACATCATCAGGCAGGATGAAGACAAGGAAGCCCTTGCCTAAGCAACATTTTAAATCGAAGAGACGATATGTTTGCCACTACTGCCTTGTACCTGGTCACATTCGACCTTTCTGTTGGAGACGCGAAGAGGACCAAGCAAGAGGATTTTACTTTCACTCCAACACTGGACCACGGCATCCCAAATACTTCGCACACTCTATGTCTTCACGATATTCTATCAAAAAGAAGGCAACGACGATACGCAAATGGGTGCCCAAAACTAAACTCTCTACTAATGTTTGTTTTACAGATCCCTCCAATGACTCCTCTGCCGCATCAAATGCCATCCAAAGTGTTGAAACATGCAATGTTATCTTCACTGCCCTCAAAGCTACCAAAGATGATAAGTGGTACTTCGATAGCGGATGCTCGCGGCACATGACCGGAAATAGTGATCACCTCATCAACTACAAAGTTTTTCACGGAGGAGAGGTCACGTTTGGAGGAGGGTCCAGTGGTTCAATAATTGGCCGAGGCACATTAAATGTGAAAGGGCTGCCGAAGCTACAGCAAGTGCTTCATGTTGAAGGCCTCATCACGAATCTCATAAGCATAAGTCAACTATGCGATGAAGGCATGAATGTAAAGTTTACTCACCAAATGTGTGAAGTGTTTGATAGTGCAGGGAACCCACTCATTCAGGGGGAGCGTTCCAAGGCAAACAACTGCTACTCCATTGGAGAAACATGCCTCTCTGCACAAGTCAAAGATGACATTGACCTATGGCATCAAAAACTTGGACACACAAGTCTTGGGAATTTAGAGCGTCTAATCAAGCTCAATGCTGTTCGTGGACTTCCATCTCTCCCAAAAATCCAGAAGACAACATGTGGGCATTGCAAACAAGGAAAAATGACTCGTACAAGTCATCCAGCAATACCTGCCGCAGGACAGTCTGATGCCTCTGCCGCAGGACCTGCCAATTCCAAGGCAGGGCTGTATCAAAAGCAAACCAAATGCTTTGATCTCCTCCACATGGATTTAATGGGACCAATAGAGACAAGGAGCCACTCTGGAAAACGCTACGTACTTGTCGTAGTGGATGATTTCTCAAGATATACTTGGGTGCGTTTTCTCCAAGACAAGAGTGAGACATTTGATGAGGTGTCCAAGCTAATCAGGTGGATAAAGACCAATCATGAAGCCTCAGTAAAGAGAATAAGAAGTGACCATGGCACCGAGTTTGAAAACCAACGGCTTTCTCGTTTTTGTGACGCGCATGGCATTGCCCAAGAATTTTCTGCCCCCATAACACCGCAACAAAACGGCGTGGCTGAAAGGAAGAACCGAACCCTCAAGGAAATGGCGTGTACCATGCTGATCGCCAAGGGCCTAAGCAAGCAATTTTGGGCAGAAGCATTCAATGCCGCATGCCATATCCTGAACCGCATCAGCATACGTTCAGGAACATCAAAGACGGCCTACGAAATTCTTAACAATAGAAAGCCTAATTTGAAATACTTTCATGTTTTTGGCTCTGTTTGTTATGTTTTAAATGATAGGGAACCTAGATCGAAACTTGATCCAAAATCCCTTAAAGGATTATTTGTTGGATACTCTAGGAATAGTCATGCCTATCGTATTTTTATCATACAAACTAGAACCATCATTGAATCTGTGAATGTTGATTTTGATGATCTTAGTCGACTCAGGAAACCTAAAGAAGAAGATGTGAAAGGTTTGCTCGAGCCTGCCGCAGTAGCAGAAGTTGAAGGCAGTATCACACCTGCGCAGCCTACTGCCGCACCTACTGGCTCGAATGATGATGCTCAACCTTCGACAGCATCTCCTGAGCAATCAAACGATGATAGCACCCCACATCAATCAGATTCATCAGATGGTGAAGAGGAACCAAACCAACGACGAAGGGATCCCCCAAGGCATGTTGTCCGAAACCACCCTTCGAGTCAAATGTTGGCCAGACGCATGAGAGTTCATCCGTATATCAACTACCGCAACATGACCAAGAACATAAGCATGTCTGCCACATGCGTTGAAATAGGCATTACCTCGTATCTCTCAACGATCGAACCGAAGAATGCCAAAGAAGCATTGGCCGATGAATTTTGGTTTATGGCAATGCAAGAAGAGATGAACGAGTTTGAAAGAAACAAAGTTTGGAAGCTCATTCCTCGTCCCCAAAACAAGAATATCATCGGGACAAAGTGGATATTCAAGAATAAGTCGAATGAGCATGGGCAGGTTGTACGCAACAAAGCAAGGCTAGTGGCGCAAGGCTATACGCAAGTTGAAGGCATCGATTTCGATGAAACTTTTGCCCCCGTAGCACGCATGGAGTCCATTCGTCTACTCATTGCCATTGCATGCCACCTCAACATCACCTTACATCAAATGGATGTGAAGGCAGCGTTCCTCAACGGCATACTTGAAGAGGAGGCATATGTTGCACAACCAAAGGGCTTCGAAGATCCGAAACATCCTGACCATGTGTATCAACTGCACAAGGCATTGTACGGCCTAAAACAAGCTCCTAGAGCTTGGTATGGCTGCCTAACTGATTTTCTACTCAGTTTTGGATTCACCCGAGGCACTGCCGACAAGACCCTGTTTGTCAAATTCAATTCTTCCAAAATTTTAATTGCTCAAATTTATGTAGATGATATTGTTTTTGGATCCACATGTGAGAACATGCTTAAGGCATTTACCTCTGCCATGGCATCAAAATTTGAGATGAGCATGGTAGGAGAACTAACTCATTTTTTAGGGCTCCATATCAAGCAATCATCAACTGGAACTTTCATCTCACAAGCTTCATATGCTAAGAATCTCATCAAGAGATTCCAACTTGAAGGATCCAAGCCCATGAAAACACCTATGGGCTCAACGGACAAAATCTCCCGAGGCACTGATACTGCCGCAGTGGATCAGACACTCTACCGATCCATGATAGGGAGTTTGCTTTATCTTACGGCAACTAGACCAGATATCATGTATAGCGTTTGTGTATGTGCCAGGTTTCAAGCTGATCCAAGGGAAGAACACTTGAAGGCAGTCAAACGCATCATACGCTACGTTGCCGCATCAGTTGAGTTAGGCATTTGGTATACCAAAGATACCACCACCGATTTAGTCGGATTTTCAGATGCCGACTGGGCAGGAGACACGGAGGAACGCAAGAGTACAAGCGGAGGATGTTGCTTTCTTGGAAACAACATTATTTCATGGCAAAGCCGCAAGCAAAACTGCATTTCTCTATCCACTGCCGAATCAGAATATATTGCCGCAGGGAGTTGCTGTACCCAACTGATTTGGTTGAAGCACATGCTTGATGACTACCACCTGGATAGCAATAGTCTTACACTCTACTGCGACAATACGAGTGCCATAAATATCAGTCATAATCCAGTGCAGCACTCAAGAACCAAACACATCAGCATAAGGCATCATTTCATACGAGATTTGGTGGAAAAACGTCTTTTAAGGATTGATCACATTCCTACAGAGAAGCAAATAGCTGACATCTTCACCAAGCCATTGGACTCAAAACGCTTCAATGCCTTAAGAAATTCTTTGTGCATGTGCACCATGCCTTAGATGCTGATCTGCATCATGCTGCCGCATTGTCATGCCTACTGAACCTCTGCCACAGCATTCTGCCTTAGTCAATTTATGAGATTAAAATTTTCCGAAGGAAGAGAAAATACCCAAACCACTTTAGGCAACATGGTCAAACCCATATACATGTAATTAATACTCAATGGGTTGAGATACTATGTACTAGGTGAACTAAGTATTTAATAATTTCATTTTTGACATGGCATTATGTCCAAGTAGAGTTTAAGTACTTATGATGCAGCATGATGTTCCATTAGGATTAGATAGCTGTTAATCTTTTCCTAATTTTGCTTTGTAAGCCTTGATTTTTCACACCACAAAAATATTTTTATTTATTTGTTTAAAAAAAAAAAAACAATGAAAAATGAAAAATAGAAAAAGAATATATTCCAAAAACAGAAAAAGAGAATATTAACAAAAATAGAAAAAGAAAATATATTAAAAACAGAAAAATCAAATATTAAAAAAAAAAAAAAAAAAAAAGGGGATTTTGATTTTGATTTTTGGCAACGACCTGCCGCAGAGCAATGCCCCACTTGACCGTTGGGCAGCACTCAAGTGTGCGGCAGGCGACGGTTCAGGTCACAGAAACGTAATCATTGCCTATTTTTGCGTTACATCAAACCACCATCTGATTTTTACTTATTTTTCTTTATTATTTACTTCAAACTCTTACTTCGACTACAATTCTCTCATAATATTTGACCAAGAGTTTGAATTAATTTGAACCTGAAACCCCGAATGTTTTCTCTCGCACATAAAGTCACATCTTTGTGTCGAATTTGTGCTCTGTTTTCTTGCCAAAATTTTTCCTTCTCTCCAAATTTTCAATGGCCGACTATATTCCTTTTACTCCTTATTTCGGCGACCCACGGTTCATTGCATTCATCAGGAAAGGTTCGTCTCGAGGTCACGTTGGCAGAATATATGGATGCCATCTACCGCATCCGCGTCGCCGACAACATGCCTACGCCGCCGCAGACCACTGGGAACTCACCGCCATTCATTCACCCGATCTGCTGCCTCAGCAAAAGGCAAGAGGCTGCCACCCACTTCTTCGGCCAATCCAATTGATTTGGAAGCCACTGCGAAGAAGGACCGCAAAGGGAAGGAAGTTGCCACATCAAAAACGGACAACTCTCAGAGTGGAGATGCCGCAGTACCTCCATCTGTCAAAAAGGACAAGGGTAATGCCACTGCTGCCGCAGTCCATGCGCCTAAGTAGGATTATGAATCCGACATGGAGGCGACAGAGGCTTACCTCAAAGAGGTTTTGGTCTTAAAGGCGTGCAATCCTTGGATCTCTATACTATGATGCAAAGCCATTCATCCCTGACCGCAACATCGACATGTCAGTTTGTGCCAAATATAAAGTTGACAAATCTCTGAAGAAGATGCGGTTGATCATGACAATCACCTACGTAGAGTTATACTATGAGGATTTGATATGGGATATTTATGCCAAAATGCACCACTGCTTTGGTAATGATGGCTTTCAAGGCTACGGCAAAGTGTATCTCCGGAAAAAGATTTTCACTATCAGCCCTGCCGCAGTCAATGATTTCCTCGACCGCTTTGGATATTTATTATACTGCCGCAGTCACTGAACCGAACACTGCCGCAATTACTCGCCGCCTGATTGGCTCAACACCAGACATTGCTTACCTTCCTGCCTCCAAACTAACCTCTTTTTACTATCTGCTATCTACCATTGCTCGTGGCAACTGGACTCCCACGTCCAAAATGCACGTTGTGCACACCACGATGGCAGAGGTTCTTTTTAACCTTGGCGCAGGAAGGCAGGTGAACTTTGGGCAGCTTATTTTTGACAAAATGGCTACGCAGCATCACAGACGCAGAGCCTTGCGTTCGCTCTTTTATCCGGGAGATGATAAAGGCACAATGGTTGTCATACAACGATGCTGATATAGACACTACTGCCTACATCATACAAGTTGAGCATCCGCGGTCCCAATGGTCTTCCATGGACATATTTTCATTGCACTGCCGTAATCCCAACTCCAAAGAAAGCTCCAAAAGCGCAGACTGATGTCCTCCGTTCCTTAGCTTCGTAGACGAGTATTCATGCTCGAGCTCAAGCTTTTGCCGAACAATGTGCTGCAAATCATATTGTCGTCATGCAGGAGTACATGACCAAGGTCATTGTTAATGGTATTGCCTGGTTTTTTGAAGAAAATGGCTTTACTCCACAAAAAGGGGGAGTACCAGCAGCAGCAGACCTCAAAGAGGCAAAGAGAAAACTGTTGAATAAATTGAAGGAGCACATCAAGGAAGTTGATGCTGAAGAAGCTGCCGCAGAAAAGGAGGCTGCCTTAGCAGAGAAGGTTGCTGCAGAGACTGCCGCATAGATTGATGGAGACTGATCGTGATTCGTCACTCGAGCCCGAGACCTGATGATTTGAAGATTCAAAGCAAGCTCTGAAGACCGAAGAAAAATTATTTCTTCTTTTGCTTTAGTTTTTATTTACTCTAAACAATTTATTTAATTTGGTTATTTGTTTTTTGAACAATTTGTTTAAGTTTTTATTTGGTTTGAACAATGTTTAATTTAAGTATTTATTTCCTTTAAAAAAATTGGTGTGTTATTTAGAGGCTTACTTAGTTTAACTTGTTTTTGTTTTATTAGTTAGGTATCAAATAAATGTTTTTGTTCTACTTAGGAAGTATCAACTAAGGGGGAGTTTTATTGCCTTAGTTGTTTGTCAAGATAAATGTCATATACTTCTAAGTCAGATGTATTTCATTGAGGGGGAGTGCTCATTGCGCTGCTGCCTCATGGTTTTGTGAAGAAAGATAAAAAGGGGGAGTTTGTAAGGATAAATATGTTTGGGCATTACAATGCCTTAAATGTACCTAGGCAGAAGTTGTTTTGTTAACATATTTATTTGTTTTCTTCTTTCTTCACAATTTATACTGTTGTAATCACTTGTCATATTGGTGATTTGATTTAGCATAGTTCATTAGTTGGAACGTGCTTGAAAAACAATCAACATAGAAGCTTTCTGCCGCAGCACAGCCAGGCAGAGTCATGCCGCAAGCAGTGCAAGGCTTGGACAAGAGGTTGAGTCAAGATATCGAGCGAAGCATGAGCGTAGGGCAAAGGATTGCTGAAGTCCAGAGAGTATGGAAGGCAGTGCAGTACGGCAGAGCATTTCAGAAGAACTTCAGAAGGCATTCCTGCGGCAGTGGTCAAAACAGCCTGCCCTAGAATATCTCAACCGATTGTTGACCTAGCAAAATGAGGAAATCAGTTGGAGACTCTCACCTATAAATAGAGGACGACCCAGCTGCATTTACTTAACACTCATACAACATCTTTACACCTCCAGAAACACATTTCCTCTCTAGATCGATCATCACGCCTTTAGTGCCGCGACTTCACTTGTGAAGTTCGTCGAGCCATATGTTCTCTCGTCTCTAAGAGAGTTCTTTTGTAGTGCTGATGATCGTGACTTTAGAATAGGTGTTATCCAGTAGCTAGGTTTCATTTGTTGTTGATTGTTCATACTCTTCGGATACGATAAACACCGAGGCATACATGTGGTAAAATCATTTGTAAATCCAAGAGTATTCCTTTTGTAAAGACTCGTTTCTTTAATAAAGTTTCTGGCCGTAAGGCCGTTTCGTATGTGTATAATTTAAATACACATACAAAGATTTAAATTCGTGTTCTTTACTTTTTCGTACGTGTGTGTGTGTTCGTTCGAAGTGATTTATTTTTATTAATTCCGCTGCTATTCATATACATATATCATATATAATTTTATCACTTAAACAATCTGATTAATCTGGATAAAATACTTAAATCAAGTAAATCACGTAAAACGAACGATTTTTCTGTACAAGGCATCGTGCTGCGGCATACGCTGTTCTGCCGCAGAACACTGCCTTGTCTAGGCAGCGCATTTCACTGCGTTTATTTACTGCCTACGACTTTCAGTAACCATGCGAGTCCACATGCAAACGATCCAGGAGCGTATGGCTCCTCAGGTCGGTGATCACCAACACTAGACAATAAAACGAGTAAATACCTACATCGTGGGCGCGCGCCAAAGTAGCCATCAGTAAACCCTTGTGATGGTATAACAAATGAAATATTGATAGTATTATTTGGTGTCGAATCACAACAAATTTATTATAAACGAAAAAATTGATGTTTTTGAAACGTGTGATCAAACACATTAAGACTTTAATCTTTTGAATTTATTTTCAATTCGATTCAGTGCATAATCAATTCAATTCAATTCAGCTCATTTCGAAATAAAATTACAAAAAATAAAATAAGAATTATGATAAATGATTTCACGTGTGTGTGTATATGTATATATATATATATATATATACACACGTGAAATCATTTATCATAATTCTTATTTTATTTTTTGTAATTTTATATATATATACTAGATTTTCTCTCGTCTTGCGAAGCAAGACGAAGCCCAGAGTAAAAGATTGTGGTCGATGAAGTTGATTTCAAGAATATATCTTTACATCACTCACAAGTCATAGCCTGAGTTGTTATAAACAAAATCAACATTTAACATGAGATTACATGACATAAGTTGATTTGCATACAGTTTGAATCAATAATGCAGAACAGCGCAGCCATACGAGGTTGCTTTAGCCAATAGCCATTCAAGAACGGATTTTCTTCTAGATAATGCTTGCTGAGCTTCCAAACACCTCAGTTCTACGAGCATTCGATTCAGCCATCTGACCAGGCCTCAGAAACAATATTTTGTTACCTGAAAGGAAGGAAGAAATTAAAAATTGGGATACTTACATCAATGGAGTAGTTTAATGGTAAAAGCAAATTTTCATATTACTAATAGCCAAATTTGATCATTACCTGGTACTTGACGTCCAACTTTTCCAAGCAACCTCTTGCAAACAAACAGCAACCACATGCGTACTATCAGGAATCCAAATAATGGAATTAAAGTGAATTAAGGTCAGTATGAGAGATATGATTTGTGAATGGAAGTAAATTCTCCTCCCCTGTAAGACTCTTGGAGATAAAATCCTGAAACGGTCACGAATTCAAAGCGAGGAGTTTTGGTGAGATATCTGGACGAACTTATCCTAATAACCTCTATGACTCTCATAGGGACAAGAACCTGTAACAGGTGTGAGCTCAAACTCATGCACCCAATTGCACCTTGAACGTCACTGTAATAATAGTTAATTGTTACAAAACTAACCCTGAGGTTTGTCGTATTTACATCAAAAAACGCTTCAATTCTTACGAAAACCACCGTTAAGGTTTTATTCCACATCTAGTTTCCACAAGCCTCAGATGTCATAACAAGTTTTTTTGACGTCATCAAATATGCATTACAAATTCACCCGACACAAATTTTCAAAATACACAGATAATTCTCAAGTTTTGACATTATATTCACAGAACATAGGACAACGGAGTTGTGTAAGCAGTGTGTATTATGCGGAATAATACTTTTATGTTATATGAATTATTATAAAGTTAATCGCCATAGAATTTTCATCTCTGCCAAGGATAGGCGCATTTTCTTGTTTTAAAAAGAAATGTAACCTCGATGGTTGTTTTTTTAATTATAAATCCCAGCTTTTTTGTTGGCCTTATAGAAATGGCATTCTCAAGAGGATGCGTATTTATGATAACTCCAAAAATTGCGGCAAATAATAACAAAAGGAGTTTGGAGGGGGCCGACCTGAATTTTCTCCAGAGCGACAAATAATAGACCAAAGCGACGCACTGGATAGCAATCGAAGAACCTAAAATGAGTGAGGAATTATCGATCCAATATAAGAAATAATAAATAAGTTGTTAGAATGAATTCACACATAAGTGAAGTACCTGCTGCTTGAATGAATGTATTTTAGAGCAGGATTTCTGAAGCCTATCGATAATCTCTTTTTGCGCCTTGTTTTCCAAGAGGTAATTAAGAGTCTGCCCAGTATAATATTCAGAAAATGCAAACCATCTCTTATCCTTAGTGATTGCATTTACAAGTCGACCTTCTGCCTGCAAAGGATTCTCACAAGGCTGCACGACTGTTACCACAAGCAGGAAAACCCTTGACCTTGGAGAGGACGAGATCGCCTACACTGAAGTCGCTATTCGTCTTCACACCTCTCGCTTCGCGCTTTCGACCTGTAGTCATGCCCTCCGGAATCCCGGCCTTGTTTTCTAATTTATGCAATAAGACCAACAAAGATATTTAATTGTAAACAATAACCCTAGACGGAGAAATGAAAAGGCCAAATTAACTCAGATCGAAAGAAAATTTCGAAGAAACCCAAAACATGAACATAGAAAAAGAAAGTTTATCAAATCAAACAATAATATACCAACCAACAATCATCACAGATAAATACACAGAAAAATCATCAGATTTGTCATCAAACCATATAAATAAACGAATCATTAAATTGTTATCGTTTTTAAGGTTTACCTAGTGGCTGATAACAACCGGCGCTTTTTGGAGTACGAAATGCAAGAAATTGTCGGCCCTCTTTAGAACCTGCGACAGCTTCTCCACGGGCGACAACTGCCTCTCGAGATTCTTTAAACTCTCCTCCAGCTTCTCAATCAGCAGCTTCTCCCGTTGAAGGCTGGTTTCTAGAACCTTCTCCAACCGCACGACCCGCCACTTCCAACACTCGGCGCCATCGCACTCCCCCTCAACCTCTACCTTCTCATCGTCCCTCAGAGCCGAGCCATCGTCCTCGCTCTTCCCCTTGGGGATCCTGATACAGATAGTTGATGTCCTTGTCAAGAATCAAGATGGGGCGCTTGTGTCCGTCCTTCTCGAACCTGTGCTACTCAAAGATCTGAGCTTCTTGGGCTTGACCTCCTGCTGCTCGCTGAGGGTGTCGAGCTCCTCCTGGAGGAGGCGGACGGAGTTCTCCTACTTGAACTCCCAGTTCTTGATAAGGTTGTCCCGCTGCCAGTTTCCCTTGTCGGTGTAGTTGGTGAGCTCCATGAGGCGCTGGAAGTCGACGAAGTCACGATTAGTAGAAATGATCAATCAACCAATAAATCCATCCACAACATTTTTTTGCCAAAAACAATTATACATCTCAACTTTTCAACTCACATTGAATCGGATTATTATAGAATTCGAAAAATCGAGAATAATTTTAACTTGCAGAGATCACTATCATCAACTGAACCAAGTCACATTTTCAACATGAAATTTCGTAGAAATGTGAAATTGATGATTTACACCCAAAATTGAAAACCGGGAACTCACCGGTTAACTCAGGTTGATCTTGATCCAGCTTCCCCACCGGTAATTGAACGTATATACCTCCCACAACCGGCAACATAATCGGAGGTTGCGACGGCGGCAAGCTATCAGAACCGGAAGTTAAATCCAGCGAGGACGAAGGTTTTATTACAGGGAACTCACCGGTTTTATTACGAAGAATTTGCAAGTTTTGTGTGCCTGAATAAAAAGAGAGGAATATTCAGAAAGTCTGTTGGAGGCCATAGATGAATATAAATACTTTCATACCTGAACAGCCCTTCACCGATCGACTTGAAGGCGCAACCGTGAGCAATTGCAGAGAAAAAGAATAGTAGATCTAGATCTACTTTTGGTTAAAAGATTATGACGGAGAGAAAGAGAAACTTATTGTTTATTTGAGATATAAAACTGTAAGCAACTGTAAGGATATTAAGCGACATGTCTCTTTCTAAAAGCAATTTGTATGTATCGTAAGGAATGGTTTGGGGAGACGTGGCTCTTGTATAGGTTATAGATACACAAACATATATACAATTAAGTAATGTGAAGAACACGTGGCTCATCTTGGCAACATCCCAATTTCTATATAGGATATATATATATATATATATATATATATATATATATATATATATATATATATATATATATATATATATATATATATATAATCTAGTTCAAACTAAAAATAATTTTTAAAAATTATTATTATTGTTTTATAAAAAATCATTTTAGCTCAATTATGTTCAATTCACACTCATTAATTAAATTGTGTTTAGCCGCCCGTTCGAATTCAAACCAAAAAACATAACTTAAATATATATCATTAAATATCAGGTCAATTTTTTACCTCAAACAATTAAAAACAAGTATATATCTTTTCAAATTATATCACTCTTATTATAAAATAATTAATTATTTTATTAAAATCAAGTTTAGTTTATATTATATACTCCTTCTGTTTCAAGAAAAAATACTCGTTTTTTATGTAATTTACAAATAAAGTGGGTTATTTTTTAATTATGAGAAAATTATATATATATTATTTTTTTGGAGGGCTTAGCTGATCTGAACTGAACTATATTGATTTTTTTTTATAAAAATAATAATAATTTTTATAAATTTTTAAATATTTTTTTTAAAAATATTAATATTACTAGAAATGAACTATATTGATTTTTTTTATAAAAATAATAATAATTTTTATAAATTTTTAAATATTTTTTTAAAAATAATAATATTACTAAGACAGTAATTAGATTGTATATTTAAAATTATAGATTGAAATTATTTTTTATGTATTTTATTTTAATTTATTTTGAAACAAATTTAATCGATTTGAACTGAATTGAACTGAACTAAACTAAAATTAAGTTTAGAAAAACATATTTTGGTGCATGATATACACATGTGACTGAAATTAATTGAATCATTAATGTATGCACGCCCTCATAGTTGACTTAATTTGCTATAATGCAAATACGAAGAGATTGACTATAAATATCATTCACATCGTTACTTTTAGTTCTATAAATTTTAATTTTTGTAAATTATGTTTCGAAAATGAGAAAATTTTAGCTTTGTTGTGTTTTGTAACAACCCAAAACGAGAATGAAAAAAAAATAGAATAGAACGAAGAAATAAGAGGAAAAGTATATGACACAAATAGTAAAAGTTTCGATAAGGTAGGAATGAGTTCAAGCTCAAATTATTACAATCTTAAGTAAGGTGAAATCTTACTAAAGAGGATAAAAAAATTCTACTAGAGAATAATATAGGGTTCTTTCCCGAAACAGCGAAAAGAGATCATTGAAATACAAAACGTTTATAATTAAAAGGACGAAGACTAAAAATTATTCTTCACGTGCTTTTCCAAAAGGAGGCTCTGAAGCGTCAACATCTGAAACTCAAGTAGGAGACAAGAAAACAAACGAGGGAGTGAGCCAAAGGGGCTCAGCGGGATTTACAAGGCTGGAAAAGATAAATAAATACTAAGTACTCCTACAATACCTTAATGAGATTAAAGATTTCTAGGTAAGAAGGCATTTTCATAACTACTGTACACTCACATAATTAAAAAAAATAACAAACAAAAAAAAAAAAACAAATGCGGGTGACTAAAACACAAACAAACAACATACATAGAGTCGGCCCGGGACGTGTCCGAATTCCTAGTACCATCACCTGCTCACCGAAAGGTGACACGCCAACACAGGTCGAAACCATATGTACCCTTATCCTTCCCAAGTGGCTCGATGTCCTTTTCGCGATAGGTTACAACCCAAGGATAGTCCTATTCCGGAATACACCAACTACGACTCAAATCTCGTCGTCGACTCCAATCCGACCGAGAAAAAGGGAATAGGCCACATGCATTTGTTCCATTAATCATAGTCGAACTATTCGATTAATGACTCAACTACAAATGCCGACCAAACAATTCACACATACAGAATGTTTCAACAATGCAACTAGAAACAAGTAAAGGCAGCACATGAATGCTTTAGCAATGTAAAAACTCATTCCACACTTCATTAAAGGTACCTGTTATATTTTAAAATTCTCTCTAAAACAAAGTCTTCAGATTACTATGCAAGATATGGACTTAGAGTACAGACACTTAAACACTTAATCTGGAAGTATCAAGAATTAATTAATTTCACATACGAGAGGCATATAATAATAAATTATTCTATACTACTAGGGTAGGTAATAATTATAATGGTCTCTATAAATAACAACTACTCATGATTTAGTATAGGTGAACTCATAATCAAACTACAAAATCCCTAAATTAGGTTTGTGTCTTATATCAAATATATAAATTACTTTACCCACCTAGACGCCGACGACCGAGAAAGCTTCTCAACAACTTACTCGAACCCAAGCTCTTGAGATACCACACCATGGCTAACTAATTTTGTTTTTGATAAGTTCTGAGGGATGAAGAAGGCGAAAGGAGTTCTGGTAATTTATAGATGCTCCAAACCCCCGGTAGCTCACAGATAAAATCCTAAACTGCTGGTTCCGCCGTTTGTTTTTATCTTAAAACAGTGGTTAAATTTAATTCTCTTACGGAACAAACCGGAGTGGTTTAAAAAAATATAAAATCTCCTAATTATTATAATAATTAATTTAACTCTACTAATTAATTTCTTAAATGAAATATAGAATAAAAAAATTATTTGTTGCTAAATAAAATTACCTTAATTCCAAAGTAATACTTCATATTGATGGGCTTCATGTACTCCCCTCCTTGGAAGAATTTGGTCCCCAAATTCCTCCTTGTATTAATTCTGGGTATTTATGTAGCAAATCTTCTTCTAATTCCCAAGTGGCCTCCTCAGGTTTAGTGTACTTTTGCCAAACTACTTTCACTAGTGGAATCTTCTTTCCTCGCAGCTCTTTGACTTGACGATCAATTATGTACAATGGTTGTTCAATATAAAACAAATCTTCTTGAATTATAGGAAAAGTTTCTCTAATGACATGCTCCGCATCAGGGATATATTATTTTAGTCGCGAAACATGAAAGACATCATGTATTTCACCCAATCTTTGAACCAAGAAAGTTATGGAAACCGTGAATATCAATTTTGATGAACAAGACTTTTTTGGAAAAAATACAGAGGAAGATTGGTTTAAGGGGAATACTTTGATTCACTCATATTTAAGCGTGTTTAAGTTTAGTGACAATATATTTGATACTTGAGCGCATCATTGTTCTCCAATATAAACACGTTTACTAATCCCAAACAACAATATGTTAAGTGTACATTGATATTAACTGAAAGTAGGATTGTTTTTTGATTGCCGAATCAACGGACGAGTAAAAGTAAAGAAAGAGGTGTGTAATTTTTTTAAAACAAATTGTAAATACAACTTACAAATTATTTCAAAAATAATTAAAGATCTGTTTGTTTAGTTCAGATCAATTAAGTTCAGATTAGTTTAGTTCACTTAAGTTCAGTCAATTAATTTTTTATTTATTTTTATTTATTATTATTATTTCAATTTTTTAAAATTAAAATTAATTTGAGTTAAGACCTATTAAATTTAGTTCAACCTATTAACTTGTTCAATTTAGCGTCAAAAGAAGCGGTCCTAAATCTTCTATAATAATTTATGAATTATAAAAACTAATTTGAGAAAACAAAAACAACAAAAAAAAACCTAAATAAGAGTGGGTAGTTGATGAGCCGGTACATAAAATTAAAAAGTCAATTTTAAATTCTCTTTGATACACATGAATATGATCTTCCAAATTTGGACTTTGGTCTCTCTCTTGTCTTATGTGGAAAAACATAAATATTTCGTAGGATGAATAAATTTATTTATTTAAATATAGTAAGTTTTTAATTATAAAAAAAAAAAAAGAACGTGTACACGCTGTACAAATTCCTGCGTGGCAAACAGAAACGACGTCGACATTTCTTGTTGAAAATTTCGTCGAAATTCGGTACGACGATGGCTACAAATACAGAGCTTCTTTTATCTACAATCATTAAATCTCAACCCCCATCGTTTCTCCATCCTCCTCCCCTGTGTATTGTAAGTATTCTTCTCCACCCATGCTCTGTAATTCCCCCTTTTTTTCTTATGAAATTCGCAGAAATATTGGTCCGATTTTGAGTAATTTCGATTAATTTTAGTATATTTATGATGGGTTTTGTTTGGTTCTCATGTTTTCGTATGCATTTTTTTTTTGGTTTGTGTGTATGTAATACTGATAATGGTAGACTGTCTCAAAGTAAAGGTTTTTTTCTTGTTTTGTTTTAGATCTCGTGATATTTGGGTCTATTTGTAATATTTGGATAATTGAGGGGTGTAAATAGTAAAATATTTCGTTTGCTCCATTAAGTGTTGTTGCAAAAATAATAGGCTGAGTTTAACCTCAAGGGTTTGGTTTCTGTAAGTTTCAATACTAAGCGAATTTGTTTTCTTCTTGGAAATAATATGTAGTAGAGTAGTATGTTTATATTAATGTGGGCATGTATATGCTTTGACTATTTCAGGATTGGTAGTGTTTATAAGAAAAAGAAATGGGCCAATCGCTCGGTTGTGTTCAAGTGGACCAATCAACAGTTTCCGTTAAGGAACAATTCGGGAAGTTTGACAAAGTGCTTCAGCCCGGGTGCCATTGCCTGCCGTGGTGTATTGGCTATAACTTAGCCGGCACTCTAACTTTACGTGTGCAGCAACTTGATGTCCGTTGTGAAACCAAGACTAAGGTTTGACTTCTCTATCCACGTATATACTGTACTGTTGTTAGAAGGTTCGAGGGACTAAAACAAACTTCATAATCACAAAAATAGCTCTTAGAGTTTTATTCAGTGTTTGGCTGATTCTGATTGTAAGGCAAGATAAAATCTAAGTGGTAATGTTCTTAATAGGTTGTTTTTTCAAGGTATTAATAAATAGAATAATGAAAAATAATTTATCTGTTTTATGTTTGTCGAAAAAGTGGGAGCACAAGGTTAACTTTCTTAGACTGCCGTCAAAGTTCCCGAAGTAATAATCAAAATAGAGGGAGTTTTTCTTATTAGGTTGTTTTTCAAGTTACTAATAAATTGAATAATGAAAGAATAATTAACTGGTTTCTTAGACTCCAGTCAAATTTCCCCAAGTAAATAATCAAAATAGAGGGAGTTTATATCAAGGACTACTCAACAAAATCAAGAATCTTCTCTTCTCTGTTTCAGGACAATGTGTTCGTCACTGTGGTTGCTTCAATCCAGTACCGAGCAATGGCGGAGAAAGCAGCTGATGCATTCTATAAGCTTTCTAACACAAAAGAACAGATCCAAGCATATGTTTTTGATGGTATGGTTTTGATATTTTATAAATATTTTGGGTTCGGATTAAGAACAAATAGTTGGGGTTGATTGCAAAAACAACCTTTAGATTAATTCTAAATACAGAACTCCCCAACTAACTTCAAGTATAAAAAAAAAAATTACAAAACTTAAAATAAAATTGATAGCCTCTGATTAGAGGAGGTTTTTGTAATATTTTCATCTAATTATAAATATGAATGATATTATCACTATATATATATATATATATATTTCATAGCAACATTTAAATTCTGACCTGCATTATTTATTTTAGTCATAAGGGCAAGCGTACCAAAACTGGATTTGGATTCTACCTTTGAGCAGAAGAATGACATAGCCAAAGCTGTGGAGAACGAACTTGAAAAGGTAATGCACACTATTGAAGTAGGCATAATACACACTATTGAAGGAGGCATATATATTGTATCTATATTTAATTTATAATCTATCTCCCTCTTTCATCTTTTACAGGCCATGTCTGCGTATGGGTATGAGATTGTACAAACTCTGATTGTCGACATTGAACCGGATGCTCAGGTCAAGAGAGCCATGAATGAGATTAATGCTGGTAAGTTTCTTAGTTTGTTATAAACTTGAATTGAATGATTTTCATAGTTTCTGAGTCGAAGAATCTCTATATTTTACATCTTCCTTCTATTTGTTTCTAAACTTGTGCGTTTATTTCATTATTTTTGTAATTTGGAAAGGAGTTTTATTTTGTTATTAGGTCAAAATTGAAGGGTACTTTTTGTAATTAACCCTACTTTTATCCCAAGAAATGCATTTACTAATCTTTTCCATTGTCACAACAGCTGCTAGACTCAGGGTCGCTGCAACTGAGAAAGCGGAAGCAGAGAAGATCTTGCAGATCAAGCGGGCCGAGGGAGAGGCCGAGTCCAAGTACTTATCGGGCCTCGGCATAGCCCGTCAGCGGCAGGCCATTGTGGATGGTCTGAGGGACAGTGTCCTCGCTTTTTCGGAGAATGTGCCTGGGACTTCGGCAAAGGATGTAATGGATATGGTCCTTGTCACTCAGTACTTTGACACCATGAAGGAAATCGGAGCCTCGTCAAAATCGTCGGCCGTGTTTATTCCACACGGGCCTGGGGCCGTCAAGGATATTGCTTCGCAAATTCGTGAGGGTCTTCTTCAGGGGGGAAGTGTCGATCACTAGTTTACGGCTTTAAAGGGAGCTCGACTGGCTATATATATTGTGCTTGATAAATATAGGATGTTTTGGTGTTGATTTGTTTTAAGTTGTGTATGTTTAAAGATCATATTTGTCGGGTTCGAAGGGATTCGAGGAACATGTAATGTGTGGAAGATTGATATGAAATTTGGTTTTGGTGTATGAAATTCGGTGTTGATTATTAAGAAAATTGATTCATGTTCAAATATGTCAGCAATGCAAAATAAATTTATAAATTTAGAATATAAGAATATATTCCATCCCACAATCAACTAACTTCAATATTCTCCCAATTTTGCTAAAAAGAATTGTCATGATTTGTAAAAGAAATGATTGTGCTTTGATGTAAGCAATGTTTTATCATCAAATGAGTGTGGTTGATGTAGGCAAGTTTTTATCATCAAATGAGTGGTTGATGTAGGCAAGGTTTTATCAACTTACCAACATGAAGAAATACTTCAAGACTATACTCTTGATAATGATATTGAACTTACCATAACAAATCATTTACTTTGGTGATTAAAAATAATAATTTACCCCGTACAAAAAATAAAGCATACAAACGTGATTATAAGCAAAATATTTCAATATTAACTCACATATAAAGTTTGCTACACTTTACTTTTTCTATATGGTTTGAGAAATATTTGTAAAAATCAAGTATCATTATTTCATCAGTATGCCAAATTCGTAAAGTAAAAAACGCAATGTTTCAAAAGTGGTGTCGGGTTGTTCACTTAGGAACTATTCACCTTGGGAGTGGGTCGGCCGTCAAGCTAGTTTGGGAGGTAAGGGGTAGGAGGCCGTGGAAGCACTATTCTTCTCAAGTAAAGAAACACAATGACTTCATTCACTGCTCCTTGATCTTCCTTCCCCAAGGTACCTAAAAGGAGGAGTCAAAGTTTTAGTACTTGAAATTCCATCAAGGATCACCTATCTACGTCTCAGCAAAAGCTTCTTCAGGTCTTACCCCATGTGTTAGTTCGTCCGCTGTACAAGTAACAACAGTAATACCCCAAAAAGCCCCATCACCAAACCAGAAGTCAGCATCAAAACCATCTTTTGAATAATCACAAAATGGCCCCTAAGGTTTAACTTAATGACCAAAAAAATACAATATAGTTATCTTTGAAAACTACATATACCCCTTAAAAATGAGCTTATTTGACAAACTGCCCTTACCAGAAAGCAAATTGAAAAATCAAAAGTATAGGTCCAATGGGTATTTGTAATTTTGAAAGCTAGCTGAGAGTATTTGTAAGAATCATCCCCTATAATAAAACCGTGGTGCAACTTTAAAAAGACGTCCCAACATCCCTTCCCTCCTCTTCACTAATTTGCCTTCTCAACCTCCTCAGCCAGATTTCATAATCGACAGGATACGGAGTCCCACACAAACTGTCCACATAATCCGCAAATGCTTTCAAAACAGCCGAAATATCCCCGAGCTTCTGCTGGACCAGCCTCCTTGACCAAGACATCTCCCTCCATTGCAATGCCCCCTCAACCGAGTCCAAGGCAGGCAAATCCCCTCCTGAACAAAAGTATATCACATAAATCAGGCTTTCAGCATCCGAAGCAGAACACAATTTCCCTTCCTGAAGCACAGAGGTGGAGGAAAAATGAAGATTGAAAGCCGGTCGATCCCTTTCTTCCAGAATCGCCCGGCCCCACCCAATAAGGACGTAATAAGGTCGTTCAGTGCCCGGGTCCACGCGTACGACATTTTCCGGCCTGATGTCACCATGCCGGACTCCGGATGAATTAGCTAAGGAGAGAGCTGATAAAATATCGTGGCAACAATTGATAGTCTCATCCGGGCCGAATCGGGAAGCCATGTCAGCAAGGGTCGTGCCAACCGGGCCGGTGACCAAGACAGGTATCCCACACCATGGGTAGTCGCAGTTGCCTCCGGCGGTGCTGGTTTTCCGGCAGTGGCCGGAGTGTGTTACCCGTCCGGAGGCAGTTAGGTGAGGCAGATACTTACTGGACAGTCCCTTCTGTTTCATGACATTCAGTACTTTGGTCTGCCTCTGAACTTGATACCACACATTCAGATCTTCCCACGCCGGCTCCAAGTGAGACGGGTGGGACCCGACGTATAAAAAGAGAGGGCTTCCAGATTCTTCGACAGAAGAAACAACGTAAATTGAGACCTCCCCGTCATGATGAGCTTCATCTATCCGGTAACCCCTTTCCTGGTTTGAATCCTCTAGCATCAAAACGGATCCTATTTCTAGCTTTTGCGACTTGGCAGGACCCACCTTAACAGATCCTTCTTCTTGTACTTCTACGATTTCGGGCGAAGGCGTTTTATGTTGGTACCGAAACAAACCATTATTACCATTATTCGCCCCTGTATCATCATGTTGCCTCTCACTCTTCCTTTCCTGAAGACGTGTACTGTGGTCGGCTGCTAAATCTTCAATGGTGTTTATGGGGGTCCCAGCATACAGTGCTATAGAATGATATGTGGCGTAAAGAACTTGCAATGCCCCAATATCACCCCAGTTAGCATTACCAAGCTTGTTCCAGATCTTATCAACGGAAGAAACCGAGACTAGTGAGTGATTCTTAATCCATGCAGCAGCAGATTCGTACACATTATCTATATCAAAATCCAATTTACTCAGATCGCCTTCGACTTTCACAACACCACCATAATGAGAATCGACTATAAGCACAAAAACTGGAGTCAGACTCGGAGGAAAATTCGATCGGCTGATACTTCTTGCGAGCAGCACACGAAGAGCAAAAAATAAAGCTTCGCCTATAATTGAGACGAGCGGCTTATTAGAGTCTTCTCCTTTAGAAGAAATATCATGTCTCAGCAGTGCTAGTTCAATGACATCATCCCACTTCCCCTGTAGGTGTCTTGGGTTCTTCAGCATTATAGCTGAAGCACAAAGCCCTCCATTTTTTTTACCCTTAAGAATCGCCTGTTCAGCTTGGTAAAATCTCAAATTTGAATTGTTTAAAGAGGAGACGTAAAAGGGCATACTTTCGTTTTCTAATCCCCAGAAGGTGTCCCACAAGCCATTCACACTTGCATGCAGGAAATCCTCAAGTGCAAGATAAGCAGTTGAGTCAACAGTGCTAGAACTGGGCATCCGGATTAACTGCTGGAAGGGAACACTTTCTAGAGCATAATCAAACTTCTGAAGGTCTATCAACTCAAAAGGAGCATCAAGTGCATCGTCTTCAGCTATATCGGAGACCCACTTTGTAAGAAGTGAAACCAGTACTTCACTGTCAACAAATCTACGAAGAAACTCTTTTCTGTCATTTCTGCCTCCCGAGGAAATACTGGATTTTTTGGTTGTGGAATCCACTGAATCCTGATCTGCGGGAATCCGTAAAAATGTGAAGTCATGTTAAAAAGGAAACACTAGAATATAATAACCATTGTAATACAAATAGTCTATATTATACATAAAACACAAATTTATCCTATATAATCAATCGGGTGAGGATCAAATATTATCAGAGAATTGAGGATAAGAGACATTTTAGTTAGATAATTAATATGTTTCAAGGGGGAGAAGAAACCCCACCACAAAAAAATCCCAATCACCAACCCAAAATAAAAAACTTGTGTTAAGCTTTTTGATGCATTTCTTTTCTAATACGCATTTTCGAAAGAAAGATTCTCAGTCCCACTTGAAAATTCCCCAATTTTTCCCCTAATAACCAACAAAAAAACAAATGCTTGTGTATGTTGAACAAGACTCTGAAAACGTGATTATAGATTCTTTACTCGCTTTTATCATAAAAATACAACCACATACACGCTTAAGTACCTCATATATATATATATATATATATATATATATATATATATATATATATATATATATATATATATATATATATATATATATATATATATGTGTATGTATATTTATCAAACTAATCTGACTCTTATATTCAATAAAAAAATATCACCTACCCTCGCTCTCACACGGATTAATGTATTCATTTTGTTTTTTAAACAAGAGACGTATGAAAATTTTATCGACCAATATGACATTATAATGTTGGAGTTTGAGGCTAACAATCCTTCTGGGGTTGAGTAAATGCAATCATTTCCCCAATTTGTTTTAAGAATTGATAAGATATTTCCGTTGATCCATAGAACAAAAGGTTAGGAATTCTTTCAAACATGTGCAGGTAAATCACATAAATGTAATTCTAGAAAGTCTAATCCACTTTCCCTTCAACAGCGAAAACACGAACAACTCAGTCAAATTCCAAAACACCCCAACAATGAAAACCTAACCTCCCTCCCAAAAAAAACACAAACAAACAAACAAACAAATTAGAGATTAGGCAACATGCCTCGATCGACTCCTGTAATCGCATAAAAATAGGACTCGATGAAATCGAGGGGAAATTGCAGTTACAGATCTTAGAGTCATACATAAAATTCAAGCGAAATTGAGTGGAAATGATCACGACAATATTCAGCGAGGAATCGAAACTGAAAACCAAAAAGCAAAAGGAAAAGCTAAAAATAGAATCCTAAATTGTTGTTTACCTTCCATATCTGAGACGACGCAGAAAGCGAGATGATCGGAGTGGGTTTTGATCTAGACAGTTGACATCAGTAAGCACCAACTCCTTTCTTCACTTTCTCTCTCTTAAACACACTCTGATTTTCGTTTTACTATCGCGCTTTGAAAAAATGATGAATTACCCTTCTCCCTTATTAAACCGATTATTAATACAGTAAGAAATTAATTACTTATTTATTAGTACTGTATTACATAAGATAAAGTGTGTTTTTATTTATTAGTACTGTATTAGAGCATCTCCAACCGATACCAAAAACCTATTTTGGAGTAGGATAGATGCTCCAACCGATACCAAAACATAAACCTATTATAGGTTTTATGGTGGGACCCACCAAAAAAATACTTAAATTTACGTCTACCGTAAACAGAAACCAAAAACTATTTATTATTTATAAAATGATCCTTTTTTTATAAATTAATAAAAATAACTTATTAAACTTTTTTGTTTCTTATTTAATATTTTTTTGTAACTTAATATTTTTAAATAATCATATCATTAATAATTAAAACAAATTATTTTATAAAAAAATAAATATCACAATATGAAATATAATTAAATATTAAATATTTAATTGATAATAAAAATAAAATAAAATTAAAATAAAAATAAAATACTTAAAATCAAATGCTACGAATTACAAAAATAAATAAACTATAAATCACAACAACAAAATTGATCGATAAGCAGGTAAATTGAAAATAATATTTATTAAATTTTTTTATATCAAAAGTTATGTGGTTAAATAGTAAATTTATAAAGATATTGGTTATTTTTAAAAATAGTATAAATAATTGTATAAAAAGAATATTTAAAGAATATTCTTTTAAGTTTGAATATTGGTTTTTCGGTTGGAGTCAAATTACTGTAAACTTAAACTTAAACTTATTTTGGGTTTTAAGTTTACAGTAATTTGACTCCAACCGAAAAACCAATATTCAAACTTAAAAGAATATTCTTTAAATATTCTTTTTATACAATTATTTATACTATTTTTAAAAATAACCAATATCTTTATAAATTTACTATTTAACCACATAACTTTTGATATAAAAAAATTTAATAAATATTATTTTCAATTTACCTGCTTATCGATCAATTTTGTTGTTGTGATTTATAGTTTATTTATTTTTGTAATTCGTAGCATTTGATTTTAAGTATTTTATTTTTATTTTAATTTTATTTTATTTTTATTATCAATTAAATATTTAATATTTAATTATATTTCATATTGTGATATTTATTTTTTTATAAAATAATTTGTTTTAATTATTAATGATATGATTATTTAAAAATATTACGTTACAAAAAAATATTAAATAAGAAACAAAAAAGTTTAATAAGTTATTTTTATTAATTTATAAAAAAAGGATCATTTTATAAATAATAAATAGTTTTTGGTTTCTGTTTACGGTAGACGTAAATTTAAGTATTTTTTTGGTGGGTCCCACCATAAAACCTATAATAGGTTTATGTTTTGGTATCGGTTGGAGCATCTATCCTACTCCAAAATAGGTTTTTGGTATCGGTTGGAGATGCTCTTACATAAGATAAAGTGTGTGTATGTATGTAATTTATCTTAGGGAAAATTGGTATTTATTTTATGTTTATTCGTAAAATAAATAAAGTAAATTAATGTTTGAGAATGATATATAAATACGAATCTAATTATTATTATTAAAAAAATACTTACAAGATTAATTAATTACCAAATTGATTGAAAGATTAAATTAAAATAAATTAATAAAATTAATTTGATATTTGGTCGATTTTTTTATTTATAAATATTTTTAATGTAGAAATTTAAAGATTTTAAATTAATTTTCGAGTTAAGTACAAATTTATCAAAGTTTGTAAACTATTTTTTTACTAAATCTTTGAGGTTTAATTGCATTTTTTTTAAAAGCAGGTTAAGTGTTTTTAACCCATATTATTATTAAAGCTCTTGTACATGGTGTTTTGTGATGAACTTAGTTTTTGGATTTTTTGTGCGTCAGCCTAAGTTTGTTTGCCGTAGTCAATCGAATGAGAGATAGACACTTGCACGTGTTTCGGATCTTGTTTCGACTAATTAAACATGTAGCATCTTCTTCAACGCGTACATGTCTTCCTTGAGACGAAAAGTTAGAATGGTTGTTCCTCAAAGTGGTCATTGTGTTTTTCCGACAATGTCTAATCCCGGCTCTTAGTTAAGGTTAAGGGAAAGGAGAAGGTTCCTACCACAATAACCTCAAAGAAAACTCATGTTATAAGGATTGATCATAAAATGATATTCATCAGTAGGTATTAAAGGAGAGAATGTTGTACTACATCAGCTTATGGGATATTTATTATACACATGATGATAAATCTAGCCAACAAAATCTATATGAACACAATCAAAGCTTTGACCCTTCAACTCGTTGCTCTCAAGACCAAGGAGATGCATAAGAAGAACGAAAGAAACAAAGAAAGAATTAACATGATGTTTTTTACATATATCCTTTGATATCAAAGCGAACAATGTGAACAAAGTAAAGTTATAAATTGCTTTAATTGTAAGAATTTGATGTCCTTTGAGAGTGATTTTAAGCAATGTTATATGCAATAAAAAATTACTAGTACTATATATAAAAAGATTCTCATCCTTCTTTGGCTATACATAAGAGTTTCAAAATTGAAGAGTAAATCCTTATTCTCATTGTATGCATACGGTTTCAAATCATAAAGCGTGTAACTAAGGAACATTTCCCTCCATATATACATTCATAATGAACTGCCAAAAAAGGAGGAACAAAACCAAAAAAACATGGATTGGAATAAACCTTTCTTTATAAGAAGAAAAACCTGAGAGTGAACTGGACACACACACGTCGGTTGTATCACAAAAATGACTCTTTCAGAAGAACCACTTCTTTCTTCATGGTATTTGTCCTCAACTTCTACTGCCTCATTGTCTCTATTTTTTGTTGTTTCCCCAACATGCAACTCCGAAGTTCGGGTAGAATTAACTCGGTCCTTATCCAAATCAACCTCTTTAATTAATGGTAAATCATCATCAACAATCATCAGTTTCTCCTGAACGGGCCCCACGGAATCAACATTTTCTACTGACTGCATATCCGCTTTGTTGGGTTTGGTGTAGCCAAACCAAACCGACGAAGCCACGACGAAAAACGAGCGCGGAGGAAGAGTTTCTCAAAACTCAGGAACTGGCACGTTCGTGCCAGAATGTGCCATTCTTCCAAAACTTCAGAGGCAGTAGCACGTTCGTGCCAAAACTGGCACGTTCGTGCCACTTCCTGGAAGCTTTTGGGCCAACTCGTTTTTGGGGCTTTTTTGGGCCTTTTTTGGGGCTTTGACTAGGTCTTGACCCTAGTACTATATATACTACCTCCCCCCTCACATGTATCTTATCCAACATTTGTAGCCTCCATTGTAGAGAGAGAAATATTGAGGAAAAGAGAGTTAGGGTTAGAATTTGGGGAAAATTCTTGTAAGCTCTTGGAAGCTCTCGTTAATATTTCGGTGTATCTCTTAAGTGGGTTAGAGTGTGAGGATCCTAGAGAGAGTCGTGAGAGTTAGAATTCGAGAGAGAATTCTTGGAAGCTCGGTGTAACGATTCGGTTTATCTAGTGAAGAAAACGTGGCGGAAAAGTGGATGTAGCCTATTTAAAGGTGAACCACTATAATTCTCGGTGTCGTGTTTATTTGCTTTCTCGTTTCTCGTATTGTGTTGATTGCTTCGATTGTGGATATCTCTATTATTGCTTGAATATGTATATTGTGTATGCTTGGGTGCATTGAGGATATATACGTATTGCTTGTGATTGATTGGTTGTCGTTGTTGGTTGGTCGGGAATTCGGAACACTCGGGTTGAGTGGATTCCCGACAACGGTTGGAAGTCGTTTGTTCTCGGGGGATTGGTGATCGAGTACGGGGTGGATTCGTTTGGAGATCGATTGGAGTTTCCGTCACGTATTGGGCGTGTCCGATCGATCGGGAATCAACGAGTCAAGAAAAAGGTCCTCGTGCTCTAGGAGCGGGTCCCGGTGGTCCGACGTGTAGTCGGTGGTCTCGTTGACGTAAAGCACCGCCCGCCTTCCTCGGTAGTACATCGATCCCAACAATTGGTATCAGAGCCGAGTTGTGAAGCTTGGTATCGGAGCTTCGGTTGAAGCGGTCTAGAACAATGACGGGCAACGACATGGTATGGAGTGCAATCGAAAGGTTCAACGGGTCGGATTTTGCACATTGGAAGGTGCAAGTGATGAACTACTTGTTCGGGAAGAATCTTCATCTACCGTTAGTAGGCGAGAAGCCGGAGGGTATGAGCGAGGCGGAATGGACTCTCCTAGATCGACGAGTACTCGGGTTAGTCCGTTTGACGTTGTCGGAGAACATCGCTAGAAAGGTGATGGTGGAGAAGTCGACCTCGAGGATGATGAAGGTGTTATCCGATATGTTCGAGAAGCCGATCGAGAAGCCGTCGACGAGAAGCAAATGCTCCTTGTTGGAGCGGTTCTTTCATTTGAAGATGGAAGAAGGTGGAGTTGTTGCGACTCACGTGAACGAGTTCGAAACGATCGTCAACGAGTTGTCTTCGGTTGAGATCGGGTTCGATGATGAGGTTCGGGCCCTTAGTCTATTGGCGTCTCTACCGAGTAGTTGGGAGCCGATAAGAATGGCGTTGAATAACTCCGTTGGAAGTGATAGGTTGAAGTATGCCGATGTGAGGGATCGTGTTCTTGCCGAGGAGGTTAGAAGGAGGGATTCCGGAGAGACATCGACTTCGACGACTAAGGCCTTGAGTTTGAGCCGAGGTAGAAATCATTACGGAGGTTATAATCGCGGGAAAAGGGTGGAGTCGAGCAACGGGAAGGAGAAGCGATTCTTGTGTTGGAATTGCGGTAAATCCGGTCACATAAAGCGGCATTGTAGTGAGCTTCCGGGGAATGGAGGCGATGCCAAGGTTGTGACGGGTGACGAGAGTGAAGATGAATTGTCGGTATCTTCGGAGCCTCGTGAAGACTCTTGGGTGGTTGACTCGGGAGCCTCGTTTCACACCACGGGTAGTCGTGTCGGCATGGTGAACTTCGTTCCCGAGAGACATGAGAAGATATATCTAGCGGATGATAGGCCGTTGGATATCGTGGGTGTTGGAGACGTGAAGGTGAAGACGTTCGGAGGGACGTTGATATTGTCGAAGGTGAGGTATGCACCCGAGCTAAGGAGTAGCTTGATCTCGGTGAGCCGACTTGAGAGAGAGGGACATACCGTTACCTTTAACGATGGGTCTTGGAAAGTGTCGAAGGGTGCGATTATTGTTGCTCGTGGTCCAAGGACGGGCACCCTTTACACTACGACGGGAAGTCGTGAGATTGGTGTACCCGACAACACCAACGGGCTAATGCATTGTGGGCTAGGTAGTATGAGCGAAAGGTGGTTGCAACCAAGAGCGAGTTCGGGTGTTCCTCATACGGATCGGAGTCCGGTTCTCGAAAGGAGACGAGTTCGATTCTCGGTGATGGAGAAATCGGATATCGGAAAGCAGAGACATGATGATGGAGGTGTTCCGGTAGAAGACCGACCGGTGGAAACCTTGGAGAACGATCATGTGCTTTCGGGTCGAGATGGTGAAGCAATGTGGGCCGGTAAGTCGAGCAAGTGGGAGTTGAAAATTGGAAGCGAGTCGAGCTCGTTATTTTCACTCGGAGACTCGTCGGTGAGAGACGAGGTATCGAAACTCGACATTTCCCATTCGGTGGGAGTTGCTAGACGATTCGGGTGCTACTCGGGTAATCGTTTCGGAGAGAGTCCCGTGGAGAGGATTCGGAAAACGAGGAGTGGGCAAAGGAGTCGTAGAGCTATCAACGGTAAGAATGTTGGAGACTATCGGTTGAAATCGTCAGTTAGAGACGAGGTGATGAAGCCCGACATTTCCCATGCGGTGGGAGTTGTTAGACGATTCGGGTGCTACTCGGGTGATCGTTTCGGAGAGAGTCCCGTGGCGAGGATTCGGAAAACGAGGAGTAGGCAAAGGAGTCGTAGAGCTAGCAACGGTGACAATGTTGGAGGTTATCGGTCGAGATCGTTGGTGATAGACGATGGGCATGTGAATGCCGACGTTGCTCATTCGGTGGGAGTTAGCCGGTTCACGAGCAATCCGAGGAGACGACATGTGGGAGCTTTGAGAAGCTCGGGTACCATGTTGCGATTTCGGAGGTCCGAAAGGGGATTGCGTGGTGATGGTGAGGTTAACGGAATGGGTGATGTTGTTGAGAAGATGAGAGCGTCGAGGGTTGTGATGAGAAACCCGGGAATCGATGCTCGGTCCAAGCACGAGGTGCTTGAGACGTTCCGGGGAAGTCGGATGTCGACCGATGTATCGAGGAAGAAGGCGATGATGCCTTTGGAGCCGAGGTCTAGAGAGACTTCGGTTGGACTTCTCGGATGATGAATGTGGCCGCCGCCACGGATGATGGGGAGTGTAGTTTGGTTGTGTCTCCAGGTGGGAGATTGTTGGGTTTGGTGTAGCCAAACCAAACCGACGAAGCCACGACGAAAAACGAGCGCGGAGGAAGAGTTTCTCAAAACTCAGGAACTGGCACGTTCGTGCCAGAATGTGCCATTCTTCCAAAACTTCAGAGGCAGTAGCACGTTCGTGCCAAAACTGGCACGTTCGTGCCACTTCCTGGAAGCTTTTGGGCCAACTCGTTTTTGGGGCTTTTTTGGGCCTTTTTTGGGGCTTTGACTAGGTCTTGACCCTAGTACTATATATACTACCTCCCCCCTCACATGTATCTTATCCAACATTTGTAGCCTCCATTGTAGAGAGAGAAATATTGAGGAAAAGAGAGTTAGGGTTAGAATTTGGGGAAAATTCTTGTAAGCTCTTGGAAGCTCTCGTTAATATTTCGGTGTATCTCTTAAGTGGGTTAGAGTGTGAGGATCCTAGAGAGAGTCGTGAGAGTTAGAATTCGAGAGAGAATTCTTGGAAGCTCGGTGTAACGATTCGGTTTATCTAGTGAAGAAAACGTGGCGGAAAAGTGGATGTAGCCTATTTAAAGGTGAACCACTATAATTCTCGGTGTCGTGTTTATTTGCTTTCTCGTTTCTCGTATTGTGTTGATTGCTTCGATTGTGGATATCTCTATTATTGCTTGAATATGTATATTGTGTATGCTTGGGTGCATTGAGGATATATACGTATTGCTTGTGATTGATTGGTTGTCGTTGTTGGTTGGTCGGGAATTCGGAACACTCGGGTTGAGTGGATTCCCGACAACGGTTGGAAGTCGTTTGTTCTCGGGGGATTGGTGATCGAGTACGGGGTGGATTCGTTTGGAGATCGATTGGAGTTTCCGTCACGTATTGGGCGTGTCCGATCGATCGGGAATCAACGAGTCAAGAAAAAGGTCCTCGTGCTCTAGGAGCGGGTCCCGGTGGTCCGACGTGTAGTCGGTGGTCTCGTTGACGTAAAGCACCGCCCGCCTTCCTCGGTAGTACATCGATCCCAACACGCTTCGTTTTCTCCGGAGAGATTATTTTGGTTATCATGATTTGATACGTCAATTTCATCCATTTAATTAATACATTTATTCCAAAATCTCCCTATTTCTTAGATTTAAAATAAATACACTTGATTTATACGTAACATTTGTTGATGAGCTAAAATTCCTATTCTCTAAAATTCCTAGCACGTTGAGATTATTTAGAGTTTGAATTTCACTAGAACAACACCAGCATGTGAACAAGTAATATTTTGTTGGAATTTGAAACACCGTTTTGATTCCAGCTTCTAGTCGATATTAAATTAATTATATTTTTAGTTTGAACTAAAAATTATGAAATGAGAGAATATTATTAGTTGATTAGATTAATATATTTCTAGTTTTATATATATATTAATAAAATATATAGATAGATAGATTATTTATTTTTATTTTGGTGATGTATAATGTATAATGTTCAATCACTACATAAATTTAGAGTATAAATGTATGGTACATTTAAATATGTGAAATGTATTCTAGTATATATTTTCTCGTATATATGAACACATACGAAAAAGAGTCTTAGAGCATAGAAAATTGAAAAAAGGAAAACAAGGGGGTCCTAAATAAATTTTTTTGTGGTTATCCATTTATATATTACTCCATTTAAAAATTTAATTAATTAATTTGAAATGCCTTTTTATATTTTATTTGTAATATATGTGTAGTATTAATAAAAAAAAATCATAAAATCATGAAATTTAATACAATATACTAGTATTATAATAGAAACAAGTTTATTTTTAAAAGCTCAGTGTTGTAGTAAATAAAATGCACATGATGTGCATTTATTATCAATTTTAAATATAGTAAAAATTACATTAAAAATGCACATAATTTTTTAAACATTCACATCATGTGCATTTTATTATAATATATTAAATTACATTAAAATTGATATTTACTTGCCGTGCATTTTAATATAGTGTAATAAATGACATTTAAGTAATAAAATTTACTATAATATAATTTTACTATAATATATCATTATATTGTAGTAAATTTTATAATTTTAATTTAATTTATTAAATTATAGTAAAATGCACGTGAATATAAATTTTAACGTAATTTGTTACACCGGTTTGTATTTCAATGTAATCAATTTGACAATTTGTCTTTACTCATTTTTTTTTTCAGAAATGTGTCATTGAATTTTTTTTACTGTTTTAATGTTATACTCCACGCGGTGGAGAGAGGCATCACCGTTGTTTGCTCTGCCGGTGTTCAATGCGGCACCGTGGATCCTCACTGTCTCTGTCACCACGATTGGCCGAGTCTTCAAAACGGAAGTGGTCTTAGGTGGTAACTTGAAAATTAAGGTTAGTAGTACAATCTTAATTTATACTCTACTTAGTATACGGTAATTAACAGTAGTATGTATGTATGTAAGTAATTTCTGAAACTTATAATAATGAATGTATGTGTTTTTCAATGTTGTTAGGGTGGAGGGATCAATTTCTCAAATTTGTTGAGGGATCTCGTTTATCGGTTGATCGATGAAGTCTCCGCGAAGTTGGGTTTCAACCGGTCAACTGAAGCAGCTGCAAGGTATTATACGATGATGAATGAATGCATTGTGATTTTACTGTTTGTCCTGTTCTGCTACAACAATTTAAATACAATAAATGTGTTTTGATTGATTATATTCATATTGTTTTTCTCAGTACTTTTAACTTAAAACAATATGCCCAATTATAATGTTTCTTTGTCTACGTATGATGTGATTTCTTGGTGTGAGTGTTTATAAGGTGCTTATAAATTTACTCATGTCTTATTGTTATTATGTGGTTTTAGGTCTTGCAGCCCTGGCTCACTGAACGATTCGAAGGTGAGAGGGAGCATTCTCGTGTGCGAAAACTTGTATACCGGACCCATGATGCATTCGATCAACTCCGTAATCAATTTGGCGTCATGGGGATGATCATCATACACGGTGTCAGTTACACTTCCAGCTCTCAAGATCCGATGAGATTCGGTAGCCGTCCACTCGTGGTTATCGGCGAAGATGATCGAGCCGGACTACTCAACTATATCAAATCAAACAGGTATACTAATTAACCTTCTTATAAACTCAAATATCAGTATAATATATAATAATATACTAATCACTAATTGTTTTTTTCAAGTAGCAACCAAATATGGCAACAATCTTGCCCACCGTTGCGACTTAATTTGAATGACCAATCAGCGCCCGTCGTTGCCTCTTTCTCCTCCAGAGGCCCTGGCCCCGGAGGCATTATCAAGGTAGGAAGAAAAGTTTTCTGTTTCTTCTTTAAGTTTCCAAGTATCATAATTTCTTTTAAGTATCTAAGTATCAAAGTTTAATTGCTTCTTCTTTTTCAGCCCGAGAGAGCTGCCGCAATTCGCTCTCCTCTCTGGGACATCGATGGCTTGCCCTCACGTTTCTGGACTTGTCGCCAAGGTCAAGTCTCAACATTCGACATGGGGTCGACAATTATAGTAAAATGCACGTAATATAAATTGATATTCATGTGCATTGCATTTTACTATAATTTAATAAATTACATTAAAATTGATATTCATGTGCATTTTACTATAATTTAATAAATTACATTAAAATTTTATTCACTTGCATTTTACTGTAATTTAATAAATTACATTAAAATTGATATTCATGTGCATTTTACTGTAATTTCATAAATTACATTAAAATTGATATTCATGTGATATTACTAATTTACTATAATTTAATAAATTACATTAAAATTGATAATCATGTGGATTTTACTATAATATAATAAATTACATTAAAATTGATATTCATGTGCATTTTACAATAAATTACATTCAAATTATGAAATTTACTACAATCACTATCCACACGGGTGAAACAGCGACCGTGTACGACGTTGGAGCCGGAGAGGTTTCGCTGTTCAAATTATGAAATTTACTACAATCACTATCCACACGGGTGAAACAGCGACCGCGTACGACGTTGGAGCCAGAGAGGTTTCGCTGTCAGACTCGCTTCACCCCGGCCTTGTGTACGAGACAGATATGCCGGACTACATCTCCTTCATGTGCAACATCAACTACACGCTTGAGCAGATCGTGTTGATATTCACCCCGACATCGGTAACTTTTCTTGTCCGACGAGCTCTGAAATGAACTACCCTTCCATATACTTAGTACTTACCACGACTTTAGGGAGTCAACGTACGATGAAGCCGTTGTCGAGGATCCGAACCGACTCCGTTTCACGAAAGGCAAGGGGCAGTGTTCGGATCGATTGGTTGGGTTAACGAGGAAATCGAGTGTTTGGTCTTAAATAAAAAACAAAAAACAAAACAAGCCAGAATAGATTAAAGAAATAGTATACATATAAAACAACAAAAAATATATAATTATAATGTTTGGCCAACAGGATAACATCAAACTAGCTCTCAGGCTTATTTTATTAAGCTTATTCGATGATTCAAACCTTAATAATTAAGATGAATCAACATATTATTATTATAATTATTTGATCTTTATATGTTTTATGCAACCTGTGGCACAACAAAAACAAGGTTGTGCTCATTGACTTGAAGCATAACTCGATTGCAGCAATAATAATATAAGTATGAATCGCCGTTATGCAGGAGAAAAACGGAAACCAACGGGTTATCGTGAGTGATAATTCTTGTGGCTTCTTCGGCGGTCAATCCGACCACATTCGGCCATGACGACTTGTATGTGGACAAAGAACAGTCATAAGAATCACATTCCCAGACACTCATTATTATTTTTATAACTTGAAAGTATTTATCACTTTTGTTTTGTGAAAATCAAAAGATGATACTATGGTGTTTATATAGGCACGTGAAATTTTGATTTGTGAAAATGAAAGCACAAATTCCTTGGCACAAATTCCATTTCACTTTTTCACAAACGGCATAGTTTGATGGAATCACTTAGAGTGAACCGATTATTAATACAGTAAGAAATAAATTATTTATGATTAGTATTAAATAAGATAAAGTGTGTGTATGTATATAATTTATTTTATGTTTATTGTAAAATAAATAAGTAAATTATTGTTTGAAAAGAATATATAAATATGAATCTAATTATTATTATTCAAGAAAATATTTTACTTACAACTTACAAGATAAATAAATTAATAAAATAATTTGATATTTTTTTTGCAAATTATCAAGTTTTAAATGTAAATTGTTTTTTATTAAATGTTTGAATGTTAAGTAAAGTTCTTTTAAAAGTTTTGGAGGTTATATGTTTTTAACTCTTATTATTATTAAAGCTCTCGTTTTGTGATAAACTTAGTGTTTGTTTTTTGTGAATCAACCTAAGTTTGTTTGCGATACACTACCAAATGAGAGATGGACTTGCACATGCTCCGGATCTTGTTTCGACCAATTGAACATGTATCATCTTCTTCAACGTAGCATCTTCTCCACACGTACATGTCCTCCTTGAGCCGAAAAGTTAGAATGGTTGTTTCTCAAAGTGGTCGTTGTGTTTTTCCGACAATGTCTAATTCCGGCTCTTAGTGAAGATCCTTAAGGGAAAGAAGAAGGTTCCTACCACAACAACCTCAAAGACAACTCATGTTGTAGGCGTTGATCATAAAATGATATTAAAGGAGAGAATATTGGAGTACATATGGGATACTTACTATACATGATGATAAATCTAGCCAATAAAATCTATATGAACACAATCAGAACTTTAATCCTTCAACTCTTTGCTCTCAAGACCAAGGAGATGCATAAGAAATAACGAAAGAAACAAAGAAAGAATTAACATGATGTTTCTACATATACCCTTTGGTATCAAAGTGAACAATGTGGACAAAGTGAAGTTATAAATTGCTTTGATTGTAAGAATTTGATATCCTTTGAGAGTGATTTTTAAGCAATGTTATATGCAATTAAAAATTACTATACTAGTATTATAAAAAGATTCTCATGCTTCTTTGGTTATACATAAGAGTTTTAAAATTGAAGTAAAACCTTATTCTCATTGTATACGTAATGTTCAAATCATAAAGCGTGCAACTAATGAACATTTCCCTCTATATACATTCAAGATTTCACTCACTAAAACTAAAAGAAAATGTTCTCCAATAACATATAAATGAACTGCCAAAAGGAGGAACAAAACCAAAAAAACTTGGGTTGAAAAAAAAAACCTTTCTTTATAAGAAGAAAAACCTGAGAGTGAACTGGACACACACACGTCGGTGGTATCACAAAGATGACTCTCTTTCAGAAGATTCACCTCTTTCTTCATGGTATTTGTCCTCAACTTCTACTGCCCCATCGTCTCTATTTTTTGTTTCAAACTCTCCCTCCGTTCGCAAACTACTACTGTCCGAAGCAGTTGTTTCCCCAACATGCAACTCCGATGTTTGGGTAGAATTAACTTGATCGTTATCCAAATCAACCTCTTTAATTAACGATTCATCATCAACAATCAACTTCTCGTGAACGGGCCCCACGGAATCAACATTTTCTACTGACTGCATATCCGCTTCGTTTTCTCCAGAAAGATTATTTTGGTTATCATGATTTGATACGTCAATTTCATCCATCGGATCGATACCATTCAAATTAATAGCATCTCCATTATGGTTGGTTTCTCCTACAGAATCCATAATGTGCTTTTCGACCTCAATCGAGCCCGAGCTCGATCGGGTGACGCTAAAGTCCCCGATGCTACCTAGATCGGATGATATCCTTTCGTCGATCTCCTTGATCTCGTCCACCTCAGCTTGCATTGTCTGAACGTCGATGTCTAAGTTTGTGCTGGACGGCATGGACATTAAGTCCGGACTTAAGGGGGATCCGAGGCTCGGTGATTTTGTGTCGTGATCAAGCTCGTAAGTCACCGGGATGTTCAGGTTCTGTATGGTTTGCATTTTCTCATTCGACTCCACTGGCGTATTTGGAACCTACATTGTATTATGTCATTAGGAGTGTTCAGAAAATACGAAGCTATTCTTTCATACTACCTCCGTTCCAACTAATTATGACACCTTTAAAAAGGATATAATTATTCTACTTTTCCACTTTAAAAATACTACTATTTTAACATTTTTTTGTCAGAAGCGAATGCTGTAAAAGACTTGGTAAGTTTTAGATACCTGCACTTCTTCAACATTCTCGAAAATTCGCTTCTGCATGGTTACATCGTAAAACATTGGTGTGCTTCGTCTAGCCGCCGGAGTAAACACTGCTCTGTCATTTGCTTCTTGGTCAGAATCCGGAAAATCAGGCGAACATTTTTCCTCGTCACTATCCTCCTTCGGTATTAGCCGATTTTCGGAATCTCTCTCAGCAAAAGACACAGCCCGCTTGACCAGCACGTGTGGCAAGGTCAAATGAGAGGACTCCCCTTGCACCTCGGACGAACCACAAGAAGAGGACGCTAAATCATTCCAAAATACCGGAGGGCTTGAATCGTAAATGGGACCCACGTGCGGAAAATTGTCACCACTTTCTTCTTCGTCGTCATCGGTAGTGGATTGGTTTCCATGACCGATATTCTCATCGACCTGATTCATTTCCGAGATAGGTTGTGGTTCTTGAGCTAAGTTTTGCCCTTCGGATAATTCTTTCTTTTCAATATTCTTCTCTGGATCCTCCGATCGGTCCTCGACTAATACAACAGATTCTGTCTCGAAAACAGAGCTCTTTTCAGAGTCGATTATCTCCCTCGACTGGCAATGATAAGACTGGAATCTCAGTTCTTCCTCAACAGCATGTTCTGGAATAAAGTAGGGCCTCATCTTCTCTTCGGGCCCCACATCAAGACTCTCATGGCCTTTAAAAAACGTCGAGAATCCTTCCTGAAATCCAGCTCCGTTCGAATCAGATAACCACTCCTGTCCTGGGCCTGTTCCGAAAGGGCTGTCGAAAGGATTCCTTCTCTGCAGGAGAACAGAAGGGGCCGACCCGGGTATATTACTGTTCTCATAAGAATCGTCAAACGGATTTTTCCTCGCAGTCGAAATCGGACCAATGTGAGGTGGGAAAAAGCTCGAACCCTCTAAGTCGATCAAGTTAATCTCAGGCACCATACTCAAGTTCTTCCTTCTCTTCCTCCTGAGCATCAAATTCTCCAGGCGTTGGTTCCTCTCTATCTCCGAAGTCCCCAGATCCATGAGATTCTTCTGGTCCTCTTCTGTCCACACAATGGCCGACTTCGAGTCCTCTTCCTGTTCGCCTTCGCCGTGATGCTCGATGACGTCATCGTCTGAGTCAGAGCTGCTAATCGTACTCATCCGCGGAGAGTGTTCGAACATCAAGTCTGATCCCATGGAGGAGATGTGATGACTATGAATAGGGTTCGACGAGTCATCTTCCAGTAATGGATTCAGCTCGTCGATAATCGGCATTATGCCGGCGATGGACGCATCTGGAGAGGAGCTCTCACCGTCTTCTTTTTCTTCTTCTTCTTCTTCATCTTCTCCACCTGGAGAGTGAGGGAAATTGGGGGAATTGACTGTCGCGGTTTTGGAATCGAACGAATCGGACGACGAATTCTCGCCGTACGGGTAGAGATTCTCATCGCCCGGTTCGGTTTTCGATCCGGTAATCGAGTGGTCGACATTCGAGGCTAGGGTTCGTACGGGCGGGGGATCGGTTCGGAAATAGAAAAGGGTTCCGAGGAGAATGGATGTGCAGATTAAGAGAGGGAAGGCGGAGGTGAAGACGAATGCGTAGAGGAATGTGAAGATACAGAGATGGCCCACAACAAGGAATGGATGGCCGGAAAGTGACGTCACACAAACTCTGATTCTAACACAAATTGAGGATAATCCGATGTCCATCGTCTTCTATTTGTTTACCCTCATCTATAATTTCAGAAAATTGATAGCTGTAAAATCCATGGCGAGATTGAATTAGAACAGTGAATCGTATGATTCAATAACGAAAGGTAATTTTTGAATAATCGGATTCAGAATCTGGAAATAAAATTGAATGAAAGAAATATGTGAAAATGATTGAGGGAGAGAGAGATGAGGTGAATGAAAATGTACGTGCTACTGCCATAACCAAACCGAGAAAAGCGAGACTGAAACGAAAACAAATATTAATGGAAATGTAAAATACCCAAAAATGGATGTTTTTTCAAGAAATCCCATTTTCGGTTCCAAGTAATCGGGCGATTCAAAATTACTCGGTTCTGGTTAACAGATTTCGAATCATTCCGGAACTTCAATAGCCTCAATTTTTTCAAATAACTTCAAAGTTTGACTACCTTCTTTTAAAAAACTTGAGATATTGTGAAATACACATTTTTAATAATTTTCATAAATTTTCTTATACTCTCGACGTTAAAAAATGAAACAAGTACTTTCTCAAACGCCACTTGACCCGGTACAATCCATGGTTTTCATAGGGACCACCCGGCTGGAGACAATTAAAAAATGAAACAAGTAGTATCAAAGTTACTTCATGTGCATTGGCCCATGCATGGAGTAGGAAACAATTGACTTTAATCAAATATTACTAATACTTTTTTTCTTTTTAACCAAAAAATTGAGGGAGAGAGTAAAAATAAAGGAATTGTAAATAAATTTTGAAAAGTAGTAAAAATGTAGAAGTAAAATTAAATTTTAAAATAAAAAAATAAAATGATTATTTTATATTTAATAGTGTGAATAATTAGTTGGGTTATTAAAAGAAAATTGCATAAATCGTTAATCCGGAATAATAAATCTGAGTAGTTGATATTCAAAGTCTACCTTTCTCTCTTTCTTTTTTGTTCATTCATCAAAGTAGTGATGCTGATGAGATGATCGACCTAAGAATAATCCTACTTGACAAAAACATGTTTGTTTGCTTGTTAATTTGTTAGTTGACCACAAAGAATTTGTCAACTCACACATAATGATTGACTCAGTCCTCAAAACCATGATATAGGAATAAATAAAAATGCAAATAATAGTGTCATCTGTTGACTTTCCCCAAGACATTTCATTTCTCAACATACAAAAAATTGTTGTTGTTCATATCTATGTTAGCATGGCTACTCTCCTCCTATTCTCCTATCTCGTTTTAGCTGTGTCCTGTTTATCTGCTTCCGCCGCCGATATCGGTAACAACGCCCGACCTCTTCCCTTCACGATGATCGATCGATCGCTATGTTTTTTTTTTTCGTTTTTCACAATTTCGATCTATCTACTCTTGCAGTTTTCCTTAGCATCGACTGTGGATCATCGAGCTCGTACACGGACTCAAACCTGATCGATTGGTCAGGGGACAGAGACTACATTCAAACCGGCGAGCCCCGTTCCGTGCAATCCGCCAATTCCATCTCTCGTTCGCTCGACACTCTTCGTGTGTTCTCGACTCGGAAAAAAAACTGTTACGAAATCGGCTCCCTGAAGCAAGGGCGAGTCCTCGTACGAGCAACCTTCTACTACGGAAACTACGACAATAGGTCTCTGCCTCCGACGTTCGATCTTCAGTTCGACGCCAACAACTGGACCACAGTCGAGACTTCGAGCACAGAGTACGTTTATCACGAGGTGACCTATTCCACGACCAAAGGCTCGATCAGCGTCTGCGTGGCTCAGACGAATCGAGACCAGTTCCCGTTCATATCTACAATTGAAGTGCGAAGCTTGGAGTCGTTTATGTATTCGACTACGAACGAGACGCATCCTTTGTTCTTGAGGAGAAGGGTTGCTTTTGGATCAAATGCAACTATAAGGTACTTCTCCCGGTATTCTGTTCGATATTAGAACTTGTTCTTTTGGACTGAAATTGGCTGAACTGAATGTATCAGAACTCAAGTATGGTTTTTTTTATAATAATAATAATAATAATATTTTTTTATAAATTGTTAAATATTTTGTAAAAAATATTAATAATATTTTACTATTAACTAAATTGTATACTTGAATTTTTTTATTTATTTTAATTTATTTTGAAACAAATTTAAAATGAGTTTGAACTGAAATTAAGTCTAAAAGAAGAGGTCATAAGTTGTATATTTTGATGTGTACCTTCGATGTTTTGTAGGTATCCGGACGACATTTCTGACAGGCTGTGGACACCCGAGGTGTCGAGAGTCGGAATGATCCCCGTCTCGAGCGAGGCCATCTTTAGCAACCCGATTACGCATATACCAGATTTACCCCCACCTGCAGTGCTGAAGCATGCAGTTACTGCAACAAGTCCGAATTCGAGCATAGATTTGTTCATGGGATTTCCTTCTGTGGAAGTTCCAGTCTACGCGACCTTCTACTTCTCTGAGGTTGCTCGTCTGAGACCTAACGAAACTCGGTCCTTCAGCATTTTCAAGGACAATAAACCCTTCTCAGACCCCTTCATCCCGCCTTTCGATAACTGCACTCAACTCTATACTATCAACCTCACCGCCTCTTCAAACACAACCCTTTCGCTTGTCCCAACTAACGACACTACACTTCCCCCTCTCATAAACGCCATGGAAGTCTTTCTCATCGGGGAAGCTCTTTCGGATGGTACCGAAAAACGAGATGGTGAGAGAAAGTGGTAACATATAAAACTGTAAACAAACTTACATATAAATAATAATTATCCTGCTGATGTAGTTCAAGGCTTGGATTCACTGCAACGAGCTTTCGGGATGCTTCGGGGTTGGAGCGGTGATCCTTGTCTTCCTGCACATCTTGCATGGGATTGGATCGATTGCAGTACTCACCCGACACCTCGAGTCACAGCTCTGTAATACTGCTCGACACCATTAGTTATTTCTGATCATGATTTTTGAGATGTTAAGTTTATGAAAAACTCGACAGGTTTCTTGGTGGCTTCGGGCTCTCGGGGATGCTTCCGAATTTCAGTTCCATGAATGCTCTTCAAACGATGTGAGCATTTTTTTTATTTTTTTTCGTTCTTTCTCGTATAGCTCGTTGTTTATAGACTCTGCTTTGCAGAGACATGAGCAACAACAGCTTGCAAGGGCGCATTCCCGATTTCCTTGGCACATTACCAGACCTGAAATCATTGTGAGTGCAGCAGTAATGGAAACATCTACTTATTTGAAGAGACAATAATAACCTCTTTCTTGATTAATTTCTCACAGGAATCTTGCAAATAACCAATTCAATGGTTCAGTACCAACTTCACTCTCTACCAAAAATGGGCTTGGTTTGGTGTAAGCTGCTAATGAATTACTACACAACTTTTATACTGGAGTGTATTGATCTTACATGCATATACATATATATCGCAGGGTGACTGGGAATCCTGAGCTGTGTACATCAGCCACATTGTGCCAGGTTTCGTCCAACAATCCAGGAGTCGGTTCCTCTGGGATTAAGACGAATTACAACATCTTACCAATAATTCAAGTCATCCTTGTTTTGTTAAAGCTGATGGGGTAATAGGAGCAAGCCACTCAGGTTAACAAGCTACATATGTGGGATTTCAGTAAGATAAAAAACTTGTGGATATAGAATGTCTAATCACATAAGTTGAGTGTATTCATTCATAACCTTAATAGTATTCCCTGAAATCTAAAGTCGCGAAAAATCATTTGAAGTTGAAGCTAAGCCCGTTGTCGAAGAAGTGCCAAGATACTACAATTGCTTCGTTTGATCCTCCTTCAAATAAGAAATGTGTGGATACAAAATATTGATTGATCCCTCGATCTGATCTCACACAGACCATTTATCGATTTATGGGTGCCATTCTTGTGTACATAATGACAAATCCATGTGTTATACAAAATTTTTAGTCTCCTAGTTCCAATCTAATTTATGGTTTACACTTTACATCAAGTCTACTTGTGTAAAAAAGCACCCCCAAGTTTTATCTTTCCGGTGCTAAAAAGTCCGATTGATAGGAACCCAAGTGATACAAGAATAATGATAACATATTACCTAAACACAACCGAGTACTGTGTTATAATGTTTCAACAATTACGATAATACATTTGTAACATTTCATATGTGGAGTAATTTCATAGTCATAATATAGAAGAAAGCAAAAAGATACCTTAAACATAAGAACAAGTTATGTACATACAACTCACATGAACAATGCACTGCAATAAGCTTTTAGCTTTTCAATAAGTTATAAGCAGGCAAATCCCTCACGCTAGACACGTCTGCCAGTGCCAACTCGCGTTCCAGTTGTGATCTCGTAGACTTGAGAACATCCTAATGAAAATAAACTTGTGATTCAATACAGATAAAGTTTAATGGGATTTAAATTGATTTCTAGGATATGTTCTCACGTTAAATTCCATGTACGAAGCACGCTTTGCGAGCCACTGCGCGTCCAACATTTTGAAAGCGATGCAAAAAAGGTTGTCGAAAGCCATCTCATCTAAGCTGAGTATATCCATAAACCGATGTCCGGCCGAAGTGCTAGGGTTCCCTGCATAAACATACATCATACTTTGAAAGATTTACTGTTCTGAATAAGTCTTTAAAGATCCAAAAATTACAGCAAGGAAGTACTGATCGCCAAGGATAATAATGCAATAGGAATCATAGGATAAATCAGCAATGACAATCACTTGTGTCACACCATCTTATGAAGTGAATTGTTTTTCTTATTCTTTTTAGTTTTCTAATTCTTTGAACTTATCCTAGAGTATGATATTATTTTTGTATTTTCTAATTCCTTTCTTTTTTAGGTTTTAGTATTTTTAATTTTCAGTTTTATTTTTATTTCTAGTTTAAAACTGTTATTTTAATTTAAGGATATAGTGGCACGAGAGTTGCCCATTAATAATTATAGTACCCCTAATTTCCGTAACTAGAAAAAATACTGACGGCAACTAACTCTTTAGTATAACTATGTGATTGTGATGGCTCAAAGAACTTCCAATGGAAAAATATTTAAAAAATGGCACAATCATGTCATTAAGGCGTAAATTGATAAACTCATATCGGACATAACAACACTGATGAGTCGCAAATAATATAGTCAGCTCAGATCTTAGGACAGGTAAATATAAATAATACGTAAGGTTTACTGATAGTTTGGGCTACAAGAAATCACGTAGAATTCCATTTTTTTTTATAAAACCTGGATAAACAATTTTTATGATATTCAAACAATCATTTTTTAGAATTATAAACAGTTCAGCCTGTCAGATATTTTAATATTCAGATGGAAAAACGGAGGAATGCTTCGCTTAGGAGACATATTATACAACAGAAATTATACAATTGTTCTTTTTATGAAAATATGTTAACATCTAGCAAACTGATCAAAGGAGATGAAAATTATAGGAAATAATATTCATAAATTCAATTCTGACACACACACGCACACATATAATATAACAAAACCCGAATATACCTGACTGAAGGTCTAACATTTGAACCAACATAAAGGAAATATTGATGCCAGCCACAGCAAATGGATACTCCCATTCTGACCTTTGTCCATCTTTCTTATGCAACAAGTTTTGAAATGCTTCCTATAAAATGAATTCACAAAGAGAAGATTAATATTATGAATTAAAATTTCTATCTCAAAGTCGGGAAAAAAATAATACACGTGTTAAACAAAAATGTCATATATACAAACCGGATATGTCTTGGCAAAGAAGATAAGATTCTCCAACGATATGAATCCTCCACCCCTAAGAATATTGTTAAGAAAATAAAATAAATACCAAATTAATTTACTTTTATATTTATCAATTATTATTATTGCTTTTACAGCACACCTGAAATCTGTTGAAGGATCAGACCCCTGCCAGCCCATTTCTTTCCAAACCTCGGATTTAAGAGAAGGGAGTTGCCTATCGGGGTAAGATAATCTCCATAGTTGTCTAAGTGCATCCTGAAAATAAAATATAAACCATTGATGCATGAATGAAGAAACTCTAATAAGACAGACACAAGCAGAATATTATTTAAGAAAATAAAGGGATGGCAAAATCATACTTGGTGCTCAGAACATGAACCATCGAAAGGAATTGCCAGCCTCTGCTTTAGATACTTTAGTCTTGCTTCCTATAAGCAAACAAACTCAAGAAAATTATATAAAGTAGAAAGGATAGAGTGCAAATAAAAGGCAAAAGTAGCATTCATTCACCAGACTAACTAACTCGTAGGTTAAAAGGAATATATATCCATTGAACTTATCAATAACATGCATTATGTTCCGTAATTCCATATGAGAATGACGAGTGTAAGCATTATAAGATATCACTGCACCAATCTAACCAGAATACCCCAAATAAAAACAAAACTATTGACTATCTTTCAGTTGATGGCAGCAATTTCCATTTTACAATCCCAAGCATGTCTTCAAAGCTGCCATGTCGCATGAGTTATTTATTAACCGTGTTATTTAACCCTGCCCTTACCCAACAAATTAGGATTCTTGGATAGAAAAAAGATTGCACAATTTTATTAGGACAAAGATTGCACAATTTTATTAGCACAGCAACAAAGGAAAATGAAAAAATATATATGCAGCAAAGTAGTCTTTTTGTAAATGGCAAGTGAAATTGCTTGATAATACCTGCAAAGGATTAAGTAAAACAGGTCGAAGGAGGCTGTTGGACAAAGTTTGATTGCCCGAGACAAATGGTATGATCCGTCCGATAAAAGACCCAGACCCAAGGATAACATTTGCTGAAAATGAGGAAAAAAAAGTTAACCGGTGAACTTAAATTTATCAGGAGGTATAGCATGAACCAAACCAAGCAATAGCGAAACACGGATATTCACATATGCCCTAAACATTCTTATCACGAAAAGCATCAGCCTTCGAGCTTCTTCACATTGACACAAATTCACGATTGAATTAGTTTCGACAAAACCCAAAGTAATCATCAAGCTATAATTCCAATAAATCCTAGTAATATAAATGAGCTGCAGAACATTCAGACCTAACCACTGAGCCCACTGTGCGATCACATTGGAAAAGAGCAGCGCCCAATGCAGGTGCACCTTACTCCGTTCATCATCCAAAATATCAGCGAGCGCTTGCCCCTTTCAATTGTCAATAAACAAAAAACAATTGAGGAAAAAGAAAAGCAATTCAAACATCAATTCATAGTTATAAAATTATGAACAAAATAAAATTAAAATTACCTCGGAGTGTTTGTTGTCGTATTCATGATCGCTGTTTAGAAGCAATGGCTCATTCAACGAATCGATCGCTGAAGTCTCGTAACGGTCGTATCCTCCTCCCTCGTCAACGTCTCTATGGTGGAGCCTTCGTCTCAATGTGCGGGAACTCATCACGAAACGGCGTCGTCCTGAATCAATCTGACAACAAAATTCGTGGTCAATGAAATCCTACACAGAAGAATTTAGAAATTGAGGAGAATACATACGAGTAGAATCGGACCAGAATCAGATTGCTTCTGCGGACTGAGGGTAAACCTTGAAAATTATAGAAAACCCTTTTCTTTTTTCTTTTTCTATTTTTTATTTTTTTATTATGCGACGTATCTCTAACTCTATACCTTCGGAACTAAGGAAGATGTTCAATGAACATAAATAATTGAAAAGTAAGTTCAATAATTCTGTTTAGATCGGGTTTTTATATTAAACGAAGCAAAATATGAATATAATTATAAAGTGTGTGAGCTAAGAAAACACATTCAACTCAATAGAAATATTTGGAAAACTACTGCGTTTACTAATGATTTAATTAGGAGTGTGAATATGTCATGCCGTGTATATTGTGTGGTAGCTATTCGCGTGTCACAAAACACGTAAACTCAAACCATTTAATATCGAAAAATTAAATTCAAATCTAACCTATTTATAAAATGCTCACCTATTTACAGTCCGTTTTGACAACTTATTTAAATGAATTAATGTTGAAAAGTATAGAAATCGAAGAGAGCTTCGATTCGATATCTCAATTGTTTAAATCGGAGTAAAAATGAGTAATAAATTAATTTTCATATTTGTAACAAAAATTGTGAATTGAAAGACAATTCTAAAGGGAAAATGTGTATCCTACATTGAAAAAATATGCAAAATGGAGTAAGTTTACAAGGGAGAGTAAACTTCTAACACTTTGAATTAATATTAGGGCTAAATACACTTTGCCACCCCAGGATATGGGGTTTTTACACTTTGCAACCTAGTCGGAAAACTTTTACCGATTTTGCATATTTTTTTCATAATTTTTGTGTACTGTTTATCATACGTATTGGACGGTCAAAAAAAGTCAGCGTTGACCACCTGTGACTATAGCTCTGGGACAGAGGGAGTATTACACTTTGCCACCTGCCGGATCGGAATATTCCAAAGAATATTCCGTTTTGAAGGGTGTTTTAGTAAATTTTAAACAAAAAAAATCTAATTACGTATTTGCCCTTCTCTCTTCTTTACTCAATATTTGTTTTCATTTATATTTAATTTAAAAACAAATAACAAAAATACACGTCTCATTAAAATCCTAATTTTACCCATTTTCTAAACATTTCAAAACCCCTAATTTTCGGCCTCTCAATTTCTGAAAAAAAAAAAACATTTTTTTGTCTTCTTATATGCTGCGACTCGATCTCGGATCTGTCAATCTCTTTATAAGCTTCGATCGAGATCTGTCAATCTCTCCGGCTACCCGCAGCTTCAGAGCGAAATACTCGGGGCGGCTGTACACGCGGGACGAGGGGGTGCTGAGGAAGGTGAGGGGGCTGATGGGGGTGATGGCGGGGGTGGAGGTGATGAATTTTCCGGTGGCGGTGTGCGGGGGAATTGTGAGGGGGACGGGGAGGCCCGGGCTGGGGACGTACGCGAATGTGCAGGTTTTATTTGGTGGCTTTGCCGTTGGGGGTGGTGTTGGGGTTGAAGGTGGGGATGGAGTTGAGGGGACTCGTGATTGGGTTCTTGGGAGGGGTGCTCATTTGTTGGAGAGTGTCATGATCGATTCAAACCAATTTGATTTTTCTTGATTTTTTTGTAATCGAAATTTAGGGTTCTTGAAGAGATTGAAGATTTGTATTTTGTGTAATGAATCGATGTAATGAATCTTCACCTGTACAATTTTTTTAATTTTTTTTAAATAATTATGAGTAAATACTGAAATACCCCTCACTTCCATTTAAAATTGTAATCTCACATGCTTAAGTGGAGCGTGAAACTCAAATCCCCGGAATATTCCATGGCATATTCCGATCCGGCAGTCTTCCGGTGGCAAAGTGTAATATTGCTTATCCTGTGGTACTGATCGGTAAAAGTTTTCCAATTAAGTTGCAAAGTGTAAAAACCCCATATCCTGGGGTTGCAAAATGTATTTAGCCCTTAATATTATGATTATGCTCCACCTCCTATATGCGCGCGTAAAGGTGCAAATCTTCAAAATTTAGCCTACGAATTTTGAACTTGTGTGCGAGCACGACATGTTTACAACTTTGAATTTTAAATATTTGAATTGATGATGGGTGATGAATGCTGGGACGTTACGGTCAACACGTGCAGATTCATCAACTTCTTTTGTCTAACTTCTCCTATAAATTGCATTCATCAACTTCTTTTGTCTAACTTCTATAAATTGCATTCATCAACCTCTTTTGTCCAACTTCTCCTATAAATTGCATCTCATTGTGCATGCAAAAATACACCGAAAAAGAATCGAGTTTATATAGACACATTCCAGCACATTTTGCTTCTTTTCTTTTGCTTAGCTTTCCTTGGCCCTCCGGTGAAATTTTTCGGGCAATATCTCGGTTCGACGTGCAACGTAGTTGCGTGAAAACGTTGTATCCTAAGAAACAAACGATCGGTAGAAGTCGAATTTTGTCTTAAGGAGATCGTATTGAATATGAGCCTCGTTTTCGGTTTTTCCTTGCCATCTTTCGTAATCTCACACCTACATTTAATTCTACTAAATAATTCAATTGTGTTACATAAAATATATATTTTTAAACAAAAACTCATTTCGGGTCATATTACTAGTCACACAACTCATTTAAGAAAATAATTATTTTTACATTTTTATTTAAAAAGACATATATACTTCTTACATTTTCACCTATTTTAAAAAAAAAATACTCTAAAGTACTTAATTTATTAATTTAAATATACATTTTTATCTTAATTTTTTAGTCAAAAAATAAAAAACATTATATTTTCTTAATCTCCATGTTCATTCACTCATAAGTCATAACCATTGTGAGGTAGTACTTTCTATTTCTCATAATAGTTACAATATTTTTTTATATGTCTTACAATAGAATTGGCACACCAAAATAAATAAATTAATTTTTTTCATTTTAAATAAAATTTTTACCTTATTTTATTAACAAACTTTTTAAACTCAAATCACGATTATTTTACTTTAACTTAAAAACAAGTATATTTTTACCTTTTGCTTTTTGTTTAAAAAATCAAAAAATAACATTTTTTAAATTTGTTTCCAAAAGAGTCTCTCAACTTTTTTGAAACAAAAATAATATATATATATATATATATATATATATATATATATATTATTACCCAATTATTTATTAAATAGATTATGTGTTTGTAATATAATAAAAAAATTAATAATATATTATTTATTTAATAGATTATGTGTTGTAATATAATAAAAATAATAATAATTGGTTAAACGAGTTAATTTCGAGTTCACAAATTCACATGCGGTTGACTCGTTTAATAAATAGGTCATGCCGGATTGACACGTCGTTGACCTCCTCTTAAAATCCGCTTTATTTCGTGCGAATTTCGAATCGTGTTATTGGGTCGTGTCGAAAGTGAACATTAAATTTAATCAAGGCCATTTACAATTATGGCACCTCCCAATGCTTAATTACTAGTACAAACTCTTATTCTCTCCTAATTATAAAATACTAAATTTTATCATTTTAGCTACAATAATTGTCTTTTAATATATTTTTAAAAAACTATATCTTGATTTTTGTTTTATCTCATACATCATGATGTAAGGGAAGCGTATAAACAAAAAAAAATAAAAATATATATATATATATATATATATATATATATATATATATATATATATATATATATATATATATATATATTGATTCTAAAAAATACCCAATAATTAAAGATTAAAGTTTGTTAATTCCAATACCGAAAATTATATTGATAGACTTCAAGAAAACTTACTTACGTATACTATAAGGCCTTATTTGGTTGCCCATATTCTTATTTTGCTGATAAAATTTTTAAGTTAACTTGTAAAGTTAACTCAAGGCCATATTTTAAACTTATGATTGGTGGATTTAGATAAATAAAAGAAAGATACAGAGTTGTGGATGAGATTCTTTCAATTTTTTACTCTTTCTCTTTCCTCTACAATTACACTGCAATAGAAATAAATTTACAATTTTTTTTACTCTTTCTCTTTCCTCTACAATCACCACTTGTTGTAGGAACAGACGATGTATAGTATGATAATATCAATAATATCGAAAAAAAGAAATCAACGAAAAATAGAGAAGACAAGAATTTACGTGGAAACCCAACTGGGAAAAACCACGGGAGGAACGACGAACAATTCACTATAATATTACTTCACGATTACAAGGATGATATACGCTCTAAACCCTCAAATCTCACGTAATAGTTATAGCTAAAATAATCGATGTGTCAATGCCTGTGGAGAAGCTCTCTTTATATAGGGGAGAGACCTAATTAATGTATGGAAACATTAATTCTCGCCCATAGTATGCTTCGTAAGAGAAGAAAACCAAAACGGACCAAAATTAGGTATTTTCCAAAAATACCACGCCTGCCACTTTCGGCGACCGCCGTTTGCACCCGGCGGTCGCAGGACCTTTTTGGTGGGCGCTGAATGGCCTTCGGCGGTCGCCGAAAGGCCTCAAAAGAGTCAGTCCCGATTTTGTCAACTTGACGCAAAACGGCGACCGCCATTTTCAAAACGGCGGTCGCGGGATGACAACGGCGGGCGCCGTTTCCTGTCCGGCGGGCGCTGAAGTGGCATCGTAGCTTCGATGCCCCAGGTGTCATTAACGGAGGGCGCTGCCCGTTTTCCGCGGTCGCGGAATGACCACCGGCGACCGCAATTTCAAACGGCGGTCGCTGACTCGCCCCCGAGTGCGCTAAAAATATTTACTCGGGGTCTCGACTCGCAAGAGGACGAGGCCCTTCGTAGTATAAGTTGGCAAGGACAACCCAAGTCATTCTCTCGAGGAGTGTAGTCTCGGAGTGTTCGTTTAAATAGTGCGTTTAATGTTTACTTTGTGTACAAATAATATCAAAGTGGGGGAAAAGGAGAAGAGCAGATATACAAACAATTACTAAAGGAAAGACAAGAAAGCATGTAAGAGCAAATAAACAATAAATCAATAATAAAAATGGAGGTTTGGTATTTGGATCATTTCACTTCGGAATCGGGTCAATAACAATAAAAATTGGGCCATAGACTCGCTCAAGTGCTTTCGCGGTTTTAGAGCGGGCCGACTAGTCCCTCGGTTAAAGGTCAAACTATGGTTGATTAGATTAGTGTTCAAGGAGGTATACCGGGAAGGTCTCACCTATAACAAATCGAGTAATCGACCAAAATCACAAAGTGAAACGTCTCCGGGTAGGTCTCAGTTTCAACAATCGATCAAGTTCAATAACAAATAAACAAATTAACCCAATCAACATGGCCAACAATCAAGATAAATCAACCATTCATCCTTTGATCAAATCACCAATTACCAAACCAATAAATCTAGCCTAACATGATACTAAAGCTAATAAACAAGAAAATCAAGTAAAGAGCATGCATAAATGAAATAACAATTAAAGGAAACGAAGATACCGATCAAACGAGGAGTCGATCTTCGATGTGTCACCCAACGAAAATTGATCCGATGAATAGAACGGGCTCGACGATCCGAGAACAAAACGTGAATGTAAAAATATGAGAAAACTAACGAGGAATGAAAGATCTAAGAATTAAAATGCTTGAAATGAAGAACTTGAAGAACAAGAAAATAAAATATCTAGAGTACTATTTTAATTATTTACATGTGGTGACTTTCTCTCTCTACTATTGTTCTCAAAATTAGTCACACCTCTCAAATGAGACATTATCCTCTATTTATAGATACACATCCATACCAATTAAAATGACCCAAATGCCCTTAAAATGTCCCATAAGCCATGTCAACCCAAGTCAACAATTTAATCTTTTTAATTTCTCCTTTAACATTGCTGGTGCGTTCTGGAGCCGATAGCTTCTTGACAGAAAGGAATTTGTCCAATCCGACCGTTGAATATGAAGATCCTGATGTTGTGAAGGTGCTGTCCAAATTTCAGGTCGATCCGACGGTTAACGAAGGCGTGGTGAATATTTTACTTCAACTGCACAGAACAGGGCAAGCCATCGCGAGCAGGGAGCGGTCGCTCCCGTTTGGGTGCGGTCGTTCCCAGTGGTCGAAGTGAAAATTGCATCGGGCGCGGTCTCTCCCGTTTGGGTGCGGTCGTTCCCAGTGGTCGAAGTGAAAATTGCATCGGGCGCGGTCGCTCCCGTTTGGGTGCGGTCGCGCCCACTCATCGAAGTGAAGAGGAGAATCCGGAGCAGTCGCTCCCGTTTGGATGCGGTCTCGCCCAGTCTCTAGTATTCTTCAACACTTCACCGTCCTCGTTTTTGGCTCGTTTTTCTCCGGAATCCTCTCGTTAAGCTCTAAATCCCTATTTCACCATGAAACTTCAACAAAGTAAGAGATTCAACAATAATTGAGGAAATTCCATCAAAATGTACAAGAAACGGGCATATAGACACATAAAATGGGGTATAATTCACACCAACTACGGGCGAAACAACCCCTCCACATTTTAGAACATTGCTTGCCCTCAAGCAACACTCAACCATTCAAAAGATTGGAATTTACATATTTCGTCATTTATCATCAACTCTACACAAGTTCTCGGTACATGGGGTAAATGGAAACGACAAAACTCACACAAGTTAAAATCTCAACAAAAAGAGATCATTCATGATACACAATGTCTTCTCCCGGTTGAACCAATTTCCCTCGCCAAGGTACACTCATTCTTTTTAGCACTTGGGGTTAAGAATTCACACAATAACTATGCAAGTGAAAGAGTCACACCAATATAGAACTTGCATGTATCAAGAAATGGAGCTCAAAGTGAAAATAAAGAGAAGAACCTCAAGTAACAATGTTGCACATAAAGAAATTTCAACCATAAGCTTATACATGTGAAAGACTCCACTCATCAAAGTAGGTTATCTTACGGATCAAAGAACTTTAATCGCACGATGGTGAAACGGGGCTAGGCTAAAGGTATTCGGGGTTTTTTTGGATAAAGTGGACTATTTCGGCAAGATGTGCCCTTCCTTATGACTCCTTAACCTCCCATTAGAACTTTTCAACTCAACCCCTCCTTCAAAATTCAACAACTCAAAGATCAACACAACTTCATATTCACCCACACGGGCCGACGAGGCGAGCTTACAACACAATACAAAATTCAACAAATGACCCTCCTTATTGTCCCACATTATTTCATATCACTTTTTTCTCTCTTTTTTTTTCACCTTTTTTTTTTCTCTCTGTTTTTCTTTTTTTTTTATTTGAGACGAAGTATTACAACGAACATATCAAGAAAATCACTAGCTCACCCCACTTCTTTAACACGTTTCAAACGTCACACAACCAAGGATCATATCATATTTCTTCATTACAAATCAATCCTCCAAACGGGTAAGTGTATGGGACATGAATGAAACGGTTTACATGTAGGCACAAAGGGGCTTTCTAGGGTGTCCCTCGACGGGCTCGGGGTTTAAGAAAATAAGGCTCGAAAGATTAATCCTAAGCGATTGTTCTTTTCATTTCCGAAATCAAACCGGTTATGACATCGAGTTTTGAAATTCAACATGCACAAGTTCTAGTTATCTCTAATTTACTTCAATAGCAACATCATTGAAAGAATAAAAGCATGAGGTTCACAAAAAATATTCAACGAGTTCATTTTCAATAATCCCTCAAAAAGAACGTTAAAGTAGGCACAAAATCTCACACGGGTCTTTGGAAACATGGAACAACCGAGATAAACAAAGATACTAAGATTATCTCCCACCGAGTGAATAACGAGTGTGTAAAACTTTTTTTAAAATTTACCCCGAAAACCTAAAACGAGTTTTGAAGTTTCAAAATAAAATCGGAAAGCTATAAATTCATCAAACTCAAAATAAATCTCCCCTCCACATTTTAGAATAAAAGCATGTCCTCATGCGACTACATCACGACATCGAGGTTTTGAAAGGAGGAAGACGATTAAAAAGAGTGACATTAAGCACAATAGGAATCCAAACACAAACAATCACAACATCCACAAAACACCACCAAGTACATATATAAGGTCACACGACCACCATCCACAATCCACAACATAAAATCCAACAAAAACCTTGTATCTCAATCAAAGAGTAGAGCAAGGAAGGGAGGAAAGAGATAACCGGGGCCGTGAGTCGTCACGGCCAAACCTATCAAGGATCATAAGAAAGCGGTGGCGGTGATGGCATCATCCATGGAAATCATCTCATCGGGTCACTTTGGTGGGTCCACGGGCATAGAGTAGTAGCCTCCAACAAATAAATCCTACAAAAAATAAAAACAAGAAAATAAAACCATGGGTTGCCTCCCAAGAAGCGCTTGGTTAACGTCGTAAGCTCGACATAGTGTGGGGTGCCTCCCACAAAGCGCTCGTTTCTAGTCTCGAGTTCGACCACATCAATGATCCACCATCTTGCATACTAAATATATGGAACTATACTTCCTCAAGAATAACATCTCGGCCAAGGGAGCACGATCCTCCAAATAAGAGAGATAAAGACCATGTGTGGTAGTGTATCGAAACTTTTTGACCAAATCCAAGGTCCTCGGTCTCTCTCCCAAATATACGCCAAGATGTAGATCGTCATTGTCTTCCACCTCGGCCGGTAAAAATATCGAACTAAACCTCTGGAGGAAGATCATCTCGGCCAAGGGGACAAGGGACTTCCTAGAATAAGACCCAAAAATCCGAGCGAGGTGTCTAATCATGGAAAATAAATCAAGGCTCCTCGTTCCATCCACCTCTACTACTAAAAATATTGAGCTATATTTCCTTAAAAATACCATCTCGACCAAAGGGAAAGAAGCCTCAATATAGACATCATCGACACACCAGACATCGGAAAACTCAACATCAACTCCCAAGGAAATCAACCTCGATATGCTCGTACTAAAACCGCAAGATACTCCCATTTTTCCTAAACCGGGACCTAACACACTCTCTTTTTCTTCAAGAGCTTCATTCGAAGAGCGGTCAATAGTATGAGAAGTAGAATACCTAATCTCGATCCCTAGATCAACCAAACCGTATATTCTTTTACCAAAACTCCAAGCGGATCTCATCTTGCCTATACCCGGATCATGCGGCTTGAGAGATTGGTTTGCAAGGATCCCGCTCGACTTCTCGTCGGGAAAACGAACCGGAGATGAGGGAGATGATTCGTCCATATCTTCACATTCAATAATAAATTCCTCTACGTCCTCTTCAACACCAAAACAATACGGAGATATAATAGGCAAATCCTTCACGGTTTCAACAAGAGGAATGTCCTCGAGGTCCCTATCCAACTCGTCATCGAAAAACGGCTCAAAACACGAAGACTCGTCTACATAGTCAATTATACACTCAAGAAGCATTTGTTCAATCCCAATATCTATCACATTCATCAACTCATCAAATGTTCGAGAAGAGATGTCGTGGTCGGTTCTCGTCTTGGATGGTGGAGACGGCTTGTGGGATGGAATCGTCTCGGAAGGTGTCCGGAAGTAACGACCTAAGAATATATCAACCATATTGTCCCACGTTCTCAATGATTTTGATGGCAATGACCTCCACCAATCTCGAGCCCCATCTCTCATACAATCGGGAAAATACAACATTTTCAACTCATCTTCTTCATATCCGGCCAATGGAAGACTCCCTAGTACAATGGAGAAGTCCTTGCTGAACTTTATGGCATTCTCATTCGGCAATCCGGAGAAAGAAGGTAATCGGGAAAGATGATGAGATGTAAGCTCGTCTTTTTGGGTCCTCGGAACACGACATTTGTGAGAAGAGTCGGGTTGGTACCTCGGTTGATTTAAATCTCCAATTGTTCGTCGTGTAGGAGCTTGGGTGCTAGGAGAAATTCGTCGATCCCCATATCTCTCACGAGGTCCTTCATCACAATGCACCTCTTGGTATGACTTACGATCCCTCGGCACGTGATGGAGTTGTGGTAATGAGAAATCGCCAATCGTTTTTCGTTTTGGATCTTGCACCCTCTTATGTTGATGACGATATCCGTATTTGTACCCGACAATATGCTCCTCTCGGTAGTGGCCATGGTTTTCATCTCGAGGTGATTCCTTTGGCCTTCGATTTTCCCGAGGAGGTGGTGACATGGAATCCCTCTCGGCATAAGAATAAGCACGGTCTTGGTCTCTATGATGGTGTCGATAATAGCGTGATGGTTGAGACCGATCGGTATAATGAGAGTAGTTGCTTCCCAAGTCGTGATGGTCGTCATACTTGTCCCTCATCTTGTTCATATGAAAGTCGTTGTCGGATAGAGAAAAGGATGAAGTAAAGAAGAAGACCCGGTCTCAAGAGAGAGACGATGAATGAGGCAAGAATGGGGAAAACTCTTCTTCAACCTATCACACAAAAACCTCAACAAACAAGATCACGGGCACCGAGTGGTAAACAATATATATAAGCAATAAAAAAGAAAAACAAGGCAAACAATAAACTCACAAATCAACAAACAACACCTTTAGACTCCCCGGCAACGGCGCCATTAATTGACTCGCCCCCGAGTGCGCTAAAAATATTTATTCGGGGTCTCGACTCGCAAGAGGACGAGGCCCTTCGTAGTATAAGTTGGCAAGGACGACCCAAGTCATTCTCTCGAGGAGTGTAGTCTCGGAGTGTTCGTTTAAATAGTGTGTTTAATGTTTGCTTTGTGTACAAATAATATCAAAGTGGGGGAAAAGGAGAAGAGAAGATATACAAACAACTACTAAATGAAAGACAAGAAAGCATGTAAGAGCAAATAAACAATCAATCAATAATAAAAATGGAGGTTTGGTATTTGGATCATTTCACCTCGGAATCGGGTCAATAACAATAAAAATCGGGCCATAGACTCGCTCAAGTGCTTTTGCGGTTTTAGAGCGGGCCGACTAGTCCCTCGGTTAAGGTCAAACTATGGTTGATTAGATTAGTGTTCAAGGAGGTATACCGGGAAGGTCTCACCTCTAACAAATCGAGTAATTGACCAAAATCACAAAGTGAAACGTCTCCGGGTAGGTCTCGGTTTCAACAATCGATCAAGTTCAATAACAAATAAACAAATTAACCCAATCAACATGGCCAACAATCAAGATAAATCAACCATTCATCCTTTGATCAAATCACCAATTACCAAACCAATAAATCTAGCCTAACATGATACTAAAGCTAATAAACAAGAAAATCAAGTAAAGAGCATGCATAAATGAAATAACAATTAAAGGAAACGAAGATACCGATCAAACGAGGAGTCGATCTTCGATGTGTCACCCAACGAAAATTAATCCGATGAATAGAACGGGCTCGACGATCCGAGAACAAAACGTGAATGTAAAAATATGAGAAAACTAACGAGGAATGAAAGATCTAAGAATTAAAATGCTTGAAATGAAGAACTTGAAGAACAAGAAAATAAAATATCTAAAGTACTATTTTAATTATTTACATGTGGTGACTTTCTCTCTCTACTATTGTTCTCAAAATTAGTCACACCTCTCAAATGAGACATTATCCTCTATTTATAGATACACATCCATACCAATTAAAATGACCCAAATGCCCTTAAAATGTCCCATAAGCCATGTCAACCCAAGTCAACAATTTAATCTTTTTAATTTCTCCTTTAACATTGCTGGTGCGTTCTGGAGCCGATAGCTTCTTGACAGAAAGGAATTTGTCCAATCCGACCGTTGAATATGAAGATCCAGATGTTGTGAAGGTGCTGTCCAAATTTCAGGTCGATCCGACGGTTAACGAAGGCGTGGTGAATATTTTACTTCAACTGCACAGAACAGGGCAAGCCATCGCGAGCAGGGAGCGGTCGCTCCCGTTTGGGTGCGGTCGTTCCCAGTGGTCGAAGTGAAAATTGCATCGGGCGCGGTCTCTCCCGTTTGGGTGCGGTCGTTCCCAGCGGTCGAAGTGAAAATTGCATCGGGCGCGGTCGCTCCCGTTTGGGTGCGGTCGCGCCCAGTTTCTAGTCTTCTTCAACACTTCACCGTCCTCGTTTTTGGCTCGTTTTTCTCCGGAATCCTCTCGTTAAGCTCTAAATCCCTATTTCACCATGAAACTTCAACAAAGTAAGAGATTCAACAATAATTGAGGAAATTCCATCAAAATGTACAAGAAACGGGCATATAGACACACAAAATGGGGTATAATTCACACCAACTACGGGCGAAACAGTCGCCAAACCCTTCAGCGAATGTCTCCTTCTCGGTTTCGTGGGAAACTCAACAATATGTTTGATCAAATGTATTCGGTTGAGTTCTTAAATACCAACAAGTGTTCGAGACTACCAAACCATGAAGTTGAAGGTTCGTATTATTATAAACTTTTTTTATTAAAATCTAATTCTATTAATTAATATAGTAATATATATATACATATATATGTAGCCTTATTTTTCTTTAAGCAATATTTTATATAGTCATGTCATAGTCTGTTTATTGTATATAATTAACGAATTAATTAAATGTTGTGACATGGTATATAGTTTTTGATACATGAACTGTTTCGTATTAAGTTGGGGTGTCCGTTATGCTATTGCGGAATATGGATGCCTCTGTCGGACTATATAATGGTACTAGGATGATTGTAACACAACTTGGTAATTATATTATCCACGCGAAAATATTAGGAGGAAATAATTTCGGGAAGTGGTTTTTAATCCTCGAATTGCTCTGACGCCTCGAATACCAAATTCTAGTTTGCTTTTCAACGAAGACAATTTTCGATTATGATATCGTATGCCATGACTATTAATAAGAGTCAAGGCCAGTCATTGACAAATGTTGGAATATTTTTTTGAAGAAACCAGTATTTACGCACGATCAATTGTACGTTGCGTTGTCTAGAGTAACCAACACGACCGGGTTGAAGCTTCTGCTTTCTGACCAGTGTGGTCGTCTTACGAATAGAACAAATGTAGTGAAGTATTACATAATTTGTAATATGAATGTTATTTTCTTTATTATACTATTATCATTCACTTAAAATGTTTATTTTTCCATTATCAATGTCTACATCTAACATGAGATTAAATTTAAGCAGAAAGAGCACCCCTCCAAGTAACAAAAAGTTGAATTAAATACTGGATAGCATGAAGTAGTATATTTAAATTAATTATCATATTTAATTATCCTTTAAACTCAATTAAACTAGTCCTCTTGCCCGTGCGATGCACGCTAATAAATTTCAAATTTTTGTTACTCGAAGTAAGCTCTTTCTGTTTATATTTGATGTTTAACCTAAAAAATAATTCGATATAGACATTAATAAGACATAAATAAACATTAAATTTGTGATCTAATTGTAACATCTGATAAGAAATTACAATGAAATTATAAATTTTGGAATACTTCTTTATAAACTACATTTGTTGTTCTATTCGTAAGACGGCCACGATCATCACAAAGCAGAAGTTTCAACACGGTCGTGTTGGTTACTCTAGACAGCGCAACGTACAATTGACCGTGCGTAAATACTGGTCTCTTCAAAAATATTCCAACATTTCTCAACGACTGACCTTGACTCTTATTAATAGTCATGGCATACGATATCATAATCGGAAATTGTCTTCGTTGAAAAGAAAACGGGAATTTGGTATCTGTTGGCGTCAGAGCAATTCGAGGAATAAAAAGCAAATCCCCAGAATTATTTCCTCCTAATACTTTCGCCTGGAAAATATAATTACCAAGGTGTGTTACAAGTTACAACCATCCTATTACCATTGTATAGTCCCAAAGCGCATCCATATTCCGTAGCAACATAACGGGCACACCAACCTAATAAAAAACAATTCATGTATCAAAAATATTTAACATCTCACAAAATTGAATTAATTAATTCATTTAATTAATTATTTAATGAATTTAATACATAGAATATAGTTGCATAAATAGTTGCATAAAAAAATCAAAGTTACAATTTGAATACATATATATATATATATATATATATACACACACACACACACACGTAATATTTGTATGAATATAAATATTAGGAATAATAAAAAGTGATTGATTAATCTTCAATAATATGTATATTAGCCGCTATATAATGATCATATTTGAAAGTCTATATTAACTACTATATTAATTAATTAATAGAAATAGATTTGAAAAAAAAGGTTATAGTAATACTAACCTTCAACTTCAGCTCATGGTTTGGCAGTCCGAAACACTTGATTGTATTTAAAAACTCAACAGAATGCATTTGAGCAAACATATTATCCCCGAGTTCGGTAGGAACAATACTATCCGAACTCAAGTAAATTCGTTCGTCAGTATTATGCATTGCAACCATGTAATCGTTGATTTCATTAACGTCATCCAGGGTCGGCGCCAGAATCGCCCGTCCGTCTAGAAAATTGATATCACCAATGTGGTCATGGAAATTCGGGTATGTGGCTTGAACAATAGATTCAATATGATTACCCGAATGAGTTATCAAATATTCATCCGGGATCTCTATATCCACTTCTCCGTCGTTATCGTCACCAATAGTACAATCCCCTATAGAAGACAACCAATCAGAGAACTCGCGCAACTTACGACCTTCATTTCCCTCACCGATATTTTGCAGCCTCATATTCCTGGTCAAGCGCAAAACTTTGCAATTTATCCATATGTTGAAGAATTAATAGTGGCGTGAATTATATCTTGCCTCGTACCTTTAGGTATGACCGATAAAATTTGTCGAAAATCTCCTCTGAACACAACAACCTTGCCTCCGAAAGGCAGATGCTGAGCTTCAGGTCGATGGGAGCTCATGATATCACGCATTGTTCGATATAGTGCTTCAAAACAATTCCTACAAAAATCAAAACCAAAATAGAATAAATATGATTATGTTGTATTAATAATTATATAATAAACAAAAAAATATAATATAGTAAGAGAAAAAAATCTGATTAATTGATTGTTAATACCTGTACATCATAGGAGCCTCATCCCATATAATGAGTTTCGTCTTAACAATCAATTTACCTAGATCGCTTTGCTTCTTGATGTTACATGTAGAGCTTTCGTGCAAAGATATCGGAATCTTTAACCTTGAATGAGTTGTTCTACCTCCTGGTATAAGAAGAGAAGCTATACCGCTTGAAGCAACATTTAGAACAATGTCGCCCCTAGATCGGACGACAGCAGATAGAGTCTTCCAAACAAAAGTCTTGCCGGTTCCACCATAACCATACAAAAAGAAAACCTGTCCGTTCAAAAGGTAAAAATTTAGTTGAAATGGTATCATGATACAAAGTTCTGAAAGAAAAAAAGTACAAAAATAGATAATAGTACTAAGAGGTAAAACATAAGTTCAAAAGGTGGCATGATTCTTTATCGCTTCAAAGGACATCATCATCGGATGGATAATCGGAAGAATCATCGTTCGACTTTGTTAATTTATGTTTTGGCGTCGACTCGTTTGTGTGTTTGTTGCTTGTTGTGTATGCAGGTAAACAGCTGAGCGCATGAACACCTAGCCCGGAGCGCCAAGCGCACTTGCGCTCAAACCAGGAAGCCGAGCGCATGAGCGCGCATGAGCGCCCGAACGCATGGAGCGCCGAGCGCATGAGCGCACCAGAAGAGCGCTGAGCGCATTTGCGCTTCGAGGCGTAGCCGAGCGCATGAATGCGCTCCAAACCGTGTGACGAGCGCATGCGTTGCGCTGCGCTCTCTTGCGCTACACAGGTTGAGGCGTCTATCCGGAATTCAGGCGTGCAAGATTCTAAAAGCGCTGCGTCAACATTTCCTCCATGGAATGAAGATGACGATGCGTTCAACTTCAACACTTAGAAGAATTTCAAGATCAAGTGAAGTTGAAGCGTTGAGGTGCATTGGAGCTAAGTAAAAGTTGAAGCGCTCAAGAATTCACGTGCTCAAAGAATTCAAGAATCAAGAGTCGAAAATTCAAGATTCGAAGATTCGAAGAGCGTGACGTAAAGAATTTCCGTGTGACGTCAGCCCGGCGTTTACACGTGCGAACTCCGGTGGTTACACGTGCAAGACGCCTATAAATACCCGTGACCCCAATTTGGAAAATCACTTCTCCTAATACACTTTCTGAATTAGGTTTTTGCTTAGTTTGTTTTTAGTTGGAGATTTCATGTGTTGCGCTGTGCGCACTGTGTTTGAGTTTTCGTTATAGTGCTGTTCGCTTGACGCAACATACTAGGGTTATGTGACTTAGCTCTAAACGTTTAAGTGTTGGGATTCTAGAGTGTGGGAGTGCTGCGTCACTTGGACTGCCTCTAGTATTCGTTTGCCTACCGTTCTCTACTTGTAATAGTTTTCGTTTTATTTTCAATGAAATGAAATCAATTGCATAAACACTTGTGTCAAACTCTCTTGGTTTACATTACTTCAAGTTTGCAACTGAGCTGAACTGTGTGAGCGGCTGAGCGTCTGAGTTGCATTGCGTCTGAGCGTCTGAGTTGCATTGCGCTGAGCGTCTGAGTTGTATTGCGTGTGAATGCCTGAGTTGCAACTGAGCTGAGTCGTCTGAGCGCCTAAGCGCATTGCGCTGTGAGTGTTTGCGCTACATCAGCTGAGTCGTGTGCACGCCTGAGTTGCAACTGAGCTGATTCGTCTGAGCGCCTGAACGCATTGAGCTGAGTCGCATTGCGCTGAATTGCATTGCGCTGAGTTTGACACGTCAAGTATTTCATACATAGCCAATTTCACAAAAAATTGATATACTACGTCGAAGACGTAATTTCAATTGGTATCAGAGCGGGACGTCATACGTATAAGACGTGATCCGTTACTTGACTTCATATTTTCCGCTGCAATGGAGTCTCCAATGTTAGTTCAACAACCGATAATGCTCACACATCAGAATTACTCTAGTTGGAAGGCGAAAATTACTATCGGAATTAAACGCTACGACTACAGTGCTTGGAGATCAGTGTTAGAAGGCTGGGAACGCCCATATACTATTGATGCTAAAGGCAACAAAGTTTTCAAACTTGAACGACACTGGTCTAAAGAAGAGCATGAAGCTTCTACTGCAAACAACAAAGCTTTACGTTTCATATGTGAATGGCTGGAGCTCAACATGTATAAACTTGTCAAAAATTGTACCTCAGCCAAAGAAGCTTGGGAAACTCTTCAGAGAACTTGTGGAGGACACAAACACATCAACCAATCTAAGAGTTGCACTCTCACTACTCTAGTTCATAAACTTCAGATGGGAGAGCATGAAGATGACAAAAGTGGTGCAACACATTCTGGCTGGATTTCATCTGATATGGAATCTGGGTATGGATCGGAATCAACAGAAAATGCTCCTAAAACACCTCAAACTGAAGTTGAGTCTACAAAAATGTTGGACTTGAAAGAAAGCATCATAGCACACCAAAGGGAGCTTGAAACAGCTAATACTGAAAAAGGAGCACTTCAAGTGTATCATAAAATATTGAAAGGATCATTTGATGATGATCACAAAATTGATGATCTCCTGAAGGACACGTCGTCTGTCAACTGCATGACCTCAAAAAATAGAGAATGTTGTGATGAAGGAATTTTCTCAGCTTGCGAATCTGAGTATGAATCTGAAATGGACAAAACAACATCACTTGTGTCTCAAAATGAAGTTGTGTCTGATGAATTGCTTGCATCGAAGGTGAATCTCTTAGAACTGCAAAAACTTTATGAAGCAGCAATCACTGAGAAAGGAATACTCGAAGTGTCCCTAAAATGTTTGAAAGAGTGCGTTGATGACTTCTCTAAAGCAAAACAAAAACTCTCTGAAGAAGCTATTGAGTTGAGAAACTTGGTTGAAAAGTCTAACTCTGAAAATTTAAAGTTGAAAGCTTCTAGGAAAAATCTGGAACAAAAGTTTGATGATCTCTTTGAAGAGAAGCACAAATTCTTCAAGGAAGCAGTTGAGTTGAGATCTGCATTCGAAAAGTCTAATGCTGAAAATTCCAAGTTGAAGACATCTTTGAAAAAGGAAATTGCCGAAGTCAAAATGCTTCGAAATTTGTTTAAAAACTCTGACGCTGAGAATGATGAGTTAAAATCAACTTTGACACAGACTCAAACAGATCTTGCTATGAGTGTCAAAAATTGTTTCAATCTGATAATGCTGCTTCCTTGGTGAATCCAAATTGGTATGGACTAGTATTCCAACAAGTTTTCAACTCTATATACTCAACTCCTGAAAATAAGGTAATGAAGTTTGTGAAGGCTTCTTCGGATGAAAATTCCGAAATTGAATCTGAAAGACTTGGTGACAATGAAACTTAAAAGCGAAAGGAGATTGCAGAGGGAAAGAAGGTTATGACTTCAGATTCCAAGAGTGAGATTCCAGAAGCTAGCGCCTCAAAATGTTTCAATGTCATGTTATATCAATCTCCAAGGACTGTTATCAAGAAACTTAGGAACTCTCTATCTTATGAGGATGCTTTCATAAATAAGCTAAAGAAATTGGCTCCAAGTGTCTCTCTGAAAGAAGCGTCCACTTCTTCTTCTACTAAGATTGAAAAAACAAAGCTAAAAAAGGAAGCTAAGCCAAAGAAGAAGTATGTTTGCCACTATTGCAACAAACCTGGACACATCAGGCCGTATTGTTACAAAATGAAAGATGATGTGAATCGTGGCTTGGTGACTGAGAAAAATAAGAATGGATCAGCTAAGAAACTCAAGAAGAAAAGTTCTCTTCGAACTATCAGAGAAAAATTCTCAGCGCAAAATTCTCACAGAAAAAATCTCAGAGAAAAAATTTCAGAGAAAAATCTCAGCACGAGATTCTCAGAGAAAAATTCTCTTCCTTTGAAAGATCGAAAAATCTGGAAACCCAAGACTGAGAGCAATCCTCAGAAAACTGAAATCATGAAGAAATTGGTGCCAAACGTGAAAAAGAGTGAAGTTACTTCCAACTCCTCTCCAAGAAAAATTTGGTTACCGAGACAACGAATTCTCTGCAATGTTGCGCTAAATACTTCCGAGCAAGACTCCAAAGGAAACTGGTACCTTGATAGCGGTTGTTTCAGACACATGACTGGAACAAAGAAAGTTCTGAAAAACTACGAACCTGTGACTGACGCCCCCATCATGTTTAGAGGGGGAGCAAAAGGTGTCGTGTTGGGAAAAGGAACTCTCCATCTCAAAGGATTACCACCTATCAAGAATGTTGTCAATGTTGAAGGACTTGTGGCCAATGTGTTAAGTATAAGCCAACTTTGTGATGACAAGCTGAATGTCAGTTTTGACAAAGTTTCTTGCAAAGTCTTTAATAGTGAAGGGAAGTGCATTTTGAAGTGTCCTCGTGCTAAGAAAAATTGCTACGTCTATCCCAACTGTCAAAATGTCAAACAAAAATCAGAGGACTCAACTGAAAGAGAAATTTTGGATTTCTTCACGAACTCTTTTGCGCAGGCAGTACTACCTAAGGCTCCGACGCCCAAAATCTCTGAAGCTACTTCTGACTCGCCTAAATACTTGGTCGAAAATATGGAAGAGAAGTTTGACAAGCATGAATTTGAATCAACAACGACCCACATGGCAACAACTGAGCAATTTTCAGAATTCACTAAGAATCGAGGAGTTGTTCGAACACCTTTCATTTCCATGATTGGAAACATGATCTATTATACTAATGAATCTGATTATGTTGCAGCTGGGAGCTGCTGCACTCAATTGCTATGGTTGAAGAAGATGTTGGATGACTATCTTGTTGAGAGTAAACCGCTGGTGCTGTATTGTGACAATCAAAGTGCAATCAAAACCAGCGAAAATCCTGTCCAGCACTCTCGAACTAAACACATCGACATTCGACATCATTTCATCAGAGATTTGGTTGAGCGTGATCTTGTAAGTTTACAGCACATTTCAACCGAAAAACAACTCGCTGACATTTTTACCAAACCTCTAGACTTTGAGAGATTTCAAACTCTAAGAAACTCTCTCTACATGTGCTCTTTGTAAGAGGCACCAAAAATTTTGAAGTCTGAAAGATTATTTTCTTTACTTCTGAATATGCACGCTGCTTTCACTCGTGAACTAGTCTAATCAGCGAACATGGTTTGAGGTCGCTTAAGTCTTCGGACCCAAGTGTATACTTTCCTCTAAGTGCTGAAATGTGAATTTATCGTATGGCTCTAAACTCTGTTCACTCTGATGGGATTCGATGTCCCGGGGTATCAAAAATTGCGGAACCGATAACCCCGAACGAAATCCCGTCGCCGGAAACCGAACGCGAACGCCAGGATGTCCGGAGCTCGACCCGAGCATCGCCGCGGGATGAACCCGCGGCTAAACCCTAGCCGAGCCCCACCGCGGGCTCGCGATCGAGTTCGATCGCATGGGCTGCTCCGGCAGCCCCGGGCGGTGAGTCCGGCGACTCACCGCCATCACAGGAGGCGGGGGGAACCACCAGCCGCGGCACCAGCCCGCGGCAGTCCCCCCGGCGATCGAGCGAAGGGCTCGATCGCCCCCAGCCGCGGCTTCTCTCCTTGCGCGCACCACCGGCGGAGGGAGGCCGGGGGGTTCGTCCCGCCGTGGCACCAGCCCACGGCCGAACCCCCAGCGATCGACTTCACGTCGATCGCTTGCCCCGGCGTCCAGCCGGGGCTTCCCCTCACGCCCGCGCGCCGGCGGTCGAACCCTAGGGTTCGGCCGCCCCTTGTTCGATCCCGACGGGGATCGCGAGATCCCCGTATCTCGGTCTCGACGTTCCCGGATCGTCTTGTTCATGTATACATCACAATTAACAAGCATATAATCATAGAGGGGGTTCTCGATTATATTACCTCGATTCGTTGTACGGAGAAACGAAATCAAACGATGACCTTGCGATCTTCCTACGTATTCCTTGCACCTCGTCCGAACGTCGTGTGGGCGACGATCTATCGGACTCCTATGGATCTCCTTCACTCTTCAAGACTTTATGATTGGCGTAGGTTAAAATTGTGTTGTGAAAAAGTGAAGACCATGTAGTGCTTATATAGGCTACGTAGGGGATCAAAAGGAGATGAAATATTGGGCTTCTAATATTGAAGATTAAATTGGGTCCAACCCAAATCCATTAATCCTTATCAATATTAATTTTATTTATTTTCCACTATATAAATAAAATTGTACTCCCAATATTTATCCATATTATATCAAATAATATTTCTCCGGTTAGTATTATTTATTCCGTGTATTTAAGATTTAAATATCCATGAATAAATTTATTTATTGCTCAATAAATAATATTCATCTCTTATATCCGAGACTAGTACCGTTCAACCTTTATTATTGTGCGGAACGAATCCACTCATGAGGTTTACACAATAATTCCTTATGAACTCATCTCGGAGATATTATCAACCCTTCCGGGATACACTTTCCCGTCAAGTATTCACGGCATGTCATATATAAAATATAGCGACCCAATTTTACCGGTAATTAACCCAATAATTAAATCGGTTAATTCCTTTGGAAAATCAAAGTCTCTAATATTAAATATACACACCCGCAATAATATCGGGGATTAAGAATAAAATACTCTGAGATTTAAATTGATTATCCAAGGCAATCCTAATCAATAAATCTCAAACGATCCGCCCAATACACCAAGTGTACAAGTTTGATAAAATAATTAAGATAAATTATTTTCTCTCTCACACAACGACTATACCGATGGATTGGTCCGTGTCCATCTAGGTCGTGAGCAACTGTTCGATTAAATACGAGTAACCGATAGTATGATCTTCTGTGTGCCCATGCACACCATACTAACTACAACGTATAAAATCCAGGACTATATTTTGCATAATTAATTAACAATAATTAAATGCAAATAATTGTTTATTAATTAAATAGATTAAATGCTATGACCGAGAGTTTACCGATACTTAAATCTAGACATTAAGTACACAACTCCAACAATCTCCCACTTGTACTAAGGTCTAGTCATTTCCTCCAAACTCCCGACTCCCATACTCATCACGTGCTTAAGTTACACTTCCCAGAAGTATTATGTGAATGAGCAATCTAGGTTGCCGCTCTGAAGTTATCTTGGTGACTACTGCGTCGTCTCCCTAGACGATGACTCGAATCAGGTGGTACTTGCTCTATGTGTTATCATCATCTTTTGAACTTATGACTTCTTCCAGTTTACCATGCACCGCTATATACATAGCCTTTGGTGAACCAAGAATCATATCCAAGTTCAGAGGTCATTCCGGAACCTAACCAAAACTTCCGCTGCCTCTGAGGCTGCTATTCGGTTTATGATAGAGTCCGAGAAGCATCACGCTTATCACTCTTTCATCCTTTAGGTTCCACCTCTTCTAAAAGTGAACACATAGCCTGATATCGACTTACACTGGTCTTTCTCTGATTTTGGATCTGAGAAACTGTAATCTAAAAAGATTTCGTTTTGCTTAGTAATCCAGTACTTCCAAGTACTTTTACAGCATTCGAATATCTCTTATCCAGATTACTTTGATATCCTCCCACTATGCTAACCGCATAGTTGATATCAGGTTCTTGTTTTGCAACATTGCATCTACAAAGCTCTCTACACTCGAAGCGTAGGAAACTGCTTTGTCTATATCTATCTCCTTTATGCGTTCGAAACACATACCTTTAGATAGATGTATTCTGTTCCCGAAAAGCAATAACCTTTCTCAGAATTGTGCACGTTTAAAACAAACCATAATCGTATAAGATATCTTAAGAGAAGTACAAATGTTCTTATCTAGAGATCGAAAGATTTCTAAGAACATGATCCAACTTCATCTTAATCTTATATCTCGATGCATTTAGACAACCTCTATTTTATGTCTGACAACACTTTTACATTGTTGCCAACGATGAAGTGTTATTTACACAAAATTCCGAGAAACACCACCTTTGTTTCCATTACGTCTCCAATACACCTTTCTTGTCTATGCCTTTTGATGAATCCATAGAATGGACTATCTCATCAATTCGCAAGTTCCTATGCAGAACTAGGGATCGATTTCATGTCTACTAGATCCAGAGTTCAAAACTCCTCCAGTCTTATGAACATCTCTGGTTGCTTAACAACCTCCCACTGCAATGGCGTTCCGGTGTATAACAGTAATAACATTAGGTGCAGTTAGTGGTGTACTACTACTCGGTTAGGCTGGTTCTCAGTCTTTCCCTTTCCTTATTTTAAAGTACTTTGTCAGTTAGGGCATTGCAGTTCATCTAATAGTCTTCCTCTAAAAACCGGGCGAGGACACCCCTCTGGTTCGTAGTACTATTGAACATACAATTACTTGTTCTTCTAGGATATTCTACAACCACATTGAATGTGCCGTTGTATCCAGAAATATTCATAGAACATAGGTAGTTCCGAGCAAACTTGTCCTTTTACTATTAGAATTCCATTTCTTATTCCTGACACACCATGTCTACACATCAGTGTATGGTGTAGTCGTTTGAGACTTAATCTCAATCTTTGATTTATGCTATGTGTTATTTAGATAGGTGACAGCCTCCGCGAACAAGTCGCAGGCTTCTAATGGATATACTTTGAAGGTCCCCCATAATAGCTTTGTGTCTAAAAACACTTTGCTTTTATGGCACATCAAGTATTCTTATCCATCTTCGAGTATCCTTTGAAAGAACTACTCGTACCTTTCTAATTACACATGTTACTGCATTAATCATAAATCATTCTCAATACTTGTCCGAATTCTATTCTTTATCCAGAAAGGTTAACTCAGTTGTATCAACTCCCAAAATTTGATTCTTAGGTCGGGAGGTCCATTCCTCCAACTATAATTGATCAAATCAACTTCGACCTTTTGAATCCCCTTTTGAATAGATAATACCAAGTTCAAGAATTCACAAGTATAATGATTGATAAGAAAATACATCTAATAAGTAAAACAAGTTATACATAACGGTTTGTTGCATCGTGGTAGACTAAGGATTCATCATTCATATATTGTTATCTAATGTATCAGAATAGATAACGCCATTATTTCTTATCTAAATCATTCAATGATTAAAGAAATAAATATCCATTCATTAATAAAGAAAACCAGAACAAAAGTTCTTTTTCAAAATAAAGGGGTACATAAAGCAATAACTTTAAAATGAAATCCTAAAACAGATAAATGTCTTCCACTGCAACCGCTGCTACCCCAACAGCTTCGCCCATGTAGACTCGAACTCTTCTTCTCTAAGTCGCCGGGTTTTCTGGAACCCCTGCACATACCGTCAGTGGTTCCATATCTACACACCAGAATTCTGGTAGATAATACCGCTGACTATGTTTTTACGACTAAAGAAAAATTCGTACCTCTGAGAGGACATTCAGACTTCCAGTGTCCAAACTTGTTGCATCGGAATCACTTGCCCCTTGGCTTACTAGCCCCCACTCGTGGTCCATTCCTCTTGGCACCACTGGGTTTCATGGCTTGCTTCCTTTTCTTGCCCCTACCTCCAACAGCTTTCAAGCTTTTGGACTTGGTAGCTACAAGCGCTTGAGACTTGCCCTTCTTGTAGATCCCCTCTGCCGCCTTCAGTTCAGTCAGGAGTTGCGCAAGAGTATAAGATAGTTTACCCATATTATAGCTCATACGAAACTGCTCAAAACTAGGGGTCAGAGACTGGAGTATGATGTCGACTTGCGTCTCACCATCAATCATAGCTCCTAGGACCTCCAATTCATTCAACAGACTCATCATCTTGAGAACGTGCTCCTCAACGGGCGTTCCTTCAGACTGAGTAGTCGACATGAGGACTCTCATGGATTCTTGCCTACCCGCACGGTCATGATGCCCAAACATCTCCTTGAGGTTAAATAACATATCCTCGGCAGTGTTCATCGACTGATGCTGGGTTTGGAGTACATTTGACATAGAAGCCAAAATATAGCACCTAGCCATTTCATCAGCCTTTTTCCACTTCCGATATGCTTCTTTTTCCTCATCAGTTGAGGCAGCCGTGGGTTCAGCAGGGCATTGCTCATAGAGTACAAACTTGTACTCTTCAGCAGTCAGGACAATGTCTAAATTTCTCTTCCAATCAATGTAGTTTGGACCAGTGAGTTTTTGTTCCTTGAGTATCATAGAAAGTGGATTCATAGCTATTCTCTAAACCTATAAGCACATGTAAACAAACAATCAATTTAATGTCCGATATTATCTCCCTCAAATAATATCATTAAATTACTAATTGCGTCTAAAATCACATCAGGTAAGGCAAGCCACGTGGTGTGGACGTTTACCCACCCAAATGATTTAGCAATTAGATTTTCTTTGGTCATACATCGATTATAGCGTAACTTCGTGGTGAAGAATACTATAACGCGTATCTAAGTGTAAACCATCACTCAGCACTAAAGTACATCGCTTGGAATTGCTACGTCACCGCAAGCCACGTGGTGTGGACGTTTACGACAATTTCACAACTCTTCACAATCACTTATAACTGTCTACATCAATTAATCCAAAATCCGTTAGCATAGCAAGCCACGTGGTGTGGACGTTTACTACGCCAAGAGACTTTTATAATTGACTCCCAATTACAAGATCCATTCGATTTCGTAGATCAAGACTCGGAGAATCATAAGTGAAACTCGAAGTTTCTAACCAGTGATTCACCATGCGAACGACCCTATCTCTCATAAATGAGGGAGCCGAGCAGACAATCGATCCATCTATCAAAGAATGGTACGAAGGTCTCTAATTTGTGTCATCCACATGACCAAGTGGCTTTGGCTCCATTCCACTCCCCGGGGTGAGAATGAGTCGACTTGAAGTCAGTTTCAGAAAGACAAATTAGGCATTGTTTGATAAACTTGATCAATGTTTCTTGTAAAAGGAATTACAAGAATTCTCCTCCAATGACTCGTCTATACGAACTTCGAAAGTCCATAAGAGTCACCAAGAGAACAGCAATGGAGACCATGGGAATGTTTCCATCCCCTCTCCCACTTAGCTTTTTACAATAAAGGGATACGCTATCTAGTGCATAAAATAAACACATATAGCATGCATAAAGCAATAAAGCACATAGATCACATAGTCAAAATAATGCTAGAAAAATTATTTTCCCGACTATCATGGCTTTATTCCATCTTCATATGCATCTTCTAGTCTTCAGTCTTCGTTTCTTGAATGCTCCATGTGACGAGAATATTAATCTCTAATATTTAAATCTATTTATTTTTAATTAATCCAAAAGTTACTTAATTCGAAAATTAAGTCAATTGAATATATCAAAAATAAAATTAAATATTATTAATATTTTTATTTATTTATTTTCCCATCTAATTCTATTAAATCTCTAAAATAATCTACACAAGTAAAACTTGGAATATTCTAGAAGACTTCTATAATAGAATAAGGAAATAAAATAAACTAGGACTCTTCTACTTTCCATTATTAATTAATTTCCATCTAATGAAAAATTTCCAATAATAGGAATAATCAAATAGGAAATAAATTAATATCAAATCAATTAAATTCCTAATCCATGATTGTCTCCATAAAGGAAATAAAACAATAGGAATAAAATTAATTATAATTAATTCTTTTCCTAATCCATGAGAGTTTCCGAAAGGAGAACACTCAAATAGGAAAACCGAATTAATTTTAGGAAAGTGAATCTTGGTAGGAATAGCATGGGATTGGGAGACCCCACGCCATCCCCACCGTCGACCTCCACCGCCCGGGACCACCGCCGCCGCCGCCCCCAGCCCACGCGCCACCACCACCGGTGGCCGGCGTGGCCGGAAGCCCTAGCGGGCAGCCCCTTCGATGGGGTCGATCGATCCTCATGGGGATTGATCATGGGGATGATCGACCCCCCGGTTTTTCGTCCCCTTCGTCTTCGTCACACGTCTTCGTCTTCCGGCGATCGTTCCAACATCGAACCAACGTAAATAAATTACAAAAATTTAATTACACTATCCGGTATCGATTCTATACATGAAATCGACCCTATACATTTTCCGGAAAATAAAGAACGTAATAATAAATCCTAAATTCGATCAACCCCCGAATTTTTACTATTACAAACATTCATCCACAAAAACGAATCTCGACATGTCTGAGAGTTTAATAAATGAATAATCATGATAATTAATTAACACAATAATTAAATCCAACCATGATAGCCGGAAATCCTGCAAGGTAGAACAATAATCGAACATATACATGAACACGAAACCAAACACTCTGATACCAATTGCTGGGATTCGATGTCCCGGGGTATCAAAAATTGCGGAACCGATAACCCCGAACGAAATCCCGTCGCCGGAAACCGAACGCGAACGCCACGATGTCCGGAGCTCGACCCGAGCATCGCCGCGGGATGAACCCGCGGCTAAATCCTAGCCGAGCCCCACCGCGGGCTCGCGATCGAGTTCGATCGCATGGGCTGCTCCGGCAGCCCCGGGCGGTGAGTCCGGCGACTCACCGCCATCACAGGAGGCGGGGGGAACCACCAGCCGCGGCACCAGCCCGCGGTAGTCCCCCCGGCGATCGAGCGAAGGGCTCGATCGCCCCCAGCCGCGGCGTCCAGCCGCGGCTTCTCTCCTTGCGCGCACCACCGGCGGAGGGAGGCCGGGGGGTTCGTCCCGCCGTGGCACCAGCCCACGGCCGAACCCCCAGCGATCGACTTCACGTCGATCGCTTGCCCCGGCGCCCAGCCGGGGCTTCCCCTCACTCCCGCGCGCCGGCGGTCGAACCCTAGGGTTCGGCCGCCCCTTGTTCGATCCCGACGGGGATCGCGAGATCCCCGTATCCCGGTCTCGACGTTCCCGGATCGTCTTGTTCATGTATACATCACAATTAACAAGCATATAATCATAGAGGGGGTTCTCGATTATATTACCTCGATTCGTTGTACGGAGAAACGAAATCAAACGATGACCTTGCGATCTTCCTACGTATTCCTTGCACCTCGTCCGAACGTCGTGTGGGCGACGATCTATCGGACTCCTATGGATCTCCTTCACTCTTCTAGACTTTATGATTGGCGTAGGTTAAAATTGTGTTGTGAAAAAGTGAAGACCATGTAGTGCTTATATAGGCTACGTAGGGGATCAAAAGGAGATGAAATATTGGGCTTCTAATATTGAAGATTAAATTGGGTCCAACCCAAATCCATTAATCCTTATCAATATTAATTTTATTTATTTTCCACTATATAAATAAAATTGTACTTCCAATATTTATCCATATTATATCAAATAATATTTCTCCGGTTAGTATTATTTATTCCGTGTATTTAAGATTTAAATATCCATGAATAAATTTATTTATTGCTCAATAAATTATATTCATCTCTTATATCCGAGACTAGTACCGTTCAACCATTATTATTGTGCGGAACGAATCCACTCATGAGGTTTACACAATAATTCCTTATGAACTCATCTCGGGGATATTATCAACCCTTCCGGGATACACTTTCCCGTCAAGTATTCACGGCATGTCATATATAAAATATAGCGACCCAATTTTACCGGTAATTAACCCAATAATTAAATCGGTTAATTCCTTTGGATAATCAAAGTCTCTAATATTAAATATACACACCCGCAATAATATCGGGGATTAAGAATAAAATACTCTGAGATTTAAATTGATTATCCAAGGCAATCCTAATCAATAAATCTCAAACGATCCGCCCAATACACCAAGTGTACAAGTGTGATAAAATAATTAAGATAAATTATTTTCTCTCTCACACAACGACTATACCGATGGATTGGTCCGTGTCCATCTAGGTCGTGAGCAACTGTTCGATTAAATACGAGTAACCGATAGTATGATCTTCTGTGTGCCCATGCACACCATACTAACTACAACGTATAAAATCCAGGACTATATTTTGCATAATTAATTAACAATTATTAAATGCAAATAATTTTTTATTAATTAAATAGATTAAATGCTATGACCGGGAGTTTACCGATACTTAAATCTAGACATTAAGTACACAACTCCAACACACTCATGTTGCATAGATCCATAATACCAAGTAACGGAGGACGCCTGATCATTCCCCCGGCTCCCCTCTTCGAAAGGTAGCACATGGACGCTATAGTTTAAGACCCTCTCCCATCACACTTCGGAGGACGCAAGTGCACCTTGCTCCCCTTTCTCCCCTCTGACTGCTGTAATGAGTGTCTGTTGCATTTCATATAAAGCTAAAATTCGTCTGGAGGACGCTGGATCATTCCCCGGCTCCCCTCTGATTGCAGTTGAGCCATTAGTTATTGAGTATTGCCATGATTCTTCACTTCACACGCTTAAGAATTCTATCACTTGTGCGACATTAACTCAACCAGTGTGTTCCGACGAAACACGTTGTTGAAACTTTGTGATTGCGACGAAGGACGAGTGAAATTCTTTCTATATACTTCGGTCCGTAACACCGGTTTTTACTCATGAGAGATGTTTATTATACCTCAATGTTTTTATCACCTTGTGTGAAAATTTTTTTTGGTTGGGCAACAATGCATGAATTGTCTTTAGGAATGAAAATTTCTGCTTCTACTGCCTCGTTTCACCTCCTGACTCTATGTTAAATGTGTATGAATGTTTTTTATTGTGGGTAACGTGAGGTGTGATAACCCGGGATGTGTTGGTTTTTGATCTTGTATTTTTGCAGATCTGCCAGCATCATGTGGATTCTATCTCAACATGGATTTTCATCATGAAGAATCCTTGAACAAACACCATGCGTCATTTGCACTTTTGCGTTGCAGATCGTGTATGCGCTCGTGCGCTGCAGATAGCCTTTGCGCTCGTGCGTTGCAATTCAGCCCTCCAGGCGTCTTATATGATCCGAGTATCATGCACTGTTGACGACTTAGAGCAACTGCGCTCAACTGTCCATGCGTCCATGCTTCCTTGCGCTCATGCGCACATGCGCCCGCGCGCTATGCACGTGTCTTGAGACGCTCGATTTTGATACTTCGCGTTTTTTTATATATAATGATATTGGGCCTCGTTTTCATGCCATTGGGCTGTTTTCTGGTAGAAAGCCCACTCGTTTTTGGCCCAATCGGACTTCTAGGGTTTGAAACCTATAAATAGTCCTCGTTTTTCATTCATTATTCTGTTTACGCTTTCAAATACTCTCTAACTCTCAAGAACTCTCAAGAACACTCATAATTTTCTTCGAAAATTTCACTAAGTATGAATTATGATTTGCTATTTCAAAGTTAAATTTCTTGTTTGTTCTTCATTTCTTTGACTCTCTTAGGATTTTCTACTTTCGATTTTGTGTTTGTCAATCAAATTCAAAACTTTTCTAACACTTGATCTTGTGTTTGTGTGTTTCGACTCAGGCAAAATGTCTCACTCAACCGCTAATGACTCAAACATTGTGATGCTTGAATATTTGACGCAACGACTCAAAGACGCACCTACGTCTGAGAAGGATGAAGCATACGCTGAGCTGAAAGCGCATAAAGTGCTTATGGCGTCGCAAGCAACGAGCCAGCTGCCTTCGCCCACTGCGTCGCTCAAAACTATTTCCGAGTCAAAGGACGGCGCGCGTTCGACATCCAAAGAATCTGAGAAATCGTCGGGTATTCCGAAATCTTCGGACTCTGGGTCGCGTAGGAGAAATGTTATCAAAATTCCGACTGGAAAAATCAGAACTTCTATGGGTATCCTCTCACCCAAAACTATTCAAGAAAAAGTTAATGCTGGTGAGTTGGTGTGCAAGGGTTTTACACCAAAGTCAAAATATGCTTGAACCCATTGCTGAGGACGCATCAATCGTTAGCACGTCTGTCTCGACTCCTTTGTCACTAAAAAAGATATCGCTGCAAAGGCGTTTTTTGAATCGTCTATCATGCCACCGCCTGAACTCATGAGTGCACCTGGCACTCATTCTGTCCTGTCTAAGGCATCTCCCAAGCAGCGTGTCAAATATGTTGAGTCTATTGACGAGATTCCTGCTCCTTACTCGTCTGAGTTCTACAATAAAGCTCATGAAGAACGGTTCAATGAGATGCAGATCATGGAAATTCACACTGACAAAACGTTCAGCAAAGGGCAGTTTGAGAATGTTCGAATCACGAAGATGTTGCGTGAGATGTCTCTATTCCATGCTGCTGCGTTCCCCTATTACTACTCAACCTATATCACCCGCGTTTTCTACGCGTGCATTGACGACGACTTCATCAACAAGAAAAGTCCGATGTTCGGACGATTTATGTTTCGAGGAAAAGTGTACAAGTTCCAACCTTGTGACATCAATGAGTTTCTGAAACGTGCCCATATTCATTGCAACTGGACGCAACCCACGAAAGAGGTTGTCCAACAAGATTTGAAGATTGGAACCTTCCTAACTTCCGGGAAAAAGAAGACTCAACTCCCGAAAGTTGAAAATCTTACAACTATGTTTGGCTTGCTTACACGCATCGTTGCGTCCAACTGGTGTCCGCACGCGAACAATAAAACCCTCACCCCGCTCATCCTACATGTGTTGTATCGGCTCGGCACGAAGCAGCAGATCAATGTTGGTTTGATGCAATTTATTGAGATGGCAGAGATTGTGCGAACGCCGAATGACAAGCTGACTTCAGACATGATTCTTCCGTTCCCATGTCTTATTCTGCACATGATGTTGAAACAATATTTTGAGTACAATCTCGATGAAACAGCAATTGAACATCTCATCACCGAACTACCTGAAGCAAACAAAGCGTCGCAACGACCTCCCGTGGAAGAAGTTTGTTGATGAAGCGCTTGTGCCAGAACCCAAAACTCCACCACCGTCTCCCTCTGCGTCGCCTAAGCGCTCGGCGTCGAAGCGTCCAGGTGCCAAGCGCAAAAGCGTTAAAACGCCAGGTTCCCCTGCCTCCAAGCGTGCTAAAATTGAGACGACTGAGAACGAGAATCAGGAGCAGTCGCGCCCCTCTGGCTCGCGTTACTCCAGACATCCAATGGATGGAGACTACTCCATCGTGTCGTCCCGCCTAGTGAACGATCTCATTGCCAAATCAAAAAACCTTGCTCGGAAGTGCGAAGCTAACATTCGCACTCAAAATGAGGTTCTGGACGCCGAAGATGAGTTCTATGCGTCTCTTGATCGTTATCACCAGGCAGCACGTCAAGGGGGAGGAATTGGATGTTCCGGTAAGGAGCCGCTGCGCAACACCTATCTCTACAGCGTGATGGAAGACATCATGCACGATATTGGGATGACAGCGACACTGGAGGACGCTGGAGTGGACGAAAATGTTCAAGTTGTGCCATCAACTGATGCTGCTCAGGCGTCCATGCCAAAAGCGACGAAGAAATCACTTACTGTTGAGATTCCTATTCCAGGATTTTCAGATGTCGAAACAGGTGGTTCACAACCAAACATTCCAATTATTGGAAATCCTCTTGTGTCTGCAGGTCTGGAAAGCGATGTTCAAGCGCTGCGCTCGCCACACTCGTTTGGTGCCGACAAAACGCCAACTCCCCAAACGACGAAGAGCGCGATTGAAGCGCAAAAGAGAATGGATAAAGGGAAGGAAGTTGTGGTTGAAAGTGATGATGAAGAAGAAGATGGCGATGGAAAATCGGACGATGACGAAGCATTCACTGAGCCAATCACACATAGACTGATTGATGAAGACGACGAAGATTACGTCGAAATTGACAATGCTACCGATGATGAAGGCGCACAGGACGCGTCACCATAATTTCTGTTTCTGTTTCGATTCAAACCCTTGAACAATTTTTGTTTTTGGTTTGTAATCTTGCATGCATCAAACTCGTATCTATTGCATGCATGTTTTTGTTGGAACTTCGGTTCTACTGAACTCTGAACTTTTTATGCTTGTGGGTTTTTCGAACCTTGAACTTATTTCATGCTCTCTATGCTTTTGATTGAATTCAAGTTTTAGTTAAGTTTTTCTTACTTAGCATTCTGTTTCTTATTTCTCTTGATTCATGATTGTTTGGTTGAGGGGGAGTGTTATATAAACTCAGCTGTTTCACGAGTTGTGCCAAAAAGGGGGAGATTGTTAATGTATGTTTTGGCGTCGACTCGTTTGTGTGTTTGTTGCTTGTTGTGTATGCAGGTAAACAGCTGAGCGCATGAACACCCAGCCCGGAGCGCCAAGCGCACTTGCGCTCAAACCAGGAAGCCGAGCGCATGAGCGCCCGAACGCATGGAGCGCCGAGCGCATGAGCGCACCAGAAGAGCGCTGAGCGCATTTGCGCTCCGAGGCATATCCGAGCGCATGAATGCGCTCCAAACCGTGTGACGAGCGCATGCGTTGCGCTGCGCTCTCTTGCGCTACACAGGTTGAGGCGTCCATCCGGAATTCAGGCGTGCAAGATTCTAAAAGCGTTGCGTCAACATTTCCTCCATGCAATGAAGATGACGATGCGTTCAACTTCAACACTTAGAAGAATTTCAAGATCAAGTGAAGTTGAAGCGTTGAGGTGCATTGGAGCTAAGTAAAAGTTGAAGCGCTCAAGAATTCATGTGCTCAAAGAATTCAAGAATCAAGAGTCGAAGATTCAAGATTCAAGATTCGAAGATTCGAAGATTCCAAGAGCGTGACGTCAAGAATTTCCGTGTGACGTCAGCCCGGCGTTTACACGTGCGAACTCCGGTGGTTACACGTGCAAGACACCTATAAATACCCGTGACCCCAATTTGGAAAATCACTTCTCTTAATACACTTTCCGAATTAGGTTTTTGCTTAGTTTGTTTTTAGTTGGAGATTTCATGTGTTGCGCTGTGCGCACTGTGTTTGAGTTTTCGTTGTAGTGTTGTTCGCTTGACGCAACATACTAGGGTTATGTGACTTAGCTCAAAGCGTTTAAGTGTTGGGATTCTAGAGTGTGGGAGTGTTGCGTCACTTGGACTGCCTCTAGTATTCGTTTGCCTACCGTTCTCTACTTGTAATAGTTTTATTTTTATTTTCAATGCAATGAAATCAATTACATAAACACTAGTGTCAAACTCTCTTGGTTTACATTACTTCAAGTTTGCAACTGAGCTGAACTGTGTGAGCGGCTGAGCGTCTGAGTTGCATTGCGTCTGAGCGTCTGAGTTGCATTGCGCTGAGCGTCTGAGTTGTATTGCGTGTGAATGCCTGAGTTGCAACTGAGCTGAGTCGTCTGAGCGCCTAAGCGCATTGAGCTGTGAGTGTCTGCGCTGCATCAACTGAGTCGTGTGCACGCCTGAGTTGGAACTGAGCTGAGTCGTCTGAGCGCCTGAACGCATTGAGCTGAGTCGCATTGCGCTGAATTGCATTGCGCTGAGTTTGACACGTCAAGTATTTCATACTTAGCCAATTTCACGAAAAATTGGTATACTACGTCGAAGACGTAATTTCAGACTTCTTAATAAATTCGGAGACCCCATTAAAAATTGTAAGGTAGGACGGATTACGGATTAATCTTTCCTTATGCAGCCATAATATAGAATCCAAATTTCGCATATCTACAATGCAACGACATAATCTTCCTAAAAGATTGTCTCCGTCAACTCTGACCTTAAACATAAACTCGTTTTCATTAAGAGATGATACAACCGCATGAGTTACTTTTTTTATACTTTCAGTCGAAGATGTTACAATATGATCGCCGCCATTATCCTTGTATACATAAAGATACATTGCATTATTAATTAATTAATTAATATAATAAAAAATACAGTTATAAAATGACATAAAAATATAATTACATAAAAAATTGATATATATATGTAGGAGAGAATTAAATACCGAGAGGATTTAAAGAACCAATAGATCAGCTGATTTCTGATTTAGAAATAATGCAACTCCATTCATCAATAGAAAATTCGCGAAGTGCTTTCCGTCATGAACTTGGAGATGAATTTTAAACTTGTTGTGAACGATGACAAAAATAGCACACAAAATTGCAATAATTGACATTCTGTGAATGATTGCATGTGGGACAAATTATGTAATACCAACATCGCTCGGACAGTTTTTCATAGATTTTAAAAGGTGTACAAATTTTAATATAATAACAATTATAAATCAATTATTTATTACACATATATAATAAAAAAATGTATTTAGATCTATAAACATTAAATTCAATAATATACCTTTAGTAAAACTGAACGAAAGAATTGACATCAAACAAAGAAGAATATAACCAAGACATAGATTATGATTAATAAAGATTTGAAATATACAAAGATCTCTAGACAATTAGAAGAGGGATGGAAAAGAATGAACGAAATAGAATTAAAAAATCACAAAATAATTTAGTACTATAAATAAATAGTAGTATAATAGAATAAACGTAATTAAAGTAAATAAATAAAGAATAAATGTAATATTCTGAATATTCCTTATTTAAATAAATCAAAATATATTAATTTAGTTTCCGTGATTAATTAAATAATGATTTTTTTTTAATTTATTAATTTATGGTAAAATATTTTTTAATGCTGCATAATTAAATTAATATAAATAGAGGATAATATTATTTCTAATGGTAAATTAATAAAAAATTGAATTATTATTATTTTATTTTAAATTAATTAAGTCGACCTTTGAATTTATTTAGTTGCTTAAAATAAGGAATAAATTTACCATACATATAATTAATAATATTATTGATATATAATTTTAGTTGTCCTTTGAATTTATCTTGCTTGGAATAGATTTATCATACTCATAATTAATAATATAATTGATATATAATTTATAATCAAGATAATAAAAATTTTATTTGATTTCTCTAATCAAGCATATAATTTTATTTTATAAATTTATAATATTATTTATACATCAAATATGGTAGGAATACTAATTGATATAATAATTATTTTTGTAATTTATTACTTTAATTATATGTAATTCCTATAATTAAAATACATAAATTAAATCACAATTATTATTATTATTTATATATAAAAAAAGATCGAACTAAAATACATAAATTATTTTTAAATTTATTTCCGTTAATAAAAAAAAATCTAATAATAAACAATTTTTTTTGTACAAAAATAATAATAATCGATTGTATTATTAATGTTTTTTCAATTATTCAATAATTATTAAATACAATTTTATTTCATTAACTCAATCAAAGATTTTAATTCTGTTTATTGTTGCGTAAGTTACAACATAAACAAAATTAGAATACAATTAAATAGAATTATTGTAAATTATGTTTTATAAATTAAAGTAAATAGATAAAATACATCATAAATAAAATGAGAACAAACTACCCTAAAATTACAACAAATTGAGTAAATTAAATCATAAATAAAATTAACACAAACTACTTTAATTTTATTAGGAATATAAACAAAAACTTGGAATTCATTTAAAATTTGTGCTTTCCAATGTTTCGATCTTTGTTCATTGATTGTTCAATTAGTAGAGTATTTTACTTTTAATTAAACCAACCAAATAAATAGTTATGAAAAAACTTTCAAAATAAACAAAAAAGAATAAGAAATCCAAAAGTTCTGAAAAAAAAAATCATCAAAAAAAATAAAAAATTCAAAAAACTTAAAAAAAATACAAAAATCATTATTAAATAAATTATAATAAACAAACGGTAATATTAATTAGTAAAAAAATACTTAAATTGAAAGCTCCAAAAAATAAAAATATTAATGATCAAACAATAATATTAAAAGTAAAATTCAAATTAGTAAAAAATGTAAAAAAATAAAAATATTAATAATCAAACAATAATATTAAAACTAAAATTTAAATTAGTAAAAAATACTTACATTTAAAGCTGCAAAAAATACAAATATTAATGATCAAACAATAATATTAAAATTTTAAATTCTAGTAACAGATACTTACATTTAAAGGCTACAAAAAATAAAAAACATTAATTATCAAACAATTAAATTTAAATTAAAATCGAATTAGTAAAATAATATTTACTGCAAAAAATACAAAAAAACAACAAAAAAAACAAAAAAACTTACATACAACTTTAAAAAAAATGTGAGTATGAACAAATAAAAAAATAGCTTAAATGAAAACAAAAATACAAAAAAACAAAAAAAAATAACAAAACTTACATAAACAAAAAAAAAATAACAAAACTTACGTAGAGCTCTGCAAAAAATAAATAAATGTGAGCATTAACAAATAAAAAAATAGTTGAAAGGAAAAGTGAGAGATATGGAGTGAGTGAAATGACGTTTTTTTATAAAGACACAGATTTGAAGTAAGGTTTGATAATTATTATTATTTTTTAAATATAATAAATTTGTATTAACTTAAATTTCGATATTATTGTTGTATAATATGAATTAATTAATTATTCAATTAAATAGGATAATTAGGATAATTAATTTTATTAGTATAATAGAATTAACTTAATTATATGAGATAATTAAAGTGATATTTTGAATATTTTAAGTTAATATTTATTAACATGAAGGATAAGGAGATAATTAAGGAATAAAAGTGATATTTTGAATATTTCAAGTAAATATTTACAGTAAGAAGACTATAAATATAAATTATATTATATAAATAAATAAATAATTACGCTAATTAATTAAAAATAATCGCGCTAATTAATTAAAAATAATTACGCTAATTAATTACGTTAAAAATAATAATTAATAATGATCAAACACAAATTTAATCTAAAAGTTTCTTTATTAATAGGTGTGAATACAAAAAAAATCAAACGGTTAAAACATATGACACCTAAGACAATTGCTAGCTGAATTATATATTATAAGGATATTGTTTGTAAAATTAATTAAATTACTAAGTGAAAATATATTTTCACATTAATATAATTATTGCATTACTTAAATGATTTTGATTTATTAATTTCAGCTAAAAATATTATAGTATAGTCATATGGGACTAATAAAAAATAATTACAATTACTATACTTAAATATTAATTATTATAAATATTTAAAATTTAAATTAATTTAATTAAACAAAGTCAAAGTTGTTGAAAGATATTATTCCTAGTATTATGCTCTTACGCAAATCTCTCAACTTGTATTTTGACATTTTCCATACCAAAAACTCTTCTCTTTCATATATACATCCCCTCGGTCGATATTGATTCACAAACAAACCAACATATACATAAACACCAAAACTAGGTCATCCGATGAGATCCCCCATTGTCACCCTCGTCTTTTGTCCTCTCTCCGCCGTCACACAAATCGACGACCACAGTTGTCCAAGGTCTACGTCTCATCCTCCGAGCCGCTTTCGTCTTCACCGGATTCGAGTCGGCGCCGCTGCTGCTGCTCTATATACATCTCTCTCTTTCGATCTCTGTAAGTTGCAGATTCGATTAGTTTCGACTATTACATTTTTCTAATTTAGGGTTTTTTGGTTTGAACCGGGCCTGATTGAATTAACTCATTTATTACGTGCACAAAAGTACTATTTTCAAACCCACATAAACCCAACCAAGTACATGCATAATAATCTTAAGCATGTTCACGCCCACTTAATAGTTATTCTAATAATATATCATCAGCACAATAGTTATGGTTGTTTGTTTGTTTGTTGTAGAATATGATACAGTATTTATATACATATATGACAAATATTATTTATTTTACAAACATGTCCAAAAGATTAAGTATTGTACAGCTTAATTATACATGTACGTAGGAGTTGATACACGAGGCTTAAGTTTGACCTTCGAACTTAGATCGAAGAGGACTTTTAATTTAGGAGCCATCGACTTAAGAGCGAACATCCTTCGAGAGGTAAGGATTTTCTTATCTCTACTTAATGCTTATTTCTAAAGTATGTGCTAATTGATCCTTATATATATACATTAATTTTTAGCCTAATTTATATAAATAAGATTTACGGATTTCGAGGATTATGCATGATTGCACGAGCATTCATTCACCATCTTTTCGTTAAGTCAAGTTTTGCATTGTCAATCGAGCATAGTTTTAAGTCCGATGCAATTTCCCGTGTCCGAGGATGCTACAGCCATCGATAGAGGAAGACTTCCAAGAACTAAAGTCTAAATTCGAGGTGCTCCAACAGCCCCAAGCGGTACTATTTCCTCCTTCGCTGATGAACTTCGTCGAGGTAAGATCAAATGACCTGCAGTTTCAGCGAGGAAGGCCTGACGAAGATGTCAAATTACTTTCGATTTGAACTCCTCTAGTGCCCAACCTTAGCGACGCCGCTCTAACATTAAAGCTCAGCCAATTAATCCCAACTCATAAGGTCAGCCCACTACATTCAGCCTAAATCCTTTATTTTGTATTTATAAAATATTCTACGTATAACCATGATCACTTCGTCCGATCTTTAGAGGATCAAGTGTTTTGAAAGTCGATTCAACTCGATTTTTTTAAAGTCGATTTAACTCAATTTTTAGAGGTAGAGTAATCAAAAAACACCCTTGCTCTTCTCAACTCACTTGTTTAAACTCTCACTTTGATTACTTGTTTGCTACTTGCTTTATTGCTTACTTGTTTTAGTTAATTGATCACAAACTCTCTTGCAAACCCCCCCTTAGATGTTAATGATCTTTCACTTTTCAAAACTCGAACTAAAGATACACAAAATAACGTTCACGTGCCGATAGTATTGCTTCTCGAGAGATCGACTAGTGGATTTACTTTCGTAAATCTTTCGAATTTTATAAATAAAATTTGACCAATGATCACTTTAAATTTGGAAATAAATTATGTATTTTATGTTAATAACTAAATAAATATTAAAATAATTTATAATTAAAATAGGTGTTGTTGATAGGCGTTTTCTCAGGCCCAAGTATTATGAACCCTCGACCCATTTGCCAAAACGAGACCCCATGGCCCAATAAGTAGGGGCCAGGTGGTGATCATTTTCAGGAGCTTTGTGGCCATGTGAGGTTAATTCTGACACCAATTGCTCGTCGTTGTCGGAGTTATTATCCACCATTATAATTTTATTTTTCTTTCGTTTGTGATTTAGTTCAGACTGCAACAGAGTTAAATCTAAAACTCATCCATATTCCTTCGTCAATTCTGCATGATCTTCAGCGAAAGCGCTTGCTCTCACAATATGTATCTTAAGAAAATTAAATCGAACTTCCAGTTTGATTGATTCTATACCAGACACCATTACAACATACTAAACAAACAATCGATAAATAGAAACATCTATAACTTATTTCTTCTCACAACTCAATAAATTGAAACAAAAAAAAAAAAGAGGACAAAAGGTACATGGGATGAGATTCATTACCTGAAACTTGCACCGTGTAATAAGTGAAAAGCATAGACGTCTCTCTTATCAAATTTTTGTGTGAAAGGGAAAAACCCCGTCACCCACCACTAAGTCAACCTTTCCCTGTCAAATAATTTACGTGGTGTTCTTTTTCTTCATTCTCAACCACCAAAATTACCTTTTCATAACGCTTCGACAAATGATAAACACAAAAGTTTATCGGTAGATCCCACAATTAAAAACTATTCGAATCAGTTTTTAATTGAGGGATCTACCGAGAAACTTTTCTGTTTATCATTTGTTAAAGCGTGATGGGAAGGTAATTTTGGTGGTTGAGAATGAAGAAGAACACGATGCAAATTATTTGGCAGAGAAAAGTGGGCTTAGTGGTGGATGGCGGAGTTTTTTCCTTTCACACAATTGGCTGAGGGAGAAGTCTATGTTTTTCAAGTTATTGAGCAGTGCAAGTATAAGGTAATGAATCTTTTCGCCTGTACCTTTTGTCCTCTTATTTTTGTTTCAATTTCTTCAGTTGTGAGAAGAAATAAGTTATAGATGTTTTCATTTATCGAGTGTTTGTTGAGTAAGATGTAAATGCGTTCTGTATAAAGTCGATCAAATTGAAAGTGCAATATCATTTTCTTAAGGTACACATTGTGAGAACAAGAGTTGACTGAAGATCATGAAGAGCTGCTAAAGGAAAATGGAAAAGTTTTATATTTAACTCCATTGCAGCCCGAACTAAATCACAAACGAAAGAAGAAAAAATTAATAATGGTGGATAATAAATCCAAAAAACAACGAGCGATTGGTGCCAGAATTAACCTCACATATCTCCGAATCTCCCCTTGATTTCAAAGATGTGAAAACCTTTGACGATTCAAGATCCAAGTCAACAGTGGAGTTTTTTTTTTTTTTTTTAATTTATTCTTATTGTTTCTTTAATCTATTCTTATTGTTTCGGATTTGCAACAAAGTATTACGGAGGAGTATTTTTATATACAATCGCTTAATATAGACCATTTATTTGTATAAAATTCCAAGTACTGCAAATTCATTTCTTTATAAGATGACATTGTTTGACCCAAATGTTGTAACTATTTTAAAATTAACTACGGATATTTAGATCTTCAACATGGATTTAAACACCCCTACGATTATTACACCTACTTACATTAGAGCTGCACAAGCGGACGGGTTGGGCCCGACCCTTCCTTGCCCGCCCGCCATCCGAGCTAAAAAAAATGTAACTTGTAAAACCCGCAGCCCGACTCGCCTGACACACGGGAGTGACCCGAGCCGGGCTAGAATTCATTTTCTAAAGCCCGTCAACCTGCATTGGCCCGAATTCACAGCCCGCCCTTGACCCACCTCGTTCAGCCTTTACCTATACTTCAATTTTGGCCCAACCCAAATATACATCTTTGATCCAATACCCATTCACTAAAGCAACCCAATAATTAACCTCCAACCCATTAGCTTACATAAACTTTCCACTCTCTTCGCCCAATAAATATTTATAAAGACCAATATAAATTAAGTCAATGGTCAATGCACATCACTCGGGTTCGAAATTTTTTGGCCCGCGGCCCGGCCTAGTTAACCACGGGCTGGGCTGTGGGTCTAGATTCTACAACCCACAGCCCGCGAAACCCGGCCCATCCCGCCCGTTGTGCAGGTCTAACTTACATTTTATAGCTATATTACTACACCCCTTTAAAATATCAATTATGCCCTTTTCACATAAAAACTAAGGTAAATTACATTTTCATACATAGGGTTGCTCACTTTTTACACTTCCAACATTTGTCTTGTGGGTCTTGTAGGTCTTTTCATAGTCACGGTTTTAGTTCACGTAGTCACGTAGTCATTTTATTTTAATCTATACGTTCTCTTAGGTAAATTAAAAAAAATATTTATCTCTCCATAAATATCGGTTATTCTTAATGTAGTCTAGTCAAAATATTTTTCAAATTACGAATATATATATTCAACTTACATTATATTAGATTATTTCGGAATTTAAAATGTCGAAAAGTTTGAGTGATATTTTCTATTGATTTATAATGATTTAATTTTATCAAATTGATTTATACAAGAATTTAAAATGTTTTTTTATAGCAATTAGGGTTAATTAATCGGTAGCCTTTCGTTGTATTTATCGAAATTTGGAGTTGAAGAAAAATCGTTTAGTTGAATTTTTTGAATTTTGTGAGAGTACATTTGTTTTTTTCAGAAATTTCCTATTCAAATTTTTTAGGTTTATTTAGGTTTTGTTGTTGATCATGTAATCGAATTCTTGAACTGTAGATTGTCGAAGAGTAAATGCATGTCTTGTCGAAGAGTAAATGCATGTCTAATTGTGTGACAACTGCGTGAATCTAGTCGGGCAATTAGGCACGAAGTTTGCGTTGATTGAACTATATTTTTTGTTGTGGGATATAAAAAAATAAAGTGGTGTGAAATTCGGTTTATTCTTACTTTTGCATCTTTTGTTCACTTTCGAATTCGGTTTGATTATGCATAAAGGGTCTATTGATAAACGCATCATTTGGTAAGTGTGATTAGCTCTAAATTCTTGTGGATTCAAAAAGTCAAAAAGTGACCATACAAGTGTTTCTCTTTACAACTTGCATTTGAGTTCAATTATCATACAGTTATAATGACGTCTCTTCCTCTTTCGCTATGGAACGAGCACAAAAAATCAAAGATAATCTTCTAATAAGCACCCCTAGTTTCATGAAGAACTTGCTCATCCCCTGAAGAAATTCAAGCTCGGGCATGTTTCGGGGAATTGCACTTAGGCCCACAAACTCAGAGGTTACTACAAAATGACCCCCAAAACAAGAAAATAAACCGAGCATTTTTATCAGTCGATTTTCAATGGACGAATACTGAAAAATCAAATGTGAAAAATGGTTTATGCGGATTTTTCTTGGAAGACCAGATACGGAAAATGCCTAATATGAACACCGAAAATTGGGAAAATGGGAAATTATGTATAAAAATCGGATCTTTATTTAGAATGGGAAAACTGAAAAAGAAAAACAGAGAGAAAGTGGAATCGATGAGGGTGATGGAGAAGTGAAAAAATCGAGATGAGGAAACGAAAGGGACGTGGGTCCCTCTCTCTCTCTCCTCTTTTTTTAGAGGGATTTTTCAACATATATATTAATTTGGTATATATTAATAATGTATGGAAAAGTCGATAATACCCTTTAAAATACGAAGCTGGCATTAAAATAAGCACGTGTTTTGCACGCGTCGCCGGGATTCGCCGTTTCAGCCACTAAAGTGTAATTAAGCTATAGTTCAGCCACTAAACCATAAAAAAAAAAGACGAGCCACCAAAGTATGAAAGTGCTTATAGTTCATCCACTAAACTATAATTATACATAATAATAATAATATATTAATTCTAGTAAGTTTCTTTAGTCTTTATAGTTCAAAAAATTTAAGTAATGTGATGATTATATTTACGAGAAATATATATTTTATCTTAGTAACTTTGTTTATTTTGCAAAATAATTTTAAATTGAGTTTAAGGGACAATTAAAAATGACAATTAATTTAAGGGATATTCATATATTGGGGCACCTCTAAGATTGTAATTATAAATTCTAGCCATTGTTTTAGCTAATTATATAATAGGGCCAACTAGTAGCCTTTTTCTATTTACAAATTTTAATTAAAACATTTTTTAACGCTCATTAAAACCTAATTCCATAAAACTTGTATAGCTCAGTGTGAAACTGAAAAAAAAACATCCAATTTTGAGCAGCGGCGATTTTCTTCTTGGAAACGACCATATATATATATATATATTAGCCTGTGAAATCACTAGAAAACTCTGAAATTAAACTACAAGAATTCACCCAAGGTTAGTAATAAAATTTTCCAGATTTCAAACACTTGTTTTTTTGCTAATCTGAATTTTTTTTCTGCGAACTTCATGTTTTCTTATTTATAATTCAACATATATGGTACGCAATTCTATGATTATGGACTTTTGGTTTTAAATTGTGATGAAAATGTTGAAATTAATTTGGTTTAATTTTTACAATAAATTGTGAACCCTAGTTCGCTAGTGCAGGTCCACATTAGATTCTTATCCAAATTTGATTACTTTCGTGTCCTATTTTTAAAGAGATTGAACTAATGGTGAAGAAAATTTTGTATAGTTATTCAGTGCTATCAAAGTGCTATCTGCTACTAATAATGTATTTATTCAGTGCTATCAAAGTGCTATCTGCTACAAAGTGCTATCAAAGTGCTATTTGCTACAAAGTGCTATCTGCTACTAATAATGTATAGTTATTCAGTGATTGAACTACTATTTAATTAATGAATTATACTACATTCGTCCTAAAAAATTATGCACACTTTCTTTGTAAATTACAAAGAAAATGTACATACTTTCTTGGGCCGAGGTAGTATGTGATCAAAATGTTGATAATCTTATATATATGTCCAAATTTTCATTAGTAATAATTTACTGAACTTACATAGTTGAAACATTTATATATTCTTCCAAATATTAATAATAGTTATGACAAATATTTGTTAAATTTTACATAGATATTTGATTAATTTTGATATTAGTATTTCATTTCATCAAACTGTATAAAAACTATTTGCATATTGTGATATAAGTATAAGATAATGAGGTTTAATTTGGTTTTGAATAAGGTTATTTTGCATAGAATTACCTTAGATATTATATAGATTCAATTTTAAACATGATTATCTAAAATATACATTAGATATTATATAGATTCAATCTTAAACATGTTTTCTTAATTTGTGAATGTAAGCTAATTGTGATTTCTGACAGATCCTGCAAAATTCGATCAACTGCATTATTTATCTACTCGATCAGTACAAGAGTAAGAATGAAATCAAAAGATGTCTGAAGTATGGGAAGTGTAAAAATATTTTGGGGACATAAAAGGAAAACATGCAACATGGACTTGGACATTGTACTCTTAAAGCTTGTTGGAGGATTTTAAATACTGCTAGTGCTTATTTCATGCATTTCCATTATATATGTTTTTAAACTTCGTGAGATACACTACTTGTGTTTTTTGTTTACTTCAGTGATCTGGAATGTCATGATCTTGGCAATAAGAATAGTAAAAATTGCAACATGGATTGTTTGTATTGAACTTGCTTTCTATATCTATAATATATATCTATCACAAGTTTGAGTAACAAAAGTATAGATGAAACTATTGTCTATAGTTTAATTAGTGTTATCTTAAATAGTCCACGCCATTATATTAGCTTTCGTAGTATAGCTAATTGATCATTTAAGAATAATAGTTTAAAAACGTGATATATTCATTATTACCCATTGCATTCTTAATAGTCATAATTGTGATTGATCGTAGTTTTGTAACTATCAGAATTTCAGTTTTGTGATCAATTTGTTAATAATCAATTCATATTTTTGTTGTAATTTTTGTATTTTAAAACTAGCTTATGCCTTGTAGTATCAAGAAAATGCAAATATCACTTAGTAGTATTATATATAGTATCAATAAAATGTAAAATATAGTGTCTTTATTTTGAAAGGGAAAAAGATTGAGAATATTAATTAATTGACTATTAAAGTTATTAAGTAGTTCTCTACTGAACTACTATAGATATAATAAAGTAGTTCAACTCAACTAGTATAGTTATACCGTAGTTCGACTCAACTATATCTATTATAGTTATACATTAGGTCCAAATAATTTAGTTATACAGTAGTTCGACTAAACTATATCTATTATAGTTACACATTAGCTCTCAACTATTATAGTAATACAGTAGTTCCTTTCAAATTTATATTATAGTAGTTCGACTCAACTATATATATTATAGTTCCTTTCAAATTTTAGAGAGTAACTATCAAAATTATAGAGATTTTATTTAATTTCATAGAAATTTATTTACAAAAGTTTATTTAATTTCACAGAAATCTATATACAAAAGTACAGTAAAGACACTAAGAGCATGTATTCTTATCAACACTTTGGTTTCTCCCTTCGTATTCTTGTAAACATCAGGTGATCAATATTACCAAGCAAAAGAGCTAGAGTGTCTTCTCCGACTTCTTGGCGGTGCGATAATGTATTTAGCCCCATCCGACGGTGCTAGATAAAAAACAACGCACGACATTATTGTCGAAAATCGCAATGGCTTTGAATAGCCGAGCCGTCAATTAGCCAGCCTATATTCAATCCGAAATCCACCTCGCTTTGCCTCGAACCTCCAGACAGTCATTGTTTCTTCGGCTGAAAAACAAAGATTGGAGTCGCTTACCTCCGCAAACACACGTCTTCTGACCTAACATGCCTCCGAATTCTCCAAGGTCACCATCCTCCCCGTAAAAAAAAAAAAACAGCACGTCCACCCCTATGGAGAAGAACTTCAAATTCCTTCGTGTCAATCAGAGATCGACTCAAACATCTCCTCGAGCCGCCTGCAGCTTGCGGAGAAAGAAGAACCCTCCTTGAAAGCCGGCCCACCGAATTTTGAACGTTTCGATTCCGTCAAACACAAACTCAGGCTAACGAATCGCGGACTCCGCCCGCCCCAGCGCTCTGGAATTTTTGCGGGGTTTAGAAAATGTGAGAATTTTTATCACGAGGTGTTTTAGTATATTAATTAAATACTATTAATTGTACTTGTTTATTATAAAGGTATAAGAGACCTTTTCATTTTATAAAGGTGCCCTCAAATATAAATAAAAACATGTCACTACCCTACTTCATAAAAAATGTACAAATATAAGAACTTAGTTTACTAATTGAAAAAAGATTGAGAGTTTTTTATAATTAGTAAAAAAGGGCCCTATACCCTAAATATACCTTTAAATAATGAATGGGATTATAAGAATATAAATAATTAGCTAATTTTCAAATTTTAATCTTGATTTGAAAACAAATGATTTCAAAATCAATTTTTTTTATGTCTATTTGTTAATTGTGCGAATATACAAATTTTAAATTTTTTATTATTTTTTATTTTTGTCAAGAATGTTATTTATATATAATTTTTTTATAATTTTTTTTTAATACTTTTTAAATAAAATTTTCTCTTATAATTTTACAAAAAATCTAATGTAAGGACCGATTTTCATAATTCGTCTAAGGCCCTTAGAATGTCAGAACCGAGCCTGCATCATATATACTTCGTTTAGAAATATTAAGTCATTTAGTACCTCAGATTCCAAAATTTATGTAAATACCCTTTTATATTATTATTATTATTATTATTATTATTATTATTATTATTTCGGTCAATTAATACTTGCTTATAAATTATTTATGTCGACTACCCGGTTTAACTTAAAGATGCTAAATAACTTCTTTTAAACGTCAATCAAGCCCATCTTTTTGGTCCAATTTATTGGGCGTGTCTCTTATAAACTAAATTTATATAAAAATAAGCCCGTTTTCTAGTATTCTTATAACCCTAATCTAAAAGTATATATTTATATATAATTAAGCATCTTTTTACTTGGTTCTCTTTGATCCTCTGTTTTAATTAAGTCCGATGCAATCTGCCGTGTCCCGGGATGCTACAGCCATCGACAGAGGAACACTTCCAAGAACTGAAGTCACCATTCGAGGTGTTCCAACAGTCCGAAGCGGTACTATTTCTGTAACACCCGATTTTTTTTTTATTTTTTTTTAATATTTAAAATATATTTAAATTAATTATCATATTTAATTATCCCTTAAAATCAATTAAATATTGTTTTTAAAATTAATTAAATTACTAAGTTAAAATATATTTTTCACATTAATATAATTATTGCATATTACTTAAATGATTTTGATTTATTAATTTTAGCTAAAAATATTATATTAGTCATGCATGGGACTATACTTAAAAATTAATAAAAATTAATTACAATTACTATACTTAAAAATTAATTTGAATTACTAACTATACTGTACAAATCTCTCAACTTCTATTTTGACACCCTAGCTCGTCTTTTGTCCTCTCTCCATCATTGAAATCTGATAGCCGCTGGGTGCCAAAGCCGTGAAAGAAAACCAAGGTCGACGTCTCATCCTCCGAGCCGCTTTCTTCTTCCCCGGATTCGAGTCGGTGCCGCTGCTGCTCTCTCTTTCGATCTCTGTAAGTTGCAGCGAAGTAGGTGCAGATTTGATTAATTTTGACTATTACATTTTTCTAATTTAGGGTTTTTTGGTTTGAACCGGGCATGACTGAATTAACTCATTTATTACGTGCACAAAAGTACTATTTTCAAACCCACATATACCCAACCAAGTACATGCATAATAATCTTAAGCATGTTCACGCCCACTTAATAGTTATTCTAATAATATATCATCAGCACAATAGTTATGGTTGTTTGTTTGTTTGTTGTAGAATATGATACAGTATTTATATACATATATGACAAATATTATTTATTTTACAAACATGTCCAAAAGATTAAGTATTGTACAGCTTAATTATACACGTAGGAGTTGATACACGAGGCTTAAGTTTGACCTTCGAACTTAGATCGAAGAGGACTTTTAATTTAGGAGCCATCGACTTAAGAGCGAACACGCTTCGAGAGGTAAGAATTTTCTTATCTCTACTTAATGCTTATTTCTAAAGTATGTGCTAATTGATCCTTATATATATACATTAATTTTTAGCCTAATTTATATAAATAAGATTTACGGATTTCGAGGATTATGCATGATTGCACGAGCATTCATTCACCATCTTTTCATTAAGTCAAGTTTTGCATTGTCAATCGAGCATAGTTTTAAGTCCGATGCAATTTCCCGTGTTCGAGGATGCTACTTCCATCGATAGAGGAAGACTTCCAAGAACTAAAGTCTAAATTCGAGGTGCTCCAACAGCCCCAAGCGGTACTATTTCCTCCTTCGCTGATGAACTTCGTCGAGGTAAGATCAAATGACCTGCAATTTCAGCGAGGAAGGCTGCCGGTGTACTCCTGACGAAGATGTCAAATTACTTTCGATTCGAACTCCTCTAGTGCCCAACCTTAGCGACGCCGCTCTAACATTAAAGCTCAGCCAATTAATCCCAACTCATAAGGTCAGCCCACTACATTCAGCCTAAATCCTTTATTTTGTATTTATAAAATATTCTACGTATAACCATGATCACTTCGTCCGATCTTTAGAGGATCAAGTGTTTTGAAAGTCGATTCAACTCGATTTTTTTAAAGTCGATTTAACTCGATTTTTAGAGGTAGAGTAATCAAAAAACACCCTTGCTCTTCTCAACTCACTTGTTTAAACTCTCACTTTGATTACTTGTTTGCTACTTGCTTTATTGCTTACTTGTTTTAGTTAATTGATCACAAACTCTCTTGCAAACCCCCCATAAGATGTTAATGATCTTTCACTTTTCAAAACTCGAACTAAAGATACACAAAATAACGTTCACGTGCCGATAGTATTGCTTCTCGAGAGATCGACTAGTGGATTTACTTTCGTAAATCTTTCGAATTTTATAAATAAATTTTGACCAATGATCACTTTTAAATTTGGAAATAAATTATGTATTTTATGTTAATAACTAAATAAATATTAAAATAATTTATAATTAAAATAGGTGTTGTTGATAGACATTTTCTCAGGTCCAAGTATTATGAACCCTCGACCCATTTGCCAAAACGAGACCCCAGGGCCTAATAAGTAGGGGCCAGGTGGTGATCATTTTCAAGAGCTTTGTGGCCATGTGAGGTTATTTCTGGCACCAATTGCTCGTTGTTGTCGGAGTTATTATCCATCATTATAATTTTATTCTTCTTTCGTTTGTGATTTAGTTCAGACTGCAACGGAGTTAAATCTAAAACTCATCCATATTCCTTCGGCAATTCTGCATGATCTTCAGCGAAAGCGCTTGCTCTCACAATATGTATCTTAAGAAAATTAAATCGCACTTTCAGTTTGATTGATTCTATACCAGACACCATTACAACATACTAAACAAACAATCGATAAATAGAAACATTTATAACTTATTTCTTCTCACAACTCAATAAATTGAAACAAAAAAAAGAGAGGACAAAAGTTACATGGGATGAGATTCATTACCTGAAACTTGCACCGTGTAATAAGTGAAACATAGACGTCTCTCTTAGCAAATTTTTGTGTGAAAGGGAAAAACCCGTCACCCACAACTAAGTCAACCTTTCCCTGTCAAATAATTTGCGTGGTGTTCTTTTTCTTCATTCTCAACCACCAAAATTACCTTTTCATAACGCTTCGACAAATGATAAACACAAAAGTTTATCGGTAGATCCCACAATTAAAAACTATTCGAATCAGTTTTTAATTTAGGGATCTACCGAGAAATTTTTGTGTTTATCATTTGTTGAAGCGTGATGGAAAGGTAATTTTGGTGGTTAGAATGAAGAAGAAGAACACGATGCAAATTATTTGGCAGGGAAAAGTGGGCTTAGTGGTGGATGGCGGAGTTTTTTCCTTTCACACAATTGGCTGAGGGAGAAGTCTATGTTTTTCAAGTTATTGAGCAGTGCAAGTATAAGGTAATGAATCTTTTCGCCTGTACCTTTTGTCCTCTTATTTTTGTTTCAATTTCTTCAGTTGTGAGAAGAAATAAGTTATAGATGTTTTCATTTATCGAGTGTTTGTTGAGTAAGATGTAAATGCGTTCTGTATAAAGTCGATCAAACTGAAAGTGCAATATCATTTTCTTAAGGTACACATTGTGAGAACAAGAGTTGACTGAAGATCATGAAGAGCTGCTAAAGGAAAATGGAAAAGTTTTATATTTAACTCCATTGCAGCCCGAACTAAATCACAAACGAAAGAAAAAAAAAATTAATAATGGTGGATAATAAATCCAAAAACAACGAGCGCTTGGTGCTAGAATTAACCTCACATGTCTCCGAATCTCCCCTTGATTTCAAAGATGTGAAAACCTTTGACGATTCAAGATCCAAGTTAACAGTGGAGTTTTTTTTTTTAATCTATTCTTATTGTTTCTTTAATCTATTCTTATTGTTTCGGATTTGCAACAAAGTATTACGGAGGAGTATTTTTATATACAATCACTAAATATAGACCATTTATTTGTATAAAATTTCAAGTACTGCAAATTCATTTCTTTATAAGATGACATTGTTTGACCCAAATGTTGTAACTATTTTAAAATTAACTACGGATATTTAGATCTTCAACATGGATTTAAACACCCCTACGATTATTACACCTACTTACATTAGAGCTGATTATTACACCTACTTACATTAGAGCTGCACAAGCGGACGGGTTGGGCCCGACCCTTCCTGGCCCGCCCGCCATCCGAGCTAAAAAAAATGTAACTTGTAAAACCCGCAGCCCGACTGCCCGACTCGCCTTGCACACAGAGTGACCCGAGCCGGTCTAGAATTCATTTTCTAAAGCCCGTCAACCTGCACTGGCCCGAATTCACAGCCCGCCCCTGACCAACCTCGTTCAGCCTTTACCTATACTTCAATTTTGGCCCAACCCAAATATACATCTTTGATCCAATACCCATTCACTAAAGCAACCCAATAATTAACCTCCAACCAATTAGCTTACATAAACTTTCCACTCTCTTCGCCCAATAAATATTTATAAAGCCCAATATAAATTAAGTCAATGGTCAATGCACATCACTCGGGTTCGACATTTTTTGGCCCGCGGCCCGGCCTAGTTAACTACGGGCTGGGCTGTGGGTCTAGATTCTACAACCCACAGCCCGCGAAACCCGGCCCATCCCGCCCGTTGTGCAGGTCTAACTTACATTTTATAACTATATTACTACACCCGTTTAAAATATCAATTATGCCCTTTTCACATAAAAACTAAGGTAAATTACATTTTCATACATAGGGTTGCTCACTTTTTACACTTCCTCCTTTGCTGATGAACTTCGTCGAGGTAAGATCAAAGGACCTGCAGTTTCAGCGAGGAAGGCTGCCAGTGTACTCCTGACGAAGACGTCAATACAAATTACTTTCGATTTGATCTCCTCTAGTGCCCTACCTTAGCGATGCCGCTCTAACATTAAAGCCCAGCCAATTAATCCCAACTCATAAGGTCAGCCCACTACATTCAGCCTAAATCCTTTATTTAGTATTTATAAAATATTCTACGTATAACCTTGTGTGTATATATATATATATATATATATATATATATATATATATATATATATTAATATTTAGCCTAATTTATATAAATAAGATTTACGGATTTCGAGGATTATGATTGCATTTTCAAGGTAGGGGTTATTCTAAAACATTTTTAAATACAGTTCATTTAATTATATGGTACGCAAGTAATTATTTGATATCGAGGACTTTATATTCTATTCATGTTATGTGCAGATATTAATCCCGCGATGAAATTCATGACCGTGTTCACGTAGACCGATAGACATGTAACGTGTTCATGGTAATAAATCAAGCAAATCAAGTGACATGAACGTTTAATCGTTCGGAAATTCATGTCATTATTGGGTTTATCTCACTGTCTATCAAGTTCAAGTTAGTTTATAAAGTTGAGAGTTATTTCGGTTGCTTTCGTATCATACAATGTATGAACCGGTATCCCTACTGAGTTGTTGACAACTCGCCCCTTTTTAAAACCCCATATTTTTAGGTTAAGCGAATTCGGAGCGAGACGACACTAGTAGTACTAAAATGTCTATTTTATAGACCTTAATTACTTTATTAAGTTTTCTGCTTTTGAGTAAGTTGTAAATGTGTTCTGTATAAAGTCGAGCAAACTGAAAGTGAGAAATTATTTTCTTCAGGTACACATTGTGAGAACAAGCGTTGGCTAAAGATCATGAAGAGTTGCTAACGGAACCTGGAGAAGTTTTAGATTTAACTTGCAACGGAGTTAAATCTAAAACTCTTCCATATTCCTTCGGCAGCTCTGCATGATCTTCACCGAAAGCGCTTGCTCTCACAATGTGTACCTTAAGAAAATGAAATCGCACTTTCAGTTTGTGTAACGCCCCGGCCCGTTGAGGGGTCGAAACCCGACCCTAATGGGTCGGCTCGGTTACCAATGACTGCCGTCGGGAGTGATATCTTGGCCCCACTGTACCAAAACTTGTCTTTTCCAGTGCACTTTGTCCTCACTCGTGCGCACCCGAGAGACTTCCCAGGGGGTCACCCATCCTAGAACTACTCCAGAGCCAGCACGCTTAACTTTGGAGTTCTTATAGGAGGATGCCCAGAAAAGTAGATGCATCTGTTGGTATGAGTAGCATATTCAATCCTTTTAAGCCTTTGAATTTTTTGGGGCGTTACAATCACCCCACCTTTTTTCTGCGCAACGTCCTCGTTGCGTGCTTACTTGCCTTACTTGCCCAGGACCAACCATCCGTGCAAGAATGCCCCTTACGGATACTCTCACCAACTTCTGGGTGGTGCACTTGGCCCCGCAAGACACTTAGTTCCCACAATTCCGGTCGGCACCTGCTCTGATACCATTTGTAATGCCCCGACCCGTTGAGGGGTTGAAGCCCGACCCTAATGGGCCGGCTCGGTTACCAATGACTGCCGTCGGGAGTGATATCCTGGCCCCACTGTACCAACACTTGTCTTTTCCAGCGCACTTTGTCCTCACTCGTGCGCACCCGAGAGACTTCCCAGGGGGTCACCCATCCTAGAACTACTCCAGAACCAGCACACTTAACTTTGGAGTTCTGATAGGAGGATGCCCAAAAAAGTAGATGCATCTGTTGGTATGAGTAGCATATTCAATCCTTTTAAGCCTTTGAATTTTCTGGGGCGTTACAGTTGATCGATTCTATACCGGACACCATTACAATATACTTTACAAACACTCGATAAATAGAAACACCTATAACTTATTTCTTCTCACAACTCAATAAATTGAAACAAAATAAAAGAAGACAAAAGGTACAGGGGACGAGATTTATTACCTAAAACTTGCACCGTTTAATAAGTTGAAAAACATAGACGTCTGCCTCAGCCAATTGTGTGAAAGGGAAAAACCACGCCACCCACCACTAACCCTATCTTTCTCTGCCATATATTTGTATTGTGTTCTTCATTCTCAACCACCAAAATTATCTTCTCATCACGCTTCGATAAACACAAAAGTTTCTCGGTAGATCCCACAATTAAAAGCAGAGAAACTTTTGTGTACGAAGCGTGATGAGAAGGTAATTTTGGTGGTTGAAAATAAGGAAAAAAAACACCATACAAATTATTTGGCAGGGAAAAGTGGGCTTAGTGGTGGGTGGCGGGGTTTTTCCCTTTCACACTATTGGCTGAAGGAGGCGTCTATGTTTTTCAAGTTATTGAGCGGTGCAAGTATATCTTTTCGCGTATACCTTCCGTCCTCTTATTTTTGTTTCAATTTCTCGAGTTATGAGAAAAAGTAAGTTATAGATGTTTTTATTTATCGAGTTTTTGTTGAGTAAGTTGTAAATGAGTTCTGTATAAAGTCGATCAAACTGAAAGTGCGATATCATTTTCTTAAGGTACACATTGTGAGAACAAGCGTTGGCTGAAGGTAATGAAGAGCTGCTAAAGGAAACTGGAGAAGTTTTAGATTTAACTTCGGAGTTAAATCTAAGACTCTTCCATATTCCTTCGGCAGCTCTGCATGATCTTCAGCGAAAGCGCCTGCTCTCACAATGTGTACCGTAAAAAAATGAAATCGCACTTTCAGTTTGATCGATTCTATACCGGACATCATTACAACATATTCAACAAACACTCGAAAAATAGAAACATCTATATTAATTTATTCTCACAACTCAATAAACTGAAACAAAAGAAAAGAGGACAAAAGGTACATGGGACGAGATTCATTACCTAAAACTTGCACCGTTTAATAAGTTGAAAAACATAGGCGTCTCCCTCAACCAATTGTGTGAAAGGTAAAAACCCTGCCACCCACCACTAAGCCCACATTTTTATACCAAATAATTTGTATGTTTTTCTTCTTCATTTTCAACCACCAAAATTACCTTTCTCATCTCGCTTCGTCAAATGATAAACAGAAAAGTTTATCGGTAGATCCCATAATAAAAAATTATTCGAATCAGTTTTTAATTGTGGGATCTAACGAGAAACTTTTGTGTTTATCATTTGACGAAGCGTGATGAGAAGATAATTTTGGTGGTTGAGAATGAAGAAGAAGAACACAATACAAATTATTTGGCAATGAAAGGTCTGCTTTGTGGAGGGTGGCGAGGTTTTTCCCTTTCACACAATTGGTGAGGGAGGCGTCTATGTTTTTCAAGTTATTGAGCGGTGCAAGTATAAGGTAATGAATCTTTTCGCGTGTACCTTTTGTCCTCTTATTTTTGTTTCTATTTCTTGAGTTATGAGAAGAAATAAGTTATAAAATTTTCTATTTATCGAGTGTTTGTTGAGTAAGTTGTAAATGCGATCTGTATATACAGTAGATCAAATTGAAAGTGCGATATCATTTTCTTAAGGTACACATCGTGAGAACAAGCGTTGGCTGAAGATCATGAAGAGCTGCTAAAGGAAACTGGAGAAGTTTTAGATTTAACTTGCAACGGAGTTAAATCTAAAACTCCTCCATATTCCTTCGGTAGCTATGCATGATCTTCAGCGAAAACGCTTGCTCTGACAATGTGTACCTTAAGAAAATGAAATCGCACTTTCATTTTGATCGATTCTATACCAGACACCATTACAACATACTCAACAAACACTCGATAAATAGAAACATCTATATTAATTTATTCTCACAACTCAATAAACTGAAACAAAAGAAAAGAGGACAAAAGGTACAGGGGACGAGATTCATTACCTAAAACTTGCACCGTTTAATAAGTTGAAAAACATAGACGTCTCACTCAGCCAATTATGTGAAAGGTAAAAACCCTGCCACCCACCACTAAGCCCACCTTTCTCTGACAAGTAATTTGTATAGTGTTCTTCTTCTTCAATTTCAACCACCAAAATTACCTTTCTCATCACGCTTCGACAAATGATAAACACAAAAAAAATTCGGTAGACCCTATAATTAAAAATTATTCGAATTAATTTTTTCGTCGTTCATTGGAAAAAAGGAAAAATTAATAAACCCACCAGCCAGAATCCTAGAGTAACTTTTGATCAGAGCAAAATATTCATGAAACTACAGGTGCTTAGTGGAAGATTATCCTTGATTTCTTGTGCTCGTTCCATAGCGGAAGAAGACGAGGTGTCATTATAACTCTAAGATAATTGAACTCAAATTCAGCGTGCTCGATCGCATGGGGTGGCGGGCTGGTGCCGCTGCTGCTCGCACGGCGAGCAGCCCCCTCTTCTCCGCGGACGGCGAGTCGCCGGACTCGCCGTAGGGTTGCCATGCGCAACCCGGCGATCGGTGCGATCGCGAGCCCCTTGCGGGGGCTCGGCTAGGGCAGCCGCGGGTTCATCCCGCGGTGGGTGTTCTCGGCCGGGCTCCGACTCGTGAGGTGGTTCGTGATGTTTTTCCGGCGAAGGGATTTTGATCGGGGTTATGTTTCCGCAATTCCGTTAACCCCGGGATATCGATTTCCAACAATTGGCTTCGACTCCGTTGTAAAGAAGTAACCTAGGGATTGCAATTTAATTTCTGGACTTTAACTTGTTTGTAGTCGATCAAAAGACCAATTTTAATTATTTGATAAGATAAAGGACTACTTACTGAAAATGACACACAGACAAGACCAAATGTGATATTTTGTTTGATTATGCATAAAGGGTTATGATAAACGCATCATTTGGTAAGTGTGATTAACTCTAAATTCTGGTGGATTCAAAAAGTCGAAAAGTGACCATACAAGTGTTTATTCTTTACAACTTGCATTTGAGTTCAATTATCATAAAGTTATAATGACGCCTCGTCCTCTTCCGCTATGGAACGAGCACAAGAAATCAAAGATAATCTTCCACTAACCACCCTAGTTTCGTGAAGAATTTGCTCCGATCACACGTTCTCTAAGATTCTGGTTGGTGGGTTTCTTTTTCCTTTTTTCTAAACGAACGACGAAAAAATTGATTCGAATATTTTTTAATTATAGAGTCTACCGAGAAACTTTTGTATTGATCATTTGCCGATGCGTGATGAGAAGGTAATTTTGGTGTTTGAGAATGATGAAGAAGAACACGATACAAATTATTTAGCAGGGAAAAGTGGGCTTAGTGGTGGGTGACGGGGTTTTTCCCTTTCACACAATTGGCTGAGGGAGACGTCTGTGTTTTTCATGTTATTGAGCGGTGCAAGTATAAGGTAATGAATCTTTTCGCATGTACCTTTTGTCCTCTTATTTTTGTTTCAATTTATTGAGTTAGTGAGAAGAAATAAGTTATAGATGTTTTTATTTATCGAGTGTTTGTTGAGTAAGTTGTAAAGGCGTTCTGTATAAAGTCGATCAAGCTTAAAGTGCGATATCAATTTCTTAAGGTACACATTGTGAGAACAAGCGTTGGCTGAAGATCATGAAGAGCAACTAAAGGAAAATGGAGGAGTTTTAGATTTAACTTCATTGCAGTCCGAACTAAATCACAAACGAAAGAAGGATTATTTAGTAATGGTGGATAATAACTCCGACAACAACGAGCAATTGGTACCAGAATTAACCTCACATGGCTCTGAATCTCCCATTGATTTCAAAGATGTGAAAACCTTTGATGATTTTAAGATCCAAGTCAACAGTGGAATTTTATTTTTCTTTAATCTATTCTTATAAATTGTTTCAGATTTGCAACAAAGTAATATGGAGGAATAGTTTTATATACAATCACTCAATATATTTATTTGTATCAAATTTCAAGTAATGCAAATTCATTTCTTTATAAGATGACATTATTTAACCCAAATGTTGTAACTCTAATTTAAAATTACTATGGATATTTAGATCTTCAATATGAATTTAAATACCTATACGATTATTTACCTACTTACATTAGAGCTGCACAAGCGGGTGGGTTGGGCCCGGCCCACCATGACCCGCCCGCCATCCGGACCCAAAAAAGGTAACTCGCAGCTCGGCCCGCCCAACACAGGGGTGACATGGGCCGGACTCGGATTCATTTTCTAAAGCCCATCAACCCGCACTGGCCCAACCCGTTTGACTAACCCGCTCGACCCGAATTCGCAGCCTGCCCCTGATAGGGGTGGGCGTTGGACGGGATGGGACGGGATTAGGAAAATCCCGTCCCGTTGCGTAAATAAATTTTCGGGACGGGATGCGATTTGCATTTTAAAAATCCGTCCCGCACGTCCCAATCTCATTTGGGTTCGGGTCGGGATCGGGACGGGATCGGGCCGTCCCAAAATATTAAATAAAAAATAAAAATAACTAATTAAATAAAAAATTTAATAAAATAATAATATTATCGATTTATAAAACAATAAAAATTCAAAATAAAATAAAAATCGACAATTTTCTATAACAAATATACATACACATGCATATATATATTGAATTGATTTTAATTTTTAATTTTAAACATAAATTATTAAATAAGTAAAATAATATTGGACTCATTTTATATTCAATTTAAATGATATTTTGACTTTATTTAATATTTCAAAATAGAAATGTTAGTATTTTTAAAGACAAATTAGATAACAAAAATAAATTATTTTGAAATATTATGAAATTTTAAAAATATACTTACTTAAATAATAAATTTAATTGATAGTATAATTAATATTTTAATATTTTCATAATTTGTTTGATAAAGTAAAATTTATATTATTATTAAATAAATTATCGGGACGGGACGGGATACAACGGGACCGTCCCGATCGCGTCCCGTCCCATTATGAAAAATTTAAAACGGAACGAGATTGGACGGGATTGCCATTTTCAAAAGTGATTGGGACGAGATCGGGATTCCGGGACAAAGTGCCCACCCCTAGCCCCTGACCCACCTAGTTCAGCCTTTACCTATACTTCACTTTTGGCCCAACCCAAATATACACTCTTGATCCAATACCCACTCACTAAAGCACCCCAATAATTAACCTCAAATCCATTAGCTTAGATAAACTTTCCACTCTCTTAGCCCAATAAATATTTATAAAGCCCAATATAAATTAAGCCAATGGTCAATGCATATTACACAATATAATAATAAATAAAAATATTAATAATGAATGTGCAAGGCGAGCTCGGGGTCGACATTTTTTGGCCCGCAGCCTAGCCCGGTTAACTACAAGCTGGGCTGTGGGTCTAGATTCTACAACCCACAGCCCGCGGGACCGGGCCTTGCCCAGCCCGCCTGTTGTGCAGGTCTAACTTACATTTTATAACTACATTACTACACTCCTTTAAAATATCAATTATACCCTTTTCACATAAAAATTAAAGTAAATTACATTTTCATATTTTCATACTTAGGGTTTGTCACTATTTACGCTTTCAACATTTGTCTTGTGGGTCTTTTCATAGTTGATTGGAAGAATCGTATAATCGTACTTAAGTAAATAGGATTGTGAGTACACTACAAAAATACATGCGTAAAGAGTTTATATAAATAAGAAAGCAGGAAACAAAATCTCAAGTTCTAGTGAACAATGAAGGGAAAATATCACAAATGGTCCTGTACGGATGTCATTTCCCGTAAGTAGTCCTGTATTTTCAAAAGTTATCAGGGTTGGTCCTTTTGCCCGGGAAAGTGACGCGTTACTGTCACGCGCCGCCAAAAGTAGTCCTGTATCTTCAAAAGTTATCACAAATGGTCCTGTACGGATGTAATTTCCGATTGCCATGTCAGATTTTTGGCGGCGCGTGACAATAACGCGTCACTTTCCCGGGCAAAAGGACCAACCGTGATAACTTTTGAAAATACAGGACTACTTACGGGAAATGACATCCGTACAGGACCATTTGTGATATTTTCCCTACAATGAATAGTGTTACCTTTTACTTTTAATGTCAATTTATAAGTATACCCAACAATTTTCTTTTGGTCCAAACAGTGACCTAATTATAAATTGGGGCACCTCGAAGATTGTAATTATAAATTCTACCCATTGTTTTAGCTAATTATATAATAGGGCCAACAACCCATTGTAGCCTTTTTCTATTTACAAATTTTAATTAAAACATTTTTTAACGCTCATTAAAACCTAATTCCATAAAACTTGTATAGCTCAGCGTGAAATTGAAAAAAAACATCCAATCTTGAGCAGCGGCGATTTTCTTCTTGGAAACGACGAGATATATATATATATATATATATCAGCCTGTGAAATCACAAGAAATCTCTGAAATTCAACTACAGGAATTCACCCAAGGTCAGAAATAAAAGTTTCAAGATTTCAAACACTTGTTTTTTTGCTAATCTGGAAATTTGTGTGCGAACTTCATGTTTTCTTATTTGTAATTCAACATATCTATCATGGTACATAATTATATGATTATGGACTTTTGGTACTAAATTGTGATGAAAATGTTGAAATTAATTAGGTTTAATTTTTACAATAAATTGTGAACCTTAGTTCGCTAGTGCAGGTCCACATTAGATTTTTATCCAAATTTGATTACTTTTGTGTCCTACTGTGTAAATGTTGATTTTGGCGACAACATATTTCGTGTTTGGTTTGATGTTTTTGATTTCAAGATTGAAGGTTAAAGTCCAGTTGCAAATAGCTGGAGTCGCCGATTTTGAAGACGTGCATCAAAACCGGTTACTGGCGACTCCTTGCCCCTGATCCAGCGAACGACGACTGGCGAGAGCACTCGAACCGGCGACAGGCGACTGACCTAGGATCCGGCGACAGGCGACTGACCTGTTGGAGTTGTATACTTAATGTCTAGATTTAAGTGATATGAACTCCCGATCTATTGCCATTAATGTATTTAATTAAATAAACAATTATTTAAGTTTAATTATTTATAATTAAATATATGCAAATTATAGTCCTAGATTATATACGTTGTAGTTAGTATGGTGTGCGACGTCACACGGAAGATCATACTATCGGTTACTCGTATATAATCGAACAGTTGCTCACGACCTAGATGGATAAGGACCAATCAATCGGTATAGTCGTTGTATGAGTGAGAAAATAATTGGTCTTAATTATTTTATCATACTTGTACACTTGGTGTATTGGGCGGATCGCTTGAGATTTATCGATTAGGATTGCCTTAGATAATCGATTTAAGTCTCAGTGTATTTTATTCTTAATCCCCGATATTATTGCGGGTGTGTATATTTGATATTAGTGACTTTGATTTTCCAAAGGAATTGACCGATTTGAATATTGGGTCAATTACCGGTAAAGTTGGGTCACAGTATTTTATATATGGCATGCCGTGAATTCTTGACGGGAAAGTGTGTTCCGATAAGGGTTGATAATGTCCCCGAGATGAGTTCATAAGGAATTATTATGTAAACCCTGCAGGTGGATTTGTTCCGCATAATAATTAAAGTTGAATGGTACTAGTCTCGGATACAAGAGATGAATAAATTAATTACGCAATTAATTTAAATTTATTCATGGACATTTATATTTTAAACGCACGGAATAAATATTACTACCGGAGAGATAATATTATTTGATATAATATGGTATAATATTGGGAGTGCAATTATATTCATATAGTGGAAAATAAATATAATTAATATTAATGGATTAATAGATTTGGGCTTGGGCTCAATTTAATCATTAATATTGGAAGCCCAATATTCCACCTCCTTAAGATCCCCTACGTAGCCTATAAAAGCACTACATGGTCTTCTCTATTCTCATAACATGAAGATCACAATTCTAGAGAGAGAAAGGAGAGAAGGAAATCCATAGGAGTTCGGAGGATCGTCGCCCACACGACGTTCGAACGAAGTGCAAGGAATACGTGGGAAGGTCTCAAGGTCTTCATAGATCTCGTTTCTCCGTACAACGAGAACAAAGGTAAAATCACGAACCCCCTCGATGATTTTAATTATTAATTCAGGTATACGCATGAACGAAGATCCGAGGGACGAACCCGGGGACGGGGTTTGACCGCGCGGTGGTGATCCGAGATCACCGGACCGCGGGCGGTCAAGCGAGCCCCGCCGGGATCGCACGCACAAGAGAACCCTCGGCTGGACGCCGAGGGTGGGCGGTCGAAACCCTAGGGTTTGACCGCCGGGTGTGACGCGGGAGAACCCTCGGCTGGACGCCGAGGGTGGCGATCGAAGCCCTAGGGCTCGATCGCCGGCAGCGCACGAAGGACCCCGGCTGGACGCCGGGGGTGCGATCGAGCGCGTGCTCGATCGCGTGGGGTGGCGGGCTGGTGCCGTCGCGGCTCGCATGGCGAGCAGCCCCCTCCTCCGACGGTGGCGGTGAGTCGCCGGACTCACCGCCGGGGGCTGCTACGAACAGCCCCGGGGGATGCGATGCGCATCCCCGGCGATCACCGTGCGTGATCGCGAGCCCCTCGCGGGGGCTCATCTAGGGCAGCCGCAGGTGTTGGAGTTGTGTACTTAATGTCTAGATTTAAGTATCGGTAAACTCCCGGTCATAGCATTTAACCTATTTAATTAATAAACAATTATTTGCAATTAATTATTATTAATTAATTATGCAAAATATAGTCCTGGATTTTATACGTTGTAGTTAGTATGGTGTGTCGGGCCCACACAGAAGATCATACTATCAGTCACTCGTATTTAATCAAACAGATGCTCACGACCTAGATGGACCCGGACCAATCCATCGGTATAGTCGTTGTGTGAAAGAGAAAATAATTTATCTTAATTATTTTATCACACTTGTACACTTGGTGTATTGGGCGGATCGCTTGAGATTTATTGATTAGGATTGCTTTGGATAATCAATTTAAATCTCAGAGTATTTTATTCTTAATCCCCGATATTATTGCGGGTGTGTATATTTAATATTAGAGACTTTGATTTTCCAAAGGAATTAACCGATTTAATTATTGGGTTAATTACCGGTAAAAATTGGGTCGATATATTTCATATATGACATGCCGTGAATACTTGACGGGAAAGTGTATCCCGGAAGGGTTGATAATATCCCCGAGATGAGTTCATAAGGAATTATTGTGTAAACCTCATGAGTGGATTCGTTCCGCACAATAATAAAGGTTGAACGGTACTAGTCTCGGATATAAGAGATGAATATTATTTATTGAGCAATAAATAAATTTATTCATGGATATTTAAATCTTAAATATACGGAATAAATAATACTAACCGGAGAAATATTATTTGATATAATATGGATTAATATTGGGAGTGCAATTTTATTTATATAGTGGAAAATAAATAAAATTTAATATTGATAAGGATTAATGGACTTGGGTTGGACCCAATTTAATCTTCAATATTAAGAAGCCCAATATTTAATCTCCTTATGATCCCCTACGTAGCCTATATAAGCACTACATGGTCTTCACTTTTCACAACATACAATAATTGACCTACGCCAATCATAAAGTCTTGGAGAGTGAAGGAGATCCATAGGAGTTCGATAGATCGTCGCCCACACGACGTTCGGACGAGGTGCGAGGAATACGTAGGAAGATCGCAAGGTCGTCAATTGGATTCGTTTCTCCGTACAACGAATCGAGGTAATAATCATAAACCCCCTTCATGATTATTTGTGATTGTGATATATACATGAACGCACGATCCGGAAAAACGACGAACCTCGGTGACGGGGATTCGAGATCCCCGGCGAGGATCGAAGGAGGCGGTCGAACCCTAGGGTTCGGAACGCCGCAACGCGCGAAGAAGGACGAGCCCCGGCTGGACGCCGGGGCATGCGATCGACTTCGGTCGATCGCCGGGGTGCCACGGGCTGGTGCCGTGGCGGACCCCAGCCACCGTCGTCGGAGGCGCGTGCTGCGCGAAGCCCTCGGCTGGAGCCGAGGGGCGATCGAGCCCGTGAGCTCGATCGCGGGCGTGCTACGGGATGACCCGTAGCTGCCTCGTATGCGCTACGGGTTCACCCGTAGCGAGGCGTGCGAGGGCGACGCCCTCGCGAGCAGCGAGTCACGCGACTCGCTGCGGGGCTGCCGCGAGCAGCCCCCGGGGATGCCTCGCGCATCCCAGCGATCGTCCGTAGACGATCGCGAGCCCCTCGCGGGGGCTCGGCTGGCGCACGCGGCCTTCGGGCCTCGCTGGGCGTTCGGTCGGGCCCCGGCTCGTGAGGTGGTTCGCGTTCGTGGTTTCCGACTCGCGGGGGACTTCGGCTGGGGGCGGGCTGCGTGTCTGACGCTACCGTCGTGGAGTAGCGCAAAATAATATTTATAGTTCCTAAACTATTCACTAGCACAAGTACTAGTAGCAAGTATAGGGTCGATCCCACGAGGAGGCGATTTAGCTTAAGTTTTCCCGGCTTTGAATGCTCAATTGGGTTGTCACGTTTGAAAAGGTTTTGTTTTGGAGAGCAGTTGGGCACTGCCGAACCGTGGTCACCGTGTTTACTTGACTGAAAAATAACAAATAACTTAAACAGAAATAAAACTAGCATGCAACCTAATTAAAATACTGAGCAATTAACAGACTCGACTAAGCAGATAAAATGAAACAAATAAAGACTAAAGTATCCAGGCATTGACTCCCCTGACTTCCCCCTTGACCTATGTGCTGCCGATCATCGGTACGTATATCATTTTGCTAACAGTTTTGTCTTCCAGTTATAGATCCCAAGTATTAACATCCCTATGATGTCACGCATATTAATACCCCGAACCCTTATTCGCTCTTATGTTTAAGTCCTGCCAGATCTCTCTCGACAGGTCTCCTGATGTTGACCAATTCGACACTATGTGAACGCATGAGTCTAAGTTGGTCAAGTCGCCTTCATCCTCCAAGCAAACCCGGAATGGCCAATAGCATGCCTGGATAGACCCAAGTCATACGACCACATCTCCAGCAACATGTTGTACTTCGCGGACGCCCAGTCTCCCGGTCGCGTTGATCCACGTACTCCTGTGTTAGGTAAGTCGGGGTTCCCACTGGTCACTGTAGGATTGCCCAAGTCCCTAACGTGCTTAAGTTACTACCCTGTTGAATCGGGAACAAAACTCAGCTAGTTGCTGTCATCAATAAGCCTCCCGGCATGATCACGTCTTAGGGTTGGTCAGGTTCTGTCTTTGCCCAGATACAAACAGATTAGCTACTTGACATAATTAAAACAGAAAATAAAATAAAAGAAGTAAGACGAACTGAACTATGCATTAAACGGGAAATTGTTCAAAGGGAAATAACTTCAAAATACGAAATTAAAAGCATTAAAACATAAAGGAAATTGTTTTTGGCCCGAAGGCTTAACAGAAAATAAACGCCGGCGAGTGATGTTGCTCACGCGGCCGCCTTCTTCTTCGCTGGACAGGTTATGGCTTGCTCCGGTTTCTTCGCTGCTCATGTGTCCTCGTTCTTTCTTCAGTCACTCCATTTATATAGACGGGCTTCAGCTGATGGGAGACGTGTGGGGGAATACCTCTAGGGTTGGACGAGAGTCCTCCTTTATCTTTATCTCTGAATCTGGTCATCTTGAAGAGTCCACGATTTTCAGGATTCTGGGTACACTGAATGCCCAACGTTCCGCCTCCGTCAATGTTAGCGCTTGCCCATGTACTTTCTTCTCTGACTGACTGAGGTAGCGGACCATGTGCGGTACTTGGTCGGCATCAAGTCTTGCTCCACCTGCTGACGTCCTGGTTGCTTGCTCAACTCTGCTGGACCCTTTTCGTCAGTCTGGCTTGCTCAACTAGTGCTCTTGACCATGGAAGGTGATTTCCTTGCCTCTTTCACACAGTGCGCTCCTCTTTTCACTCCTTTACCTGCCCACCTGCAAAACTTGCCCAAGTACCCAAACGTGCCCTCCCAGACACAAACAAAGTAAAAACTAACTAAAGACTCGATATACTTGACTCTAAAAACCTAAAAATGAGCCAAAAAATATGGCTCATCACACGCACACACTTTACTTCGCTTGTCCTCAAGCGTGTACGGTGACTTGCCTGCTCAAGCAGAAAACAAACAGGGGGTAGAGAAAGAAAGAAAACAGAAGACTCAAGGAAAGCATGCTTATCAAAATACTGAGAGTTGATCAAGTGAACAGATAGTCAAAATCATAGTCAATGGAATGCATAAAAAACGGTCAAGAGTTTGCAACAGGATTTTGGGATTCTCACTAAGTGTTTCTCTCTATGTAGTGGATGGGTAGTGTTTCGCTCAATGCTGTTTTAAAAGAAGTTCTGCTTTGGGCTTGACCAAGTTCTATCCTGTGACATTTTCAATTGAGTTGGGCAATATCATTAGGGCTTTCTAGGGTGACTGTATAGGCTAGCTTGGGCAATGCCCAGAATTGATCTTAGGTAGGACATGCATTTTACTTAGCAAATTTCCTCCTAATTTCTTCTCTCTTACGGGCCTTAGCACACCCTTTTATTCATAGGTCTATTTTTTTCTTTTTCTTTGTTTTTCTCTTTTTTTTCTTTTTTCTTTTTTTCTCTTTTTTTTTTCTTTTTTTTTTCTAGAGAAGACTTTGCCCTGACTTGCTCTTTTTATGAACTTGAGCATAAATGCAGGTTGGGTCAGGGCAGTAAGGGTTTTCCCCCAGGTGATCAAGAAATATTGGCTCGGCTCAAGGGGCTAACTCATTTATTTGTAGTACAGAAGGAAAATGCCTAAATCATTTACTACTCAACTCAATTTTCAAATAATCACAATGGTCAGAACTTGGGCAAGCTTCAGCATTACAATCTTTTTAAACAGCTACTCTCATGAAAGAAAATATCACACAGATGTAGGCTCAAATCCTCACATCTTACCTAATTGCAATTCCATCGTCCCTAATATTTTTCATGCACAGACTATTAATTTTGAAAACTGTTCAAATTGATCAAGGTATTTATCAAGCATGCGACTCGATCAAACTATGGGGTTGCTCTTGTCCTTCCCCCACTCACACACTTTGCCTCTGGAAAAGTGTGCAAACAGTAATAAGTTGGGCAAGCATCTCCCCTGACTCCGACTCCAACGATGTTGGCGCACCTTCCCACATACACACTTTGCCTTGGGCAAAGTGTGCAAATAAAGAGGTCGACCCCATCAGACATGAGCCGGGCAGACTCAAGACCAAATAAAAAGGAAATAAAAAATAAAATCCTAAACTACTAAAACAAGGGAGGGTACATTTAGGTTTTGGGTTCAGGTGGGTACCTGAATCCAACATGGGCGAAGTATGCCACGAGGGCAGCGTGCAGCTCATCCTGCCTCTCTCCAATCCGGTCCTGCTTCTCCTCGAGGACATCCAACTGTTCAAGGATCTCCTCCTTCTGCAACTCGACCCTCTCACTTGGTCGACTCACAGGCTCGGTCTTCACTTTCGCCTTGGCTGCCATCGCCAAGGCCTTCACTTCCTCTGGGTTTGTGAACACCCAATCCTCTCCTTCAACTCTGATATCCGCCATCCTATTCAAACACGCATGGTGAAACTTCTCCTCGGGCATCATCTCCATCAACTCAAAATCAAGCTTCAACTCCATCCTCTGGGCATAAATTCCTGGAAAGTGGGCAAGGGACAACCTCTGTGCTGGCTTGCTCAAGATGTTCTTCAGTTGTGCGCACAGGAAAGCTCCAAAGTTGACCTTGATCTTCTTGGTCATGCACCACAGTAGATCAAGTTCGGTCAGGGAGATAGTGTTACTGTTGTCCTTTTTCCCATAAAAATTGTACGCCAGTATACGGTGGCAGATGCGCAACGCGTCGTCCTTGAGCTGGTGATTCTTGGCCTCCTGTGACTTGAACACTTTTTCCTTGCTCAAGGCCCTCCAGATCTCGTTCCTCTCCTTCTGCGTGCGCTCTGGTGGCGTGGTCAATCTGTCCTGGTACTCCTTTGAAAACTTGTCCTTGAAACTGGCCGCTCCCATGGCCATGTTGATTTCGAAGATGCTTGCTTCATTATACGAACCCATCAATTTGAAAGAAATGCCCAACGGCCCGCCATCCTTGCTCGTTCTCACCTCTAACTCCTCATAGAACTCCTTGACCAATTTCTCAGAGACTTGCCCTGGCCAGGTCAAGAAGTCTTCCCATCCTATAGCTGCAAAATAACCCTTAACTTGATCAAGAATATTCAAATCCTTAAGGGTTTCGAAACATACCGTCTTGGGCACGACAACTGCCCTTTTCTGGATGTTTGAGGGTGGGGGTACTGACTGCTTGCCCTTGCCACGGGTGACTCGGGTCGTCGCCGGAGTTTTGAACTTCTCAGATGGGGTGACCGGGACAGAGTGCTCCGATTCCTCTTTCACTTCAGTTTCTTCTTCGCCGTCTTTTTCTTCCCCTTCGTCGCCGGCAGTTGACATGTCGTCGCCCTTCTCGTCAGATGACGACTCCATGGTGGCGGCCGACGAAGCTTCTCGGGGCTTCTTGAACTTACCTTTCTCCTCCGCCGTAAACTTCCTTTTCTTCACGACGTCCTCACTTGGCTCGCCACTCTGGCTCGCCGGCGCCGATTCAGTTGACGGTTTGGGGGTCACGTCAAGGTCAGAAAGTTTTGGGGCTTCGATTTCCGCCGTCAGTTGGTCTACCAGTATGGTATTGATGGGGGCCGGGCTCGCCTCGCGCGTCGGGCTCTGTTCGGCCGGCGAAGGGGTGGTTTCTTTCTCCGTGGGTGGTGGTGGTGGCGTTTTTTCCTTCGCGGGCACAGATGCGGCGGCGGCGGCTTTTGACGATTTTCCTCCGGCCATCTTCTTCGACGGTTGTGATTGAGGGCTTGTGAGATCGATTTTGGTACCGTGAGGGATTTTGTTTAACTTAGTGTTTTTGGGGCGGGTGGATACCATAATTTTCGGAGTTAGGGTTATGGGGATGGTGGTGATGGTGGGGAAATTGAGGAGTTGTGCGGTTTTTGAAGTAGAGGTGGGGTAGTGGTATAGATCGATTAAAATTTGAATTTGATAGGACTCTGCAAATTCAGATGTGATTGGACTCTTTTGCGGATTCCCGAAAATTCCGCAATCATCACAGCTGGCCACCCCCTCTCGTTGCTCAACTACCGCAATTGCTCACTCAATTTTCCTGTTTTCTGCAGACAAAAATAGACCAAAACCCTTTCCTGCCCAAGGCTACTCCTTGGCGTGGTGAATTTATTAACATAAAATGAAATAAGGGAAAACATAGTATACATACCGAGTTCGCCTTCGGTATTTGCCTCTATTTATTGTCATGGGCCTGACTTATTTTTCTTGCTTCACTTGGTCAAGCGGCTGGCTCAGGGGGTATCATCCCCTTGAGGTCCTCATTCCCATAGTAATCCTTGACTCTCTGCCCATTCACTTTAAAGATCTGATCGTCACCTGCCTTAAACAGCTCAACCGAACCATTCGGGCAAACAGCATGGACTATGAATGGCCCTGCCCATTTGGTGGATAGCTTTTTAGCCTTGAACTTAAACTTGGTTTGGTAAACCAGAACCAGTTGACCAGGCTCGATCTTCTTCTTCTTGATGATTTTGTCGTGGGCTCTCTTTGTCCGTTCCTTGTAATTGACCGCGTTATCATACGCTTCAATTCTTATCTCCTCCAGCTCAGTTAGGTCAAGTTTACGTCCTTCGCTGGCCGCATCCCAGTCGAAATTGACCTTGTTCACTGCCCAATGCGCCTTGTGTTCGATTTCTACGGGCAAGTGGCATGACTTGCCAAACACCATGCGGTAGGGAGAGATCCCTGAAGGTGTTTTGTAGGCGGTTCTGTAGGCCCAAAGTGCATCATCGAGCTTGTCGCTCCAATCCTTACCTTCTGGCTTGACCGTCTTCCTCAAGATGGTTTTGATGATACGATTGGATAGCTCGGCTTGCCCATTGGCCTGGGGGTGATAAGCTGTGGAGATCCTGTGGTGCACTCCATACTTCCTGAGCAACCTTTCAATTATATAATTACAAAAGTGTGTACCTTGGTCGCTGATCAATGCGCGAGGTACACCAAATCTGCTAAATATTTCACCCTTGAGGAAGGTGGCCACTACTCTCGAATCATTGGTTGCTGTAGCCTTGGCCTCGACCCATTTAGATACATAGTCAACTGCCAAGAGTATGTACTCCTTCCCTCTGGAGTTGGGCAATGGGCCCATAAAGTCGATGCCCCATACATCGAAGACTTCTACAGGCATGATGGGCATCATGGGCATCTCATCCCTCTTGGTCACGTTCCCCTCTCTTTGGCACTTGTCACAGCTCCTGCACCACTCAAAACAATCCCTCAAAAGAGTTGTCCAATAAAAACCACAGTCAAGTACCTTCCTTGCTGTGCGTCGGTGGCCAAAATGTCCTCCGCAGGCTTGCTCATGGCAGTGCTTCAGGATGTCTGCTTGCTCAACTTCAGGAATGCAACGTCTCAGCACTTGGTCTTCTCCCCTTTTCCACATGTAGGGATCATCCCAAATGTACTTCTTGCTCTCCCGCTTGAGCTTGTTCTTACCGTAGAGGGTCATGTCTTCCCGTATGTCTCCTGTGACTATGTAGTTGGCCAAGTCTGCGTACCACGGCTCTTCTGACTTGGTTGAAATTTGATACAAGTACTCATCTGGAAACGTCTCCGTGATGGGCATGCCTTCCTCTCGCTGGATTATCCTGCTCAAGTGGTCAGCCACTAAATTTTGGTTACCTGATTTGTCTCTGATTTCGATGTCGAACTCTTGCAGCAACAAGATCCATCTAATCAGTCGTGGCTTGGTCTCCTTTTTGGCCATCAAGTACTTCAGCGCGGCATGGTCAGTGTAGACGATGGTTTTGCTCCCGAGCAAGTAAGATCTGAACTTCTCGAATGCAAACACCACAACCAGTAGTTCTTTCTCTGTGGTCGCGTAGTTGCATTGGGCAGGGTTCAAAGTCTTGGATGCATAGTAGATTACATGTCGTTCCTTGCCCTTCATCTGCCCAAGTACAGCTCCAACAGCATACCCGCTCGCGTCGCACATAAGCTCAAATGGCATTCCCCATTCTGGTGGCTGAATGATGGGGGCAGTGACTAACCTTTCCTTGAGGTGGTTGAAGGCAGCTTGAAAATCATCATCAAAGTTCCAGTCAACCTCATTTTGCAACAGCCTGGTCAGAGGTTGGGCAATCTTGGCAAAGTCTCTCACGAACCTCCTGTAGAACCCAGCGTGCCCAAGGAAGCCTCTAACTTGCTTGACATTCCTTGGATAAGGCAGCTTCGATATGGTCTCTATTTTGGCTCGGTCAACTTCGATTCCCTTGGCAGAGACTACGTGCCCAAGGACTATCCCTTCCTCCACCATAAAGTGACATTTCTCGTAGTTAAGTACCAAACTTTTCTCCACACATCTACTGAGGGCCAACTCCAGGTTGTTCAAGCATGTCTCGAACGAGCTGCCATATACAGTAAAGTCATCCATGAAGACTTCTATTCCTTGCTCGAGCAGATCGGCAAAGATGCTCATCATGCATCTGTGGAAAGTCCCTGGGGCGTTGCATAGACCAAATGGCATGCGTCGATATGCAAAGGTACCGTATGGGCAAGTGAAAGTAGTCTTGTCCTGGTCTTCCGGGGCCACCCAAATTTGCATGTAGCCCGAGTATCCGTCAAGGAAACAGAAATGGGTCTTTCCAGCTAGCCTCTCGAGCATCTCGTCAATGAAGGGTAGGGGAAAATGGTCTTTCTTTGTTACCTTGTTCAACTTCCTGTAGTCTATGCACACTCTCCATCCAGTTTGAAGTCGAGTGGCTATCTGCTCCTTTTTCTCGTTCTCGATCACTTGAATTCCTGACTTCTTGGGCACCACATGAACTGGACTTACCCATTTGCTATCTGAAACAGGGTAGATAATGCCCAAGTTGAGCAGCTTGAGTATCTCCTTGAGCACCACTTCCTTCATAGCAGGGTTCAGTTTTCTCTGTGGATCGCGCACTGGATTCGACTCTTCCTCGAGCAATATGTGGTGTTGGCATATGGTGGGACTGATTCCCCGTATATCCGCTAAGGTCCATCCAATGGCTTGCTTGTACTGGTCAAGGATGTTCCTCAGCCTGCTTTCTTCCTCCTTCTTCAGTTTCGAACTTATAATCACGGGCAATGTATCATTTTGCCCAAGGAACATGTACTTGAGATGTGCAGGGAGTTTCTTCAATTCTAACTCTGGTGGCTTCTCCAGGGATGGTACCATAATCGTGACCTCATGGGGTGGCAACTTGCTCATGCCCATGGGATGATTCTCCAGAGCTCCCAGTTGCTCAACTATCTGTTGAACTTCAAGTTGCTCATCCTCTGCATCTTCTCTGGTCAATCCCCTTTGTATCACCAGATCCACTTTGTCAGAAACTCCATATCCTAGAGCTTGCTCCTCGATCAATTCATCAATCTGATCAACATAATGCACTTGCTCGGTGTCTTCTGGGTGCTTCATTGACTTGAACAAGTCGAATGTGACCGTTTCTCCTTCAAACTTGCAGGTTAGCTTTCCAGTCTCGCAGTCAATGTGTGTCCTTGATGTCTTCAAGAATGGTCTGCCCAAGATCATTACTGGCTGCTTGCTTGATCTCCCCATGTCCAGGACACAGAAATCGGCAGGAAAGATGAGCTCCTCCACCTTGACCAATACATCTTCCAGAATTCCCTCGGGGTACACATTTGATCTGTCTGCCAACTGGATTACAACCCTTGTTGGTTTCATCGGCCCTATACCCAAGTCTTCGTACATTGACTTAGGCATAACATTGATCGATGCTCCCAAGTCAAGCATGGCTTTTTCTATGTTCATGTTGCCTATTATGCAGGGAATATAGAACATCCCAGGGTCTGCACACTTCCTTGGTACATTCCTCTGGAGCACCGCTGAAACATTCTCTCCTACTTCGAACTTGGCATCATCTTGGTATTTCACTTTTTTGGTGCACAGCTCCTTGAGGAATTTGGCGCACCTGGGCATGGATTTCAGGATGGTCAACAGAGGCATGTTGATTTCCACCTTTTTGAACATCTGGAACATCTCATTAGTGTCTTCCTTCTCTTTCTTCTTGCTCAATCTGCCTGGGAAAGGAGGGTAGATTTTTGGCGGTGTCACTGCTTGAGCAGGCACTGATGTTTCCTTCTGGCTGGGTGGTGTCAGCTCAAGTTCTTCCTCTGATTCTTCTTCCTCGTTGACCTCCTCAACAATTCCTTCCACTCGAGATGGTGGAGTGGGCTTCTTGGGTGCTTCAGCCAGGACCTTTCCATTTTTGAGATGGATAGCATTCAGTTGGGCGTTGTTTAGTTCAATTTGGGGAGGCAGACCGTTGGTCTTTTTTTTCATCTCAGTCATTGCCTGGGTCAAGTGCGCCAGTTGGGCATTGATGTTCTGGAATTGCCCGCGCGACTCAAGCATTTGAGCATTGATATTCTGCAGTTGACCTCGAGTCTCAACTTTGTACTTCTCGTTGTCCTGTTTGTACCGGTCATTCTCCTGTTGGGCTTTGATATTTTCATTGACCAAGGTCTGCATCATGTCTGCCAAAGTTGGGCCATTGCTCTGGTTCTGCTGGTTGTTGGCCTGATTTTGGTAGTTATTCCTCTGATGATGGTTCTGGCCGTGATATTGCTGGCCTTGATTGCCTTGGTTCCCTCCGCCCTGGTAGTTGTTGTTTCCGTACCGGTTGTTGTCATTATTCTTCCAGTTGTTCGAGTTGTACGTGTTCCCATTGGGCCTCTGTCCGTTCCCATTGTTCTGCATTATCACCTTGACCTCTTCGTCAAAAAGCTCAGGGCACTCGTCAGTGGCATGGTTACTTTCCTTGCAGATTTGGCACGCCTTGACTCCTCTTTTTAGCCCTGGGTTTTGGTTAAGCACCAGTTGCTCAACTATGTTGCACAGTTTGTCCAACTTGACTTCAGTTGCAGATGGTACGGGCAAGTTGTTCCTGGGTAGGTCACTGCCATCCTCCCTTGTTTCTTCGGCCATTTCCTTGAAGATTTTGAACGCTTCGTCGGCCCTCTTGTTTAGAATGGATCCTCCACAAGCTGCGTTGACCCATGTCCTCTCCGTCTCTCTCAATCCAGATATGAAGTACTGGACCAAGTCATGGTCAAGGATCTGATGCTGTGGGCACTTGGCCAACATCTGCTTGAACCTGACCCAGTAGTCATGGAAGTTCTCTCCTCCTCCCATCTTGATGCTGTTGATCTTCTTCCTCATCTGCTGGATGCGTGCAGCTGGGAAGTACTTCTCAAGGAACTTCTGCTGAAGTTGGCTCCAGGTGGTCACTTCTCCAGCAGGTAGAGTGTAAAGCCACTCTCGAGCACCTTCGGCCAGTGAGAAAGGGAAGGCTAGGAGTCTGATGTACTCCCCTAGCCCTTCACTTGCTCGGATGGTGCCACATGCCAATTCGAAATCTTGGAGATGTCTCTGGGGATCCTCCAATGGCATGTCACTGAACTTGGGCAAGATCTGGATGAAGCCGTGCCTCATCTCCCAAGTATTGTTTTCAACCGCGGGCAAGGTGATACCCAGCGGCTTTAGATTCAAGTTTTCTGGGAACATTGTGTCCCTCAACGTCTTGGCTCTCTCTTCTCCCATCCTTGATCGCGTAGGTGACCTGGATGTGTTCGGTGAATCTTCTCTCGATGTGTCCGAGATTGACTCTCCTGTCTCAGTTATGGTCAACTGAGTTACTTGAGCGGCACGTGCTAATGCTTGCTTTTGCTTTGCTGCTTTTCGATTCTTCCTCGCGGTTCGCTCGATTTCAGGATCAAATAGTAGTGGCCCTGTATCCTTGCTTCCCGATGAGTTAGAGTCCTGCATACAAAAATAGGTCAAGCGTTAGCACGGAAAACTATTGGCTTGGAATGTTGCCTCCCCGGCAACGGCGCCAATTTTGACGCTACCGTCGTGGAGTAGCGCAAAATAATATTTATAGTTCCTAAACTATTCACTAGCACAAGTACTAGTAGCAAGTATAGGGTCGATCCCACGAGGAGGCGATTTAGCTTAAGTTTTCCCGGCTTTGAATGCTCAATTGGGTTGTCACGTTTGAAAAGGTTTTGTTTTGAAGAGCAGTTGGGCACTGCCGAACCGTGGTCACCGTGTTTACTTGACTGAAAAATAACAAATAACTTAAACAGAAATAAAACTAGCATGCAACCTAATTAAAATACTGAGCAATTAACAGACTCGACTAAGCAGATAAAATGAAACAAATAAAGACTAAAGTATCCAGGCATTGACTCCCCTGACTTCCCCCTTGACCTATGTGCTGCCGATCATCGGTACGTATATCATTTTGCTAACAGTTTTGTCTTCCAGTTATAGATCCCAAGTATTAACATCCCTATGATGTCACGCATATTAATACCCCGAACCCTTATTCGCTCTTATGTTTAAGTCCTGCCAGATCTCTCTCGACAGGTCTCCTGATGTTGACCAATTCGACACTATGTGAACGCATGAGTCTAAGTTGGTCAAGTCGCCTTCATCCTCCAAGCAAACCCGGAATGGCCAATAGCATGCCTGGACAGACCCAAGTCATACGACCACATCTCCAGCAACATGTTGTACTTCGAGGACGCCCAGTCTCCCGGTCGCGTTGATCCACGTACTCCTGTGTTAGGTAAGTCGGGGTTCCCACTGGTCACTGTAGGATTTCCCAAGTCCCTAACGTGCTTAAGTTACTACCCTGTTGAATCGGGAACAAAACTCAGCTAGTTGCTGTCATCAATAAGCCTCCCGGCATGATCACGTCTTAGGGTTGGTCAGGTTCTGTCTTTGCCCAGATACAAACAGATTAGCTACTTGACATAATTAAAACAGAAAATAAAATAAAAGAAGTAAGACGAACTGAACTATGCATTAAACGGGAAATTGTTCAAAGGGAAATAACTTCAAAATACGAAATTAAAAGCATTAAAACATAAAGGAAATTGTTTTTGGCCCGAAGGCTTAACAGAAAATAAACGCCGGCGAGTGATGTTGCTCACGCGGCCGCCTTCTTCTTCGCTGGACAGGTTAGGGCTTGCTCCGGTTTCTTCGCTGCTCATGTGTCCTCGTTCTTTCTTCAGTCACTCCATTTATATAGACGGGCTTCAGCTGATGGGAGACGTGTGGGGGAATACCTCTAGGGTTGGACGAGAGTCCTCCTTTATCTTTATCTCTGAATCTGGTCATCTTGAAGAGTCCACGATTTTCAGGATTCTGGGTACACCGAATGCCCAACGTTCCGCCTCCGTCAATGTTAGCGCTTGCCCATGTACTTTCTTCTCTGACTGACTGAGGTAGCGGACCATGTGCGGTACTTGGTCGGCATCAAGTCTTGCTCCACCTGCTGACGTCCTGGTTGCTTGCTCAACTCTGCTGGACCCTTTTCGTCAGTCTGGCTTGCTCAACTAGTGCTCTTGACCATGGAAGGTGATTTCCTTGCCTCTTTCACACAGTGCGCTCCTCTTTTCACTCCTTTACCTGCCCACCTGCAAAACTTGCCCAAGTACCCAAACGTGCCCTCCCAGACACAAACAAAGTAAAAACTAACTAAAGACTCGATATACTTGACTCTAAAAACCTAAAAATGAGCCAAAAAATATGGCTCATCAGTGTCTTCGGGCGCGTAGTCTCCAAAGGTCGGACTCCTGCGGATGAGTCGGTGTTCGTAATCTCCGGCGATCTAGGGTTTTCGGTCGGGTTATCGGTTCTGCAATTTTTGATAGCCCGGGACATCGAATCCCAGCAAAATGGTATCAGAGCGTTTGGTTTCGTGTTCATGTATATATTCGATTATTGTTCTACCTTGCAGGATTTCCGGCTATCATGGTTGGATTTAATTATTGCTTAATTAATTATCATGATTATTTATTAAACTCTCGGACATGTCGAGATTCGTTTTTGTGTTGTTGAATGTTTGTAATAGTAAAAATTCGGGGGTTGACCGAATTTAGGATTTATTATTACGTTCTTTATTTTCCGGAAAATGTATAGGGTCGATTTCATGTATAGAATCGATACCGGAATTGTAATTTAGATTATTGTAATTTATTTTACGTTGGTTCGATGATGAGACGATCGCCGGAAGACGAAGACGTGTGACGAAGACGAAGGGGACGAAAAACCGGGGGGTCGATCATCCCCATGATCGATCCCCATGAGGATCGATCGACCCCATCCCGGGGGCTGCCCGCTAGGGCTTCCGGCCACGCCGGCCACCGGTGGTGGTGGCGCGTGGGCTGGGGGTGGCGGTGGTGGTGGTCCCGGGCGGTGGAGGTCGACGGTGGGGATGGCGTGGGATCTCCCAATCCCATGCTATTCCTACCAAGATCTACTTTCCAAAATTAATTCGGTTTTTCCTATTTGAGTGTTCTCCTTTTGGAAACTCTCATGGATTAGGAAAAGAATTAATTGGAATTAATTTTATTCCTATTGATTTATTTCCTTTATGGATATATTCATGGATTAGGAATTTAATTAATTTAGTACTAATTTAATTTCCTATTTGATTATTCCTAACATTGGGAATTTTTCATTAGATGGAAATTAATAAATGGATAGTAGTAGTCCTAATTTATTTTATTCCTTATTCTATTATAGAAGTCTTCTAGAATATTCCAAGTTTTACTTGGATAGATTATTCTAGAGATTTAATAGAATTAGATAGGAAAATAAATAAATAAAAATATTAATAATATTTAATTTTATTTTTGATATATTCAATTGACTTAATTTTCGAATTAAGTAACTTTTGGATTAATTGAAAATAAATAGATTTAAATATTGGAGATTAATATTCTCGTCACATGGAGCATTCAAGAAACGAAGACTGAAGACTAGAAGATGCATATGAAGATAAAGCCATGATAGTCGGGGAAAAATAATTTTCTAGCATTATTTTGACTATGTGATCTATGTGCTTTATTGCTTGTATGCATGCTATATGTGTTTATTTTATGCACTAGATAGCGTATCCCTTTATCATAAAAAGCTAAGTGGGAGAGGGGATGGAAACATTCCCATGGTCTCCATCACTGTTCTCTTGGTGACTTTTATGGACTTTCGAAGTTCATATAGACAAGTCATTGGAGGAGAATTCTTGTAATTCCTCTTACAAGAAACATTGATCAAGTTTATCAAACAATGCCTAATTTGTCTTTCTGAAACTGACTTGAAGTCGACTCATTCTCACCCCGGGGAGTGGAATGGAGCCAGAGCCACTTGGTCATGTAGAGGACACAAATTAGAGACCTTCGTACCATTCTTTGATAGATGGATCGATTGTCTGCTCGGCTCCCTCATTTATGAGAGATAGGGTCGTTCGCATGGTGAATCACTGGTTAGAAACTTCGAGTTTCACTTATGATTCTCCGCGTCTTGATTTACAACATCAAATGGTTCAAGTAATTGGATTTCAATTATATAAATCTTTTGGTGTAGTAAACGTCCACACGAACGTGGCTTGCTATACTGAATGGGATTTTAGAATAATTGATGTAGACAGTTATAGGAAATTGTGAGGGATTGCGAGTTATCGTAAACGTCCACACGAACGTGGCTTGCGGTGACGTAACAATTCTAAACGATTCGCCTTAGTACTGAGTGATGGTTTACACTTAGGTACGCTTTGTAGTATTCTTCCCAACGAAGTAACGCTATAATGATGTACGACCGAAGCAAACCTAATTGCTAAATCATTTGGGTGGGTAAACGTCCACACGAACGTGGCTTGCCTTACCTGATGTGATTTTAGACGCAATTAGTAATTTAATGATATTATTTGAGGGAGATAATATCGGACATTAAATTGATTGTTTGTTTACATGTGCTTATAGGTTTAGAGAATAGCTATGAATCCACTTTCTATGATACTCAAGGAACAAAAACTCACTGGTCCAAACTACATTGATTGGAAGAGAAATTTAGACATTGTCCTGACTGCTGAAGAGTACAAGTTTGTACTCTATGAGCAATGCCCTGCTGAACCCACGGCTGCCTCGACTGATGAGGAAAAAGAAGGAAAAAGGCTGATGAAATGGCTAGGTGCTATATTTTGGCTTCCATGTCGAATGTACTCCAAACCCAGCATCAGTCAATGGACACTGCCGAGGATATGTTATTTAACCTCAAGGAGATGTTTGGGCATCATGACCGTGCGGGTAGGCAAGAAGCCATGAGAGTCCTCATGTCAACTACTCAGTCTGAAGGAACGCCCGTTGAGGAGCACGTTCTCAAGATGATGAGTCTGTTGAATGAATTGGAGGTCCTAGGAGCTATGATTGATGGTGAGACGCAAGTCGACATCATACTCCAGTCTCTGACCCCTAAGTTTGAGCAGTTTCGTATGAGTTATAATATGGGTAAACTATCTTATACTCTTGCGCAACTCCTGACTGAACTGAAGGCGGCAGAGGGGATCTACAAGAAGGGCAAGTCTCAAGCGCTTGTGGCTACCAAGTACAAAAGCTTGAAAGCTATTGGAGGTAGGGGCAAGAAAAGGAAGCAAGCCATGAAACCCAGTGGTGCCAAGAGGAATGGACCACGAGTGGGGGCTAGTAAGCCAAGGGGCAAGTGCTTCCGATGCAACAAGTCTGGACACTGGAAGTCTGAATGTCCTCTCAGAGGTACGAATTTTTCTTTAGTCGTAAAAACATAGTCAGCGGTATTATCTACCAGAATTCTGGTGTGTAGATATGGAACCACTGACGGTATGTGCATTATTTTAATGCAGGGGTTCCAGAAAACCCGGCGACTTAGAGAAGAAGAGTTCGAGTCTACATGGGCGAAGCTGTTGGGGTAGCAGCGGTTGCAGTGGAAGACATTTATCTGTTTTAGGATTTCATTTCAGTTATTGTTTTATGTACCCCTTTATTTTGAAAAAGAACTTTTGTTCTGGTTTTCTTTATTAATGAATGGATATTTATTTCTTTAATCATTGAGTGATTTAGATAAGAAATAATGGTATTATCTATTCTGGTACATTAGATAGCAATACATGAATCCTTAGTATACCACGATGCAACAAACCGTTATGTATAACTTGTTTTACTTATTAGATGTATTTCTTTATCAATCATTATACTTGTGAATTCTTGAACTTGGTAGTATCTATTCAAAAGGGATTCAAAAGGTCGAAATTGAATTGATCAATTATAGTTGGAGGAATGGACCTCCCGACCTAAGAATCGATCTTGAAAGATGATACAACTGAGTTAACCTTTCTGGATAAAGGATGGAATTCGGACAAGTATTGAAAATGATTTATGATTAATGCCGTGATATGTGTAATTAGAGAGGTACGAGTCGTTCTTTCAAGAATACTCGAAGATGGATTAGAATACTTGATGTGCCATAAAAGCGGAGTGTTTTCAACACAAAGCCATTATGGGGAACGTTCAAAGTATATCCATTAGAAGCCTGCGACTTGTTCGCGGAGGCTATCACCTATCTGAATAACACATAGCATAAATCAAAGATTGAGATTAAGTCTCAAACGACTACACCATACACTGATGTGTAGACATGGTGTGTCAGGAATAAGAAAAGGAATTCTAATAGTAAAAGAACAAGTTTGTTCGAAACTACCTATGTTCTATGGATACTTCTGGATACAACGACACATTCTATGTGGTTGTAGAATGTCCTAGAAGAACAAGTAATTGTATGTTCAATAGTGCTACGAACCAGATGGGTGTCCTCGCCCGGTTCTTAGAGGAAGACTATTAGATGAACTACAATGCCCTAACTGACAATGTACTTCAAAAGAGGAAAGGGAAAGACTGAGAACCAGCCTAACCGAGTAGTGGTACACCACTGACTGCACCTAATGTTATTACTGTTATACACCGGAACGCCATTGCAGTGGGAGGTTGTTAAGCAACCAGAGATGTTCATAAGACTGGAGGAGTTTTGAACTCTGGATATAGTATACATGAAATCGATCCCTAGTTCTGCATAGGAACTTGCGAATTGATGAGATAGTCCATTCTATGGATTCATCAAAAGGCAAGGAGAGGTGTGTTAGAGACGTAATGGAAACAAGGGTGGTGTTTCTCGGAATTTTGTGTAGATAACACTTCATCGTTGGCAACAATGTAAAAGTGTTGTCAGACATAAAATAGAGGTTGTCTAAAAAATCGAGATATAAGATTAAGATGAAATTGGATCATGTTCTTAGAAATCTTTCGATCTCTAGATAAGAACATTTGTACTTCTCTTAAGATATCTTATGCGATTATGGTTTGTTTTAAACATGCACAATTCTGAGAAAGGTTATTGCCTTTCAGTAACAGAATGCATCTATCTAAAGGTATGTGTTTCGAACGCATAAAGGAGATAGATATAGACAAAGCAGTTTCCTACACTTCGAATGTAGAGAGCTTTGTAGATGCAATGTTGAAAAACAAAAACCTGATATCAACTATGCGGTTAGCGTAGTGGGAGGATATCAAAGTAATCTGGATAAGAAATATTCAAATGCTGTAAAAGTACTTGGAAGTACTGGATTACTAGCAAAACGAAATCTTCTTAGATTACAGTTTCTCAGATCCAAAATCAGAGAAAGACCAGTGTAAGTCGATATCAGGCTATGTGTTCACTTTTAGAAGAGGTGGAACCTAAGGATGAAAGAGTGATAAGTGTGATGCTTCTCGGACTCTATCATAAACCGAATAGCAGCCTCAGAGGCAGCGGAAGTTTTGGTTAGGTTCCGGAATGACCTCTGAACTTGGATATGATTCTTGGTTCACCAAAGGCTATGTATATAGCGGTGCATGGTAAACTGGAAGAAGTCATAAGTTCAAAAGGTGATGATAACACATAGAGCAAGTACCACCTGATACGAGTCATCGTCAGGAAGACGACGCAGTAGTCACCAAGATAACTTCAGAACGACAACCTAGATTACTCATTCACATAATACTTCTGGAAAGTATAACTTAAGCACGTGATGAGTATGGGAGTCGGGAGTTTGGAGGAAATGACTAGACCTTAGTACAAGTGGGAGATTGTTGGAGTTGTGTACTTAATGTCTAGATTTAAGTATCGGTAAACTCCCGGTCATAGCATTTAACCTATTTAATTAATAAACAATTATTTGCAATTAATTATTATTAATTAATTATGCAAAATATAGTCCTGGATTTTATACGTTGTAGTTAGTATGGTGTGTCGGGCCCACACAGAAGATCATACTATCAGTCACTCGTATTTAATCAAACAGATGCTCACGACCTAGATGGACCCGGACCAATCCATCGGTATAGTCGTTGTGTGAGAGAGAAAATAATTTATCTTAATTATTTTATCACACTTGTACACTTGGTGTATTGGGCGGATCGCTTGAGATTTATTGATTAGGATTGCCTTGGATAATCAATTTAAATCTCAGAGTATTTTATTCTTAATCCCCGATATTATTGCGGGTGTGTATATTTAATATTAGAGACTTTTATTTTCCAAAGGAATTAACCGATTTAATTATTGGGTTAATTACCGGTAAAAATTGGGTCGATATATTTCATATATGACATGCCGTGAATACTTGACGGGAAAGTGTATCCCGGAAGGGTTGATAATATCCCCGAGATGAGTTCATAAGGAATTATTGTGTAAACCTCATGAGTGGATTCGTTCCGCACAATAATAAAGGTTGAACGGTACTAGTCTCGGATATAAGAGATGAATATTATTTATTGAGCAATAAATAAATTTATTCATGGATATTTAAATCTTAAATACATGGAATAAATAATACTAACCGGAGAAATATTATTTGATATAATATGGATTAATATTGGGAGTGCAATTTTATTTATATAGTGGAAAATAAATAAAATTTAATATTGATAAGGATTAATGGACTTGGGTTGGACCCAATTTAATCTTCAATATTAAGAAGTCCAATATTTAATCTCCTTATGATCCCCTACGTAGCCTATATAAGCACTACATGGTCTTCACTTTTCACAACATACAATAATTGACCTACGCCAATCATAAAGTCTTGGAGAGTGAAGGAGATCCATAGGAGTTCGATAGATCGTCGCCCACACGACGTTCGGACGAGGTGCGAGGAATACGTAGGAAGATCGCAAGGTCGTCAATTGGATTCGTTTCTCCGTACAACGAATCGAGGTAATAATCATAAACCCCCTTCATGATTATTTGTGCGTATTAATTGTGATATATACATGAACGCACGATCCGGAAAAACGACGAACCTCGGGGACGGGGATTCGAGATCCCCGGCGAGGATCGAAGGAGGCGGTCGAACCCTAGAGTTCGGACCGCCGCAACGCGCGACGAAGGACGAGCCCCGGCTGGACGCCGGGGCATGCGATCGACTTCGGTCGATCGCCGGGGTGCCACGGGCTGGTGCCGTGGCGGACCCCAGCCACCGTCGTCGGAGGCGCGTGCTGCGCGAAGCCCTCGGCTGGAGCCGAGGGGCGATCGAGCCCGTGAGCTCGATCGCGGGCGTGCTACGGGATGACCCGTAGCTGCCTCGTATGCGCTACGGGTTCACCCGTAGCGAGGCGTGCGAGGGCGACGCCCTCGCGAGCAGCGAGTCACGCGACTCGCTGCGGGGCTGCCGCGAGCAGCCCCCGGGGATGCCTCGCGCATCCCAGCGATCGTCCGTAGACGATCGCGAGCCCCTCGCGGGGGCTCGGCTGGCGCACGCGGCCTTCGGGCCTCGCTGGGCGTTCGGTCGGGCCCCGGCTCGTGAGGTGGTTCGCGTTCGTGGTTTCCGAATCGCGGGGGACTTCGGCTGGGGGCGGGCTGCATGTATTCGGGCGCGTAGTCTCCAAAGGTCGGACTCCTGCGGATGAGTCGGTGTTCGTAATCTCCGGCGATCTAGGGTTTTCGGTCGGGTTATCGGTTCCGCAATTTTTGATAGCCCGGGACATCGAATCCCAGCAGCAGGTTCATCCCGCGGCGGGTGTTCTCGGCCAGGCTCCGGCTCGTGAGGCGGTTCGCGGTGGTTTCCGGCGAAGGGATTTCGGTCGGAGTCGTGATTCCGCAATTCCGTGGACTCCGGGATATCGATTTCCAACAATTGGTATCAGAGCGTTGGTTCTAGTTCATGTGTATATACGATAAATTGTTCTACCTTGCAGGGTTTCCGACTATTATGGCTAGATATGATTATTCGTTAATTATTGTCATAATATGTTTTGATTAAACTCTCGGACATGTCGAGATTCGTTTTTGTGTGGTGAATGCTTGTAATAGTAAAAATTCGGGGGTTGACCGAATTTAGGTTTATTATTACGTTCTACTTTTTCCGGAAAATGTATAGGGTCGATTTCATGTATAGAATCGATACCGGATAATTGTAATTAAATTCTTGTAATTTATTTTACGTTGGATCGATGCCGAAACGACCGCCGGAGAAGAAGAAGATGTGACGAAGAAGATGAAGGGCTCGAGGATCGATCATGGAGATCGATCCCCAAGTGATCGATCGCGGAGGAGAGGGCTGATCGCCCTCGGTCGTGGGCTGCCGCCGGCAACGGTGGTGGCTGGCCGGCTGGGGTGGCGGTGGTGTGCTCCTCGAGCCACGGTCGATAGTGGTGGGGGCGCGGGGTCCTCGTGATCTCGTGCTCTCCCGCCGAGATCCAACTTTCCTAAATTATTCGGTTTTCCTATTTTGAGTACTCCTATTTTTGGGAATTCTCATGCAATAGGAAAAGAATAAATTTAAAATAATTTATTTTTCCTTATTGATTATTCATATTCTTGAGAATTTTCATGGACTAGGGAAGTAATAAATTTAGAATTAATTTATTTTTCCTATTTAATTATTCCTTTATGGAATTCTTAATGGATTAGGAAAATAATTAATTTGAAAAGTTTGAGAGTCCTTAATTAATTTTTCCTATTTAATTATTCCTTTATGGAATTTTTAATAGATTAGGAAAAGAATTAATTTGGAAGGATTAGGAGTCCTAATTTATTTTATTTCCTTATTCTATTATAGAAGTCTTCTAGAATGTTCCAAGTTTGACTTGGATAGGATTCTAAAGATTTAATAGAATTAGAAAGGAAAAATAAGAATAAATAAAAATATTAATAATATTTAATTTTATTTTTGATATATTCGATTGACTTAATTTTCGAATTAAGTAACTTTTGGATTAATTAAAAATAAATATATTTAAATATTGGAATTAATATTCTCGTCACATGGAGCATTCAAGAACGAAGACTGAAGACTAGAAGATGCGTACGGAGATGCGATAAAGCCATAATAGTCGGAAAATAATATTCTAGTATTATTTTGACTATGTGATAATATTCTATGTGCTTTATTTCATGTATGCATGCTAATGTGTATTTAATTATGCATTAGATAGCGTAACCCTTGTTATAAAAAGCTAAGTGTGAGAGGGATTGGAAACAATGTCATGGTCTCCATTACTGTTCTCTTGGTGACTTTTATGGACTTTCGAAGTTCGTATAGATAAGTCATTGGAGGAGAATTCTTTGATTTAGTTTATCAAACAATGCCTAATTTGTCTTTCTGAAACTGATTTCAAGTCGACTCATTCTCACCCCGGGGAGTGGAATGGAGCCAAAGCCACTTGGTCACATGGATGACAAAAATTAGAGACCTTCGTACCATTTTTGAAATGGATCGATTGTCTGCTCGGCTCCCTCATTTATGAGAGATAGGGTTGTTCGCATGGTGAATCACTGGTAAGAAACTTCGAGTTTCACTTATGATTCTCCGCGTCCTGATTTACAAAAATCGAATGGATCAAGTAATTGGGAGTCACTTATAAAAATCTTTTGGTGTAGTAAACGTCCACACTATCGTGGCTTGCTGCACTGAATGGGATTTTGGATTAACTGATGTAGACAGTTATAGAAGGGAGTAAAGGAGCGTATGTTAACGTAAACGTCCACACTATCATGGCTTGGGTGAATATGCGAATCCCAAACAATCTTCTTAGATACTGAGTAATGGTTTACACTTAGGTACGCTATTAGTATTCTTCCCATCGAAGTAACGCTAATGATGATGTACGACCGAAGCAAATCTAATTACTAAATCATTTGGATAGGTAAACGTCCACACTATCGTGGCTTCCCATATCTGATGGGATTTTAGATGTGATTAGTGATTTAATGATATTATTTGAGGGAGATAATATCGGAGATTAAATCAATTGTTTGTTGTTATATGTGCTCATAGATTAGGATATGGCTTTGAACCCACTTTATGTGATACTTAAGGATTTTAACTCACTGGTCCCTGATTGTATTGATTGGAATAGAAATCTGGACATTGCCCAGACTGTTAAAGAGTACAAGTTTGTACTCAAGTGAGCTTTGTCCTCCCGAGCCTACCAATGTCTTAACTGATGAGGAAAGAACTGATTTTAAGAAGTGGGAAAATGCTTTTACAAATAACCACTGATTATGATATCATGTTCAAACTCAAGGAGATGTTTAGACATGACGTAGCGGCTAGACAAGAGGCGATGAGGATACTCATAAAGGCCAGTCATTTTGAGGAAACGCTTAAACACGTTTCGAGATGATGGACCTTTTGGACGAGTTGAGACGGAAATCGCAAGCTCTTGTAGCCAATGCCAAAGGATTTGAACCTAAGGGCAAAACCGGGGGATAGAAAAAGTAAGCAAAGAAACCCAGTGGTCCTAAGTTACTTGGACCACGAGATGGGGCGAGAAATCCAATAGGCTAGTGTTCTCGATGCAAACAGTCTGGGTACTGGAAGTCTGATTATCCTCTAAAAGAAAGTGCGAAATCTTCTTTAGTCGTAAAACATAGTCAGTGGTATTATCTACCGGAACCTGGTTTGTAGATATGGAACCACTGACGATATATGCATTTTAAATGCAAGGGTTCCAGGAAACCCGACGACTTGGAAAAGAAGAAATCGTAGTCTACATGGGCAATGTTGTGGAGGAGACAGCTGTTGCAGTGGAGGACATTTTATAGGATTTCATTTTGAGTTATTGCTTTTGTGTACCTTTCATTTTATAAAGAACTTTGTTCTTGATTTCTAATGAATAGATATTTTATTTCTTTTAATCATTTGATGGTTATAAGAAGAAATAATGATATTATCTATTCTGGTACATTAGCTAGCAATATATAAATGATGAATCCTAAGTCCACCACGATGCAACGAACCGTTTTATATAACTCATCTTACTTTTAAGAGATATTTCTGTAATGAATCATTTATACTTGTGGATTCTTATCCTAAGTCGTGTTTATTCAAATAAGAAGTTCAAAGGTCGAAAATTGATATTTTGATCAATTAAGTTGAAGGAGTGGACCTTCCGACCTAAGAATCTGATTTGGAAGATAACATGACTAAGCAATCCTTTATGGATATAAGGTATAAGATCCGGACAAGTATTAGAATTGATTAACTCTGATGTATGCAGACCTATGTCTACTCAGACAATAAGGTACGAGTACTTCATTTTATGATTACTCGAAAAATGGATTTGCATACCTGATGTGCCACAAAAGCAAAGTGTTTTGACAAGTCAATGGACAAAAAGCTATTGTGGGGAACCTTCAAGGTATATCCATTAGAAGCCTGCAATTTGATCGCGGAGGCAAGCCCCTGTCTGAGGAATGCATGGCATACTAATCATAAATTGGGATTAGATCCCAAGAGACTACACCATACACTCTTGTGTAGAAATGGTGTGTCGGAAATAAGAAATGGAACTCTTATAGAAATAGTAAAAGCATGAGTTATACGGAACTACCTATGTTCTATGGATATGTCCTGAAAAACAACGGCGCATTCAATGCGGTTGTAGAATATCCTGGAAGGACAAAAGTTGTGTGTTCAATAGTACTATGAACCAGAAGGACGTTATAAGTTCTAACGCCCTGTTCTTAGAGGAAGACTATTAGATGAACCACAAGCCCAAAGTGACGTAATACTTTGAATGAGAGAAAGCGATAAGGACTGGGAACCAGCCGAACCGAGTAGCGGTACACCACTAACTACACCTACTGTTATTACTGTTAATGCACCGGAATGCCGTTGTAGTGGGAGGTTGTGTGACAACTGAAGATATTCATAAGACTAGGAGAGTCTTCGGACTCTGGACCTAGTATACATGAAATCGATCCTTGGATATACATAGAGGCAGTACTAGATCTAAATGTGCTCTCTTAGAAAGAAATAAGGTTTATTGCTAAGAGGCAAGATCATTTAGAGTACAAGCTTAGTTGATCCATTTATGGATTGAAACAAAGCATTGAATTCGTGGTACTTGCAAATTGATGAGATAGTCCATTTTATGGATTCATCAAAGCATAGACGAATAGTGTGTATTGGAAACGTGATGGAAACAAGGTGGTGTTTTTCGGGTTTTATGTAGATAACATTTTATCATTGGCAACAATGTAAAGATGTAATTAGACATGAAATGATGGTTGTCTAGATAAATCATTATGAAAGATATAGGAAGAAGTTGGACATGTTCTTGAGATCTTGGATCTCTAGGAAAGAACATTGTACTTCTCCTGGACATCTTACATAGATATGATTATGGTTCGTTTTAACATGCAAGATTCCGAGAAAGGTTCGTTACCTTTCAGATACGGAATGCATCTATCTAAGGATATGTGTTTTGAAACACAAAAAGAGATAGAAGAAATTAAAGCAGTTTCCTACACTTGGAGTGTGGAAAGCTTGATAAATGCGATGTTGAAAACGAGAACCTGATATCTGCTATGCGGCTAGTATAGTGGGAGGATATCAAGGTAATCCTGGAAAGAAATACTCGACTGCTGTAATGAACATTTTAAGTACTTTCGAAATACTGGAAACTATGTTCTGGATTACGGAGCAGACAAGTTTTTTGTTTTGGATTACACTCTCTTAGATTTCTAATCAAATAAGGATCGGTGTAAGTCGATATCAGGCTATGTGTTTCACTATTGAAGGAGAAGGAGTTTTAACATGGAAGAGTGATGAGCACGATGCTTTTCGGACTCTGCCAAGGAGTTATACGCATGAACGAAGATCTGAGGGACGAACCCGGGGACGGGGTTTGACCGCGCGGTGGTGATCCGAGATCACCGGACCGCGGGCGGTCAAGCGAACCCCGCCGAGATCGCACGCACAAGAGAACCCTCGGCTGGACGCCGAGGGTGGGCGGTCGAAACCCTAGGGTTTGACCGCCGGGTGCGACGCGGGAGAACCCTCGGCTGGACCCCGAGGGTGGCGATCGAAGCCCCAGGGCTCGATCCCCGGCAGCGCACGAAGGACCCCGGCTGGACGCCGGGGGTGCGATCGAGCGCGTGCTCGATCGCGTGGGGTGGCGGGCTGGTGCCGCCGCTGCTCGCATGGCGAGCAGCCCCCTCCTCTGACAACGGTGGCGGTGAGTCGCCGAACTCACCGCCGGGGGCTGCTACGAACAGTCCCGGGGGATGCGATGAGCATCCCCGGCGATCACCGTGCGTGATCGCGAGCCCCTCGCAGGGGCTCGGCTAGGGCAGCCGCAGGTTCATCCCGCGGCGGGTGTTCTCGGCCGGGCTCCGGCTCGTGAGGCGGTTCGCGGTGGTTTCCGTCGAAGGGATTTCGGTCGGAGTCGTGATTCCGCAATTCCGTCGACTCCGGGATATCGATTTCCAACATGACCTATCATCCAGCGACTGGCGACTCTGTGCTCCCAACCCGGCGACTGGCGACTCCCTCACAGGCAACCCGGCGACAGGCGACTAACTCCCTTGACCCGGAAACCGAAACCGGCGACAGGCGACTCTCGTCCTTGAAACCGGCGAACGGCGAACGGAGACTGATGTGGTTGAGTTCGACGTCCTTGTATTTATACTTCAATGATATCGACGACCATGAAGACGATGAAATTCCGAAGCTTCAACACTTAGAGATTTTCACAAGAAATTGAAGATGAAGAATTGAGATCGATGGAGTCAAGATTGAATTGAAGTCTGATTATGAAATTGAAGATTCAAGATTCGAAGATTCGAGAATCAAAGATTCAAGATTCCAAGATTCAAGAATCCAAGTTCTACAATAGTGATGTCATCCATGGAGAAGTGACATCAGCCAAGCATGTGACCAATCAGAACGTGCCACGTCAACATCTCACATGTGCGGGCTGCCTATATATACCCATGGATTTGCGTGCCATCATTTGACGATTTTGAGAGAACGAAATCTGATTTTTAGAATCGTATCCTGATAGCTTCGAGCTGAGAGTTTGTGTAGTTGCGTTTGCGCTGTACGCCAAGATTAGAGTTAGGAGATTTAACTCTAGGTGTTATAGTGCTAAGTTACTAGTAAGTGGGAGTGTTGCGACACTCGGGAAACTTCTTGTAATCACTTTGCCTACCATACTCCTTGTAATAGTTTCGTTTTGTTTTATCAATGAAATGAAATATATTACATAAACTTTGTCTTCATAAACTCTATCTTAACTTTGTGAGATTCATTGACTGAAGCTGCTGACGTTCGAGTTTAAGACCAATTTCATGAAAAATTGGTATCCTACGCTGAAGACGTAATTTCATTTGGTATCAGAGCGGGACGTCATACGTATACGACGTGATCCGTTACTTGACTCCATAATTTCCGCTAAAATGGAGTCTCCAATGTTTTTTCAGAAACCGATAATGCTCACTCATCAGAACTATTCAAATTGGAAAGCTAAAGTTTCAGCGAGAATCAAAGGTTATGACTCGCGTGCTTGGATGGCGGTGCTAGAAGGATGGGAGTGTCCGTACAACCAAGACGCTGAAGGGATAAGAAGTCCAAAACCCGAACGAAGTTGGACAAGAGACGAGCATGACTTGTCTACTGCTAACTGCAAAGCTCTTCTTCTTATTTGCGAATGGCTGGAGCTCAGCATGTATCAGCTGGTGAAAAACTGCACCTCTGCTAAAGATGCATGGGAAACTCTTCAGAGGACGTGTGAAGGAAATCATGCTGTCAAACGATCTAAAATCCGAACTATCACTGCTCAATTCCATCAACTCCGTATGAGAGAAGATGAGGATATAAATGAATATTTGAATAAGATAATGAGATATGTCAACAAAGTGTGCGAACTTGGTGAAACTTTTCCAGTCGTCATGATCTACGAGAAAATTCTGAGTAGCGTAAACTCCAGATTTGAGAGCAAAGTGCTAACGCTCGAAGCACGTGAAGAGAAGGAACAAAAATGGGATTATGCTGACTTGATGGCTGATTTGAGACTCTATGACTTGACTCTCAAAGTACGAAGCAACCCAGACATGTCTCTTGTCTGTGAACCAATGACTTCTCTTAAGATTTCTGAAAAAGGAAAGAGCTCAAGAAATGTGAACTCTCGTAAATCTCATGTGAAAAATGAGAAAACTGAAAATAGTTTTTCTGCCGATTTGGATGAATCTGATGATGAGGAGGCTGAGGATATTGAGAGATTGATGAACTCCAATAATCCTGACAAACTTGCTGCACTGACTGAAATAGTCACTTATCTTGTGAAACAAGAGTTTAAGAGAAAGAACCGTGCCCGAAATTTTCGAAAATTTTAGAAAAGTTCTAACTCATACCCAAGTACTCCTGACAACCGAAATCAGGGATCGTCTTCAGACAAGAAGTTTAAAGGCACAAAACTATCACCATATACTTCGACTAGCAAGGACGTCTAAAAAATGCAATGCTATGAGTGTAAGGGTTTTGGACACATTAAAAATGAATGTCCTAACTTACATCGAAAGAAGAAGCTACCTGTCAGCTACGTGGTGATAGATGATGAGAATGTGATCTCTGAGAATGATGAGTCAGAGGATGAAAGCTTAGATGACGATGAGGACAACGCCCTGGTTGTCACTTTTGATGAAAATTTTTATCTTGCAAACTTCGAAGTTGAAAACTTTGAACTTGATGCTTTTCTGAAAGATACTGCAACGACCGACAATATCTTTTGTTTGGCATCTGAAAATCGACTTTTGTGTGATGAAGAAATGTTTTCAGACGATGAGTCTGTGTCTGAGTCTGATAAGAAAGAAATGACATCTGAAGTGTCTCAAACTGAGGTTGAGTCTGCTGAAATGCTTAATCTGAAAGAGAGTCACTCTGAACTCCAAAAGTTATATGACTTAGCTATTTCTGAAAATGGTACACTCGAAGTATCTCTGAAGTTTTTGAAAGAATCTTTTGATGAACTTTCTGAAGTGAACCATAAACTGTCTGACGAGGTTGTTGAGACGAGAGAATTGATTGAGAAGATAGACTCTGATAGTCTGAAAGTTAAAAATTCCCTAAAAATTCTAAGAACTAAATTTGATGATCTTTTCGAAGAGAAGCATAAACTCTTCAAGGAAGTAGTTGAACTGAGATACTCATGTGAGAAGTTGAGTACTGAGAACTCAAAACTGAAAACTACTCTGAAAAAGGAAACTGCTGAGGTTAAGAAACTTCAAATCTTGTTTAAGAACTCAGATGCTGAAAACGATGAGCTTAAGTCATCACTGATGAAAGCACAAACTGACCTTGCCATGACTGACAAGGAATGCTATGTTTTGAAAGAAAAACTTCATATGACTGATGAACTGTTGAGGAAGATGAACAGGAATTCTTCGATGTTTGACAATGCTGCGTCGTATATGAATCCTAACCGTTATGGACTTGGATTTCAAAAAGTTTTTGAGTCGATATACTCTACACCTGAGAAGAAGGAAGTGACATTCGTCAAAGCCTCAAATGATCAGCCAGAGGATAAAAGTAAGGATGTTGCTGAACAATCAAAACGAAAGGAAATTGCTGAAGGGAAGAAAGTTGTTGTGTCTCCGGAATCTAAAATTCAAAAGTTGAACTCAACTGCTTATTTTAAATCCGAGAATTATCAATTTCCTAAAAACATTGTGAAACATCCTCGAGGAATATTACCATATGAAGCGACTCTACTTAAGAAACTTGACAAACCCATCAACTCAAGATCGAACGTGAAAAATTCTCAGACTAAGTCTGGCATGATAAAACCCTCTGGGAGAAGAGAGATTCGACAAAGGCGTGAATATGTCTGTCATTACTGTAACATGCCAGGACACATAAGACCATTTTGTTACAAACTGAGAGATGACATAAATCAAAGTTTGATGATTCAGAAGAAGAAGGATGAGTCAGCTAAGAGTTTGAAGAAAAACATAAAACCTTTGACTGAGACAAAAATTCAAAATTTTGATGTAAAGAAGAGATGGGCACCGACAACTCAAAAGAGTGAAGTTAAACTTAACTCCACTTCAAATGTCTGGAAACCCAGAGAACTAATTTTTTGCAATGTTGCACTAAATGCCTCCGATTCTGGGAACAAGGGCATTTGGTATTTCGATAGCGGATGTTCCAGACACATGACCGGAACTAAAAAATTATTGAAAGAATACGAGTCGATGACTGGGTCCCCCGTGGTGTTTGGAGGGGGAGCTAAAGGCGTGGTCATGGGGAAAGGAACGCTTCATATTAAAGGATTGCCACCAATTCGCAATGTTGTACATGTGAAGGGTCTTGTGGCGAATCTTATTAGCATCAGTCAGCTGTGTGGTGAAGGACTGAATGTTAGTTTCGATAGAGACTCATGCAAAGTTTTTGATGTGGAAGAGAAGTGCATCATGGAAGGTCCACGTGCTAAGAATAATTGCTATACAACTGAGTATAGTTGCTTCTCGGTGACTGTTCCTGATGAGGTTGATTTATGGCATCAACGCCTTGGACACACTAGCACTCGAAACCTGAGTAAATTGGTTAAGGGGGAGATAGTTCGAGGAATCTCTCAACTCCCTAAAATAGAGAAAAGAGTGTGTGGTGACTGTCAGAAGGGTAAGCTGGCCAGATCTTCTCATCCTGCCTTACCAACACTAATGAGTACTACAGCTCCTTTTGAACTACTCCACATGGATCTCATGGGTCCAATAAAAGTGAAGAGTATTGCTAAGAAAGAATACGTGTTGGTGGTTGTTGATGATTTTTCTCGCTATACTTAGACGAGATTTTTGGCAACAAAAGATGAGACCTTCAATGCCTTCAAGGGTATTGTAAAATGGATTCGAACGAATCATGAAGCAAAAGTGAGAGGATCAGGAGTGATCATGGAACCGAATTCGAAAACTCTAGCTTCAATGAATTCTGTCTGATGAAGGGAATTCATCATGAATACTCGGCCCCAAAAACGCCTCAACAAAATGGGATTGCCGAACGCAAAAATCGAACACTGCAAGAGATGGCCCGTGTGATGTTAATCTCAAAAAATCTTGCACGAACTTTTTGGGCAGAAGCTATCTCTACTGCTGGCTACATTTTGAATCGAATAAGTATTCGATCTGGCACGACTGCAACTGCCTATGAACTTGTTGTTGGAAATCGATATCCCGGAATTAATAAATTTAAATAAATAAATTATCTAATTAATTCCGACCGAAATCCTTTGGAGATCGAATATCCGGAGTTGTCAAAGTGCGGAACGACAACTCCAAACGAAATCCCGGTTGCCGGAAATCCGCCACGAACCCCCACGGGGATAGCCCAACCAAACAAACCCTAACCGCGAACGAACACGGGCTGTTCGGTCGAGCCTCCGCGTGGGGCTCGCGGCTGTCCATGGCAGCCGCCTAGGGCTGCTCATGGGGATCGATCATGGGGATGATCGATTCCCCGGATTTTTCGTCCTCTTCGTCTTCGTCTTCCGGCGATCGTCTCATCATCGAACCAACGTAATTAAAATTACAAAATTTAAATTACAATTCCGGTATCGATTCTATACATGAAATCGACCCTATACATTTTCCGGAAAATAAAGTACGTAATAATAAATCCTAAATTCGGTCAACCCCCGAATTTTTACTATTACAAACATTCAACCACACAAAAACGAATCTCGACATGTCCGAGAGTTTAATAATCATGATAATAAAATTAACAATAATTAAATTAACCATGATAGCCGGAAATCCTGCAAGGTAGAACAACAATCGAATACATACATGAACACGAAACCAAACGCTCTGATACCAGTTGTTGGGATTCGATGTCCCGGGTTATCAAAATTGCGGAACCGATAACCCGATCAAAACCCTCGATCACCGAAGATTGGATCCCCGACTCATCCGCAGGAGTCCGACCTTTGGAGACTACGCGCCCGAAGACACGCAGCCCGCCCCCAGCCGATTTTCTCCCGCGAGTCGGATCCACGAACGCGAACCACCTCACGAGCCGGGGCCCGACCGAATGCCCAGCGAGGTCCAAAGACCGCGTGCACCCAGCCGAGCCCCCGCGAGGGGCTCGCGATCGTCCTCGACGATCGCTGGGATCGCTCGTAGCGATCCCCGGGGCTGCTCGTAGCAGCCCGCAGCGAGTCGCGGTGACTCGCTGCCCGCGAGGGCATCGCCCTCGCACGCCTCGCTACGGGTGAACCCGTAGCGCGTACGAGGCAGCTACGGGTCATCCCGTAGCACGCCCGCGATCGATCCGAGGATCGATCGCACCCCTCGGCTCCAGCCGAGGGTTCCCGCGGCCTCGCTCCTCCGACGACGGCGGCTGGGGTCCGCCACGGCACCAGCCCGTGGCACCCCGGCGATCGACCGAAGTCGATCGTGTGTCCCCGGCGTCCAGCCGGGGCACGCCGTTGGTCGCGCGATGGGCGGTCCGAACCCTAGGGTTCGACCGCCTCCCTCGATCCTCGCCGGGGATCTCGAATCCCCGTCCCCGAGGTTCGTCGTTTTCCCGGATCGCGTGTTCATGTATATATCACAATATATATTCAAAGCAAATAATCAAAGAAGAGGTTTCTCGATTATTACCTCGATTCGTTGTACGGAGAAACGAATCTTGATGACCTCGTGATCTTCCCGCGTATTCCTAGCACTCCGTTCGAACGTCGGGTGGGCGACGATCTATCGAACTCTATGGATCCTCCTCACTCTCAAGACTTTATGAATTCCGTAGGTCAATTAATTCTCTTTTGAAAGTGAAGACCATGTAGTGCTTATATAGGCTACGTAGGGGATCATAAGGAGAATAAATATTGGGCTTCTAAATATTGAAAATTAAATTGGGTCCAACCCAAATCCATTAATTCTTATCAATATTAAATTTTATTTATTTTCCACTATATAAATAAAATTGCACTCCCAATATTATTCCATATTATATCAAATAATATTTCTCCATCTTAGTATTATTCATTCCGTGTATTTAAGATTTAAATATCCATGAATAAATTTATTTATTGCTCAATAAATAATATTCATCTCTTATATCCGAGACTAGTACCGTTCAACCTTTATTATTGTGCGGAACGAATCCACTCATGAGGTTTACACAATAATTCCTTATGAACTCATCTCGGGGATATTATCAACCCTTCCGGGATACACTTTCCCGTCAAGTATTCACGGCATGTCATATATAAAATATAGCGACCCAATTTTACCGGTAATTAACCCAATAATTAAATCGGTTAATTCCTTTGGAAAATCAAAGTCTCTAATATTAAATATACACACCCGCAATAATATCAGGGATTAAGAATAAAATACTCCGAGATTTAAATTGATTATCTTAGGCAATCCTAATCAATAAATCTCAAGCTGATCCGCCCAATACACCAGGTGTACAAGTGTGATAAAATAATTAAGACAAATTATTTTCTCTCTCACACAACGACTATACCGATGGATTGGTCCGTGTCCATCTAGGTCGTGAGCAACTGTTCGATTAAATACGAGTAACCGATAGTATGATCTTCCGTGTGGGCCAGACACACCATACTAACTACAACGTATAAAATCCAGGACTATATTTTGCATAATTAATAATAATTAATTGCAAATAATTGTTTATTAATTAAATAGGTTAAATGCTATGACCGGGAGTTTACCGATACTTAAATCTAGACATTAAGTACACAACTCCAACAATCTCCCACTTGTACTAAGGTCTAGTCATTTCCTCCAAACTTCCGACTCCCATACTCATCACGTGCTTAAGTTATACTTCCCAGAAGTATTATGTGAATGAGCAATCTAGGTTGCCGCTCTGAAGTTATCTTGGTGACTATTGCATCGTCCCTCTGACGATGACTCGTATCAGGTGGTACTGGCTCTATGTGTTATCATCACTTTTTCGAACTTATGACTTCTTCCAGTTCTCCATGCACCGCTATGTACATAGCCTTTGGTGAACCAAGAATCATATCCAAGTTCAGAGGTCATTCCGGAACCTAACCAAAACTTCCGCTGCCTCTGAGGCTGCTATTCGGTTTATGATAGAGTCCGAGAAGCATCACGCTTATCACTCTTTCATCCTTAGGTTCCACCTCTTCTAAAAGTGAACACATAGCCTGATATCGACTTACACTGGTCGTTCTCCGATTTTTGATCTGAGAAACTGTAATCTAAGAAGATTTCGTTTTGCCTGTAATCCAGCACTTCAAAGTACTTTACAGCATTCGAATATTTCTTATCCAGATTACTTTGATATCCTCCCACTACGCTAACCGCATAGTTGATATCAGGTCCTTGTTTTTCAACATTGCATCCGCAAAGCTCTCCACACTCGAAGTGTAGGAAACCGCTTTGTCTATATCTATCTCCTTTATGTGTTCAAGACACATACCTTAGATAGATTTATTCTGATCTCGAAAGGCAATAACCTTTCTCAGAATTGTGCATGTTTAAAACAAACCATAATCGTATAAGATATCTTAAGAGAAGTACAATTGTTCTTATCTAGAGATCCAAAGATTTCTAAGAACATGATCCAATTTCATCTTAATCTTATGTCTCGATTTATTTAGACAACCTCTATTTTATGTCTGACAACACTTTTACATTGTTGCCAATGATGAAGTGTTATCTACACAAAATTCCGAGAAACACCACCCTTGTTTCCATTACGTCTCTAACACACCTTTCCTTGCCTTTTGATGAATCCATAGAATGGACTATCTCATCAATTCGCAAGTTCCTATGCAGAACTAGGGATCGATTTCATGTATACTAGATCCAGAGTTCAAAACTCCTCCAGTCTTATGAACATCTCTGGTTGGTTAACAACCTCCCACTGCAATGGCGTTCTGGTGTATAACAGTAATAACATTAGGTGCAGTTAGTGGTGTATCGCTACTCGGTTAGGCTGGTTCTCAGTCTATCCTTTTCCTCATTTGAAGTACATTGTCAGTTAGGGCATTGTAGTTTATCTAATAGTCTACCTCTAAGAACCGGGTGAGGAAACCCATCTGGTTCGTAGTACTATTGAACATACAATTACTTGTTCTTCCAGGATTATTCTACAACCACATAGAATATGTCGTTGTGTCCAGAAATATCCATAGAACATAGGTAGTTCCGAACAAACTTGTCCTTTTTTACTATTAGAATCTTATCTCTCATTTCTGACACACCATGTCTACACATCAGTGTATGGTGTAGTCGTTTGAGACTCAATCTCAACCTTTGATTTATGCTATGTGTTAGATAGGTGATAGCCTCCGCGAACAAGTCGCAGGCTTCCAATGGATATACTTTGAAGGATCCCCATATTAGCATTGTGTTGAAAACACTCCGCCTTTATGGCGCAACAAGTAGTCTAATCCATCTTCGAGTATTCTTGAAGGAATGACTCGTACCTTCTCTAATTACACATACCGCATTAATCACTAATCATTTTCTATACTTGTCCGAGTTCCATCCTTTATCCAGAAAGGTTAACTTAGTCATATCATCTATCAAGATCGATTCTCAGGTCGGGAGGTCCATTCCTCCAACTATAATTGATCAAATCAATTTCGGCCTTTTGAATCCCTTTTGAATAGATACTACCAAGTTCAAGAATTCACAAGTATAATGATTAATAAGAGAAATACATCTAATAAGTAAAACAAGTTATACATAACGGTTTGTTGCATCGTGGTAGACTAAGGATTCATCATTCACATATTGCTATCTAATGTACCATAATAGATATCACCATTATTTCTTATCCAAACCATCCAATGATTAAAGAAATAAAATATCCATTAATAAAGAAAATCAGAACGAAGTTCTTTTTCAAAATGAAGGGGTACATAAGCAATAACTGAAAATGAAAACTTAAAACAGATAAATGTCTTCCACTGCAACCGCTGCTACCCCAACAGCTTCGCCCATGTAGACTCGAATTCTTCTTCTCTAAGTCGCCGGGTTTTCTGGAACCCCTGCATTTAAAGAAATGCACATACCGTCAGTGGTTCCATATCTACACACCAGAATTCCGGTAGATAATACCGCTGACTATGTTTTTACGACTAAAGAAAAATTCGTACCTCTGAGAGGACATTCAGACTTCCAGTGTCCAGACTTTTTGCATCGGAAGCATAAGCCCTTTGGCTTATTAGCCCCCACTCGTGGTCCATTCCTCTTGGCACCACTGGGTTTTATGGCTTGCTTCCTTTTCTTGCCCCTACCTCCAATAGCTTTCAAGCTTTTGGGTCTGGTAGTCACAAGCGCTTGAGACTTGCCCTTCTTGTAGATCCCCTCTGCCGCCTTCAGTTCAGTCAGGAGTTGCGCAAGAGTATAAGATAGTTTACCCATGTTATAGCTCATACGAAACTGCTCAAACTTAGGGGTCAGAGACTGGAGTATGATGTCGACTTGCGTCTCATCATCAATGGAAGCTCCTAGGACCTCAAGTTCATTCAACAAACTCATCATCTTAAGAACGTGCTCCCCAACGGGCGTTCCTTCAGACTGAGTAGTCGACATAAGGACTCTCATGGCTTCTTGCCTTGCCGCACGATCCTGCTCCCCAAACATCTCCTTGAGGTTAGTCATCATATCCCGGGCAGTGTCCATCGGCTCATGTTGGGTTTGGAGTACATTTGACATGGAAGCCAAAATATAGCACCTAGCCATTTCATCAGCCTTTTTCCACTTCCGATATGTTGCCTTTTCCTCATCAGTTGAGGCAGCCGTGGGCTCAGCAGGGCATTTATCAGAGAGTACAAACTTGTACTCTTCAGCAGTCAGGACAATGTCCAAATTTCTCTTCCAATCAATATAATTGGGACCAGTAAGCTTATGCTCCTTGAGTATCACAGAAAGTGGATTCATAGCTATTCTCTAAACCTATAAACACATGTAAACAAACAATCAATTTAATGTCCGATATTATCTCCCTCAAATAATATCATTAAATTACTAATTGCATCTAAAATCCCATCAGGTAAGGCAAGCCACGTTCGTGTGGACGTTTACCCACCCAAATGATTTAGCAATTAGATTTGCTTCGGTCGTACATCATTATAGCGTTACTTCGTTGGGAAGAATACTATAAAGCGTACCTAAGTGTAAACCACCACTCAGTACTAAGGCAAATTGTTTAGAATTGTTATGTCACCGCAAGCCACGTTCGTGTGGACGTTTACGATAACTCGCAATCCCTCACAATCTCCTATAACTGTCTACATCAATTATTCTAAAATCCCTTTCAGTATAGCAAGCCACGTTCGTGTGGACGTTTACTACACCAAATAGATTTATATAATTGAAATCCAATTACTTGATTCATTTGATTTCGTAAATCAAGACTCGGAGAATCATAAGTGAAACTCGAAGTTTCTAACCAGTGATTCACCATGCGAGCGACCCTATCTCTCATAAATGAGGGAGCCGAGCAGACAATCGATCCATCTATCAAAGAATGGTACGAAGGTCTCTAATTTGTGTCCTCTACATGACCAAGTGGCTCTGGCTCCATTCCACTCCCCGGGGTGAGAATGAGTCGACTTGAAGTCAGTTTTGGAAAGACAAATTAGGCATTGTTTGATAAACTTAATCAATGTTTCTTGTAAAAGGAATTACAAGAATTCTCCTCCAATGACTTGTCTATATGAACTTCAAAAGTCCATAAAAGTCACCAAGAGAACAGTGATGGAGACCATGGGAATGTTTCCATCCCCTCTCCCACTTAGCTTTTTACAATAAAGGGATACGCTATCTAGTGCATAAAATAAACACATATAGCATGCATGAAAGCAATAAAGCACATAGGTCACATAGTCAAAAATAATGCTAGAGAATTATTTTTCCCGACTATCATGGCTTTATCTTCATATGCATCCTCTAGTCTTCAGTCTTCGTTTCTTGAATGCTTCATGTGACGAGAATATTAATTTCCAATATTTAAATCTATTTATTTTCAATTAATCCAAAAGTTACTTAATTCGAAAATTAAGTCAATTGAATATATCAAAAATAAAATTAAATATTATTAATATTTTTATTTATTTATTTTCCTATCTAGTTCTTATTAAATCTTTAAAATAATCTATCCAAATAAAATTTGGAATATTCTAGAAGACATCTATAATAGAACAAGGAAATAAAATAAATTAGGACTTACTACTTTCCAAATTTATTTTTATTCCTAATCCATGAATATTCCCATGAGTAGGAATAATCAAATAGGAAAAATAAATTTAGTACTAAATTAATTAAATTTCTAATCTATGAATATTTCCATGAAGGAAATAAATCAATAGAAATAAAATTAATTTAAATTAATTCTTTTCCTAATCCATGAGAGTTTCCTAAAAGGAAAGTACTCAAATAGGAAACCCGAATTAACTAGGAAAGTAGATCTTGGTAGGAATAGCATGGGATTGGGAGATCCCACGCCATCCCCACCGTCGACCTCCACCGCCCGGGACCACCACCGCCGCCGCCCCCAGCCCACGCGCCACCACCACCGGTGGCCGGCGTGGCCGGAAGCCCTAGCGGGCAGCCCCTTCGATGGGGTCGATCGATCCTCATGGGGATCGATCATGGGGATGATCGATTCCCCGGATTTTTCGTCCTCTTCATCTTCGTCACACGTCTTCGTCTTCCGGCGATCGTCTCATCATCGAACCAACGTAATTAAAATTACAAAATTTAAATTACAATTCCGGTATCGATTCTATACATGAAATCGACCCTATACATTTTCCGGAAAATAAAGTACGTAATAATAAATCCTAAATTCGGTCAACCCCCGAATTTTTACTATTACAAACATTCAACCACACAAAAACGAATCTCGACATGTCCGAGAGTTTAATAATCATGATAATAAAATTAACAATAATTAAATTAACCATGATAGCCGGAAATCCTGCAAGGTAGAACAACAATCGAATACATACATGAACACGAAACCAAACGCTCTGATACCAGTTGTTGGGATTCGATGTCCCGGGTTATCAAAATTGCGGAACCGATAACCCGATCAAAACCCTCGATCACCGAAGATTGGATCCCCGACTCATCCGCAGGAGTCCGACCTTTGGAGACTACGCGCCCGAAGACACGCAGCCCGCCCCCAGCCGATTTTCTCCCGCGAGTCGGATCCACGAACGCGAACCACCTCACGAGCCGGGGCCCGACCGAATGCCCAGCGAGGTCCAAAGACCGCGTGCACCCAGCCGAGCCCCCGCGAGGGGCTCGCGATCGTCCTCGACGATCGCTGGGATCGCTCGTAGCGATCCCCGGGGCTGCTCGTAGCAGCCCGCAGCGAGTCGCGGTGAATCGCTGCCCGCGAGGGCATCGCCCTCGCACGCCTCGCTACGGGTGAACCCGTAGCGCGTACGAGGCAGCTACGGGTCATCCCGTAGCACGCCCGCGATCGATCCGAGGATCGATCGCACCCCTCGGCTCCAGCCGAGGGTTCCCGCGGCCTCGCGCCTCCGACGACGGCGGCTGGGGTCCGCCACGGCACCAGCCCGTGGCACCCCGGCGATCGACCGAAGTCGATCGTGTGTCCCCGGCGTCCAGCCGGGGCACGCCGTTGGTCGCGCGATGGGCGGTCCGAACCCTAGGGTTCGACCGCCTCCCTCGATCCTCGCCGGGGATCTCGAATCCCCGTCCCCGAGGTTCGTCGTTTTCCCGGATCGCGTGTTCATGTATATATCACAATATATATTCAACGCAAATAATCAAAGAAGAGGTTTCTCGATTATTACCTCGATTCGTTGTACGGAGAAACGAATCTTGATGACCTCGTGATCTTCCCGCGTATTCCTAGCACTCCGTTCGAACGTCGGGTGGGCGACGATCTATCGAACTCTATGGATCCTCCTCACTCTCAAGACTTTATGAATTCCGTAGGTCAATTAATTCTCTTTTGAAAGTGAAGACCATGTAGTGCTTATATAGGCTACGTAGGGGATCATAAGGAGAATAAATATTGGGCTTCTAAATATTGAAAATTAAATTGGGTCCAACCCAAATCCATTAATTCTTATCAATATTAAATTTTATTTATTTTCCACTATATAAATAAAATTGCACTCCCAATATTATTCCATATTATATCAAATAATATTTCTCCATCTTAGTATTATTCATTCCGTGTATTTAAAATTTAAATATCCATGAATAAATTTATTTATTGCTCAATAAATAATATTCATCTCTTATATCCGAGACTAGTACCGTTCAACCTTTATTATTGTGCGGAACGAATCCACTCATGAGGTTTACACAATAATTCCTTATGAACTCATCTCGGGGATATTATCAACCCTTCCGGGATACACTTTCCCGTCAAGTATTCACGGCATGTCATATATAAAATATAGCGACCCAATTTTACCGGTAATTAACCCAATAATTAAATCGGTTAATTCCTTTGGAAAATCAAAGTCTCTAATATTAAATATACACACCCGCAATAATATCAAGGATTAAGAATAAAATACTCCGAGATTTAAATTGATTATCTTAGGCAATCCTAATCAATAAATCTCAAGCTGATCCGCCCAATACACCAGGTGTACAAGTGTGATAAAATAATTAAGACAAATTATTTTCTCTCTCACACAACGACTATACCGATGGATTGGTCCGTGTCCATCTAGGTCGTGAGCAACTGTTCGATTAAATACGAGTAACCGATAGTATGATCTTCCGTGTGGGCCAGACACACCATACTAACTACAACGTATAAAATCCAGGACTATATTTTGCATAATTAATAATAATTAATTGCAAATAATTGTTTATTAATTAAATAGGTTAAATGCTATGACCGGGAGTTTACCGATACTTAAATCTAGACATTAAGTACACAACTCCAACAGGATCTTACGTTCACGTTATTCTCACGATAATTAAACTTTAAAAATCATCGAAGGGGGTTCAACGATTTTACCTTTGTTCTCGTTGTACGGAGAAACGAAGAACTCAATTGATGACCTTGAGATCTTCCCACGTATTCCTTGCACTAGCTCGAACGTCGGGTGGGCGACGATCTTCCGAACTCCATGGATCTCCCTCTCTACTTTCTCTCTCTAGAATTGTGATCTTCAAGTTATGAGAATAGAGAAGACCATGTAGTGCTTTTATAGGCTACGTAGGGGATCTAAAGGAGGTGGAATATTGGGCTTCCAACATTAATGATTAAATTGAGCCCAAGCCCAAATCTATTAATCCATTAATATTAATTAATTCTATTTTCCACTATATAAAATTAATTGCACTCCCAATATTAAACCATATTATATCAAATAATATTTCTCCGGCAGTATTATTTATTCCGTGTATTTAAGATATAAATATCCATGAATAAAATTAATTTATTGCTAATTAATTTATTCATCTCTTATATCCGAGACTAGTACCATTCAACCTTAATTATTATGCGGAACAAATCCACCTGCAGGGTTTACATAATAATTCCTTATGAACTCATCTCGGGGATATTATCAACCCTTCCGGGATACACTTTCCCGTCAAGTATTCACGGCATGTCATATATAAAATATAGCGACCCAACTTAACCGGTAATTGACCCAGTAATTAAACCGGTCAATTCCTTTGGAAAATCAAAGTCACTTATATTAAATATACACACCCGCAATAGTATCGGGGATTAAGAATAAAATACTCTGAGATTTAAATCGATTATCCAAGGCAATCCTAATCGATAAATCTCAAGCGATCCGCTCAATACACCAAGTGTACAAGTGTGATAAAATAATTAAGACAAATTATTTTCTCTCTCACACAACGACTATACCGATGGATTGGTCCGTGTCCATCTAGGTCGTGAGCAACTGTTCGATTAAATACGAGTAACCGATAGTATGATCTTCTGTGTGGGCCCGACACACCATACTAACTACAACGTATAGAATCCAAGACTATAATTTGCATATATTTAATTATAAATAATTAAACGCAAATAATTGTTTATTTAATTAAATAGATTAATGGCAATGGATCGTGAGTTTCCGTTACTTAAATCTAGACATTAAGTACACAACTCCAACAATATCCCACTTGTACTAAGGTCTAGTCATTTCCTCCAAACTACCGACTCCCATACTCATCACGTGCTTAAGTTGTACTTCCAAGAAGTACTATGTGAATGAGCACTCGAGGTTGCCGCTCTGAAGTTATCTTGGTGACTACAGCGTCGTCTCCCTCGACGATGACTCGTATCAGGTGGTACTTGCTCTATGTGTTATCTTACACTTATGGACTTGTGATTTCTTACCATTTGCCATCGCACCGCTATTTGCATAGCCTTTGGCAAATTAAGAATCACATCTAAGTCCCAGAGATTATCCCGGAGCTATACCAAAACTTCCGCTGCCTCTGAGGCCGCTATTTGGTTACCCATGGCAGAGTCCGAAAAGCATCGTGCTTATCACTCTTCCATGTTAAAAACTCCTTCTCCTTCAATAGTGAAACACATAGCCTGATATCGACTTACACCAGTCCTTATTTGATTAGAAATCTAAGAGAGTGTAATCCAAAGGAAATGCTCGTCTGCTCCGTAATCCAGAACATAGTTTCTAGTACTTCGAAAGTACTTAAAATGTTCATTACAGCAGTCGAGTATTCCTTTCCAGGATTACCTTGATATCCTCCCACTATACTAGCCGCATAGCAGATATCAGGTTCTCGTTTCTAACATTGCATTTATCGAGCTTTCCACACTCAAAGTGTAGGAAACTGCTTTCATTGCTTCTATCTCCTTTTGTGTTCCAAAACACATATCCTTAGATAGATGCATTCCGTATGTGAAAGGTAACGAACCTTTCTCGGAATCTTGCATGTTAAAATGAATCATAATCATATATATGTAAGATGTCCAGGAGAAGTACAATGTTCTTTCCTAGAGATCCAAGATCTCAAGAACATGTCCATCTTCTTCCTTTATATTTCATATTGATTTATCTAGACAACCATCATTTTATGTCTTGACAACATCTTTACATTGTTACCAATGATAAGAATGTTCTCTACATAAAACCCGAGAAACACCACTTTGTTCCATCACGTTTCCAATACACACGATTCGTCTATGCTTTGATGAATCCATAAAATGGACTATCTCATCAATTTGCAAGTACCACGAATTGAATGCTTTGTTCCAATCCATAAATGGATCAACTAAGCTTGTACTCTAAATGATCTTGCCTCTTAGCAATAATCCTTATTGCTTTCCAAGAAGGCACATTTAGATCTAGTACTGCCTCCATGTAGATCCAGGGATCGATTTCATGTATACTAGGTCCAGAGTCCGAAAACTCTCCTAGTCTTATGAATATCTCCGGTTGATCCACAACCTCCCACTACAACGGCTTTCCGGTGTATAAACAGTAATAACAGTAGGTGCAGTTAGTGGTGTACCGCTACTCGGTTCGGCTGGTTCTCAGTCCTTATCATTTTCTCTCATTTCAAAAGTATTACGTCACTTTGGGCTCGTAGTTCGTCTAATAGTTTTTCTCTAAGAACCGGGCGTTAGAACTTATAACGTCCTTCTGGTTCATAGTACTATTGAACACACATCTTTTGTTCTTCTAGGATATTCTATAACCGCATTTGAATGCGCCGTTGTTTCCAGACATATCCATAGAACACAGGTAGTTCCGTATAACTAATGCTTTTACTATTTCTATAAGAGTTCCATTTCTTATTTCCGACACACCATTTCTACACAAGAGTGTATGGTGTAGTCATTTGGGATCAAATCCCAATCTCTGATCAGTATGCCATGCATTCCTTAGACAGGCACTTGTCTCCGCGATCAAATCGCAGGCTTTCAATGGATATACCATGATGGTTCCCCACAATAGCTTTGTGTCCATTGACTTGTCAAAACACTTTGCTTTTGTGGCACATCAGGTATGCTTATCCATTTTTCGAGTAATCATAAAATGAAGTACTCGTATCTTATTGTCTGAGTAGACAAAGGTCTGCATACATCAGAGTTAATCAATTCTAATACTTGTCCGGATCTTATTCCTTATATCCAAATGATTGCTTAGTTATGTTATCTTCCAAATTAGATTCTTAGGTCGGAAGGTCCACTCCTTCAACTTAATTGATCAAAATATCAATTTTCGACCTTTGAACTTCTTATTTGAATAAACATGACTTAGCATAAGAATCCACAAGTATAAATGATTCATTACAGAAATATCTCTTAAAAGTAAAACGAGTTTTATGCTACGGTTCGTTGCATCGTGGTGGACTTAGGATTCATAATTTATATATTGCTAGCTAATGTACCAGAATAGATAATATCCTTATTTCTTCTTATAACCATCAAATGATTAAAAGAAATAAAATATCCATTCATTAGAAATCCAGAACAAAGTTCTTTCTAAAAGGTACATAAAAGCAATAACTCAAAATGAAATCCTATATAATTGTCCTCCACTGCAACAGCTGCCTCCTCAACAGCATTGCCCATGTAGACTACGATTTCTTCTTTTCCAAGTCGTCGGGTTTCCTGGAACCCTTGCATTTAGAATGCGCATACCGTCAATGGTTCCATATCTACACACCAGGTTCCGGTAGATAATACCACTGACTATGTTTTATGACTAAAGAAAATTTCGTACTTTCTTTGAGAGGATAATCAGACTTCCAGTACCCGGCTGTTTGCATCGAGAACACGCTTTCTCGTCCCTTCTCGTGGTCCAGGTAATCTTAGAACCACTGGGTTTGTTTGCTTGCTTTTTTTATCCCCCGGTTTTTGCCCTTAGGTTCGAAACCTTTGGCATTGGATACAAGAGCTTGTGATTTCCGTCTCAACTCGTCCAAAAGGTCCATCATCTTAGAAACGTGTTCAAGCGCTTCCTCGAATGAATGACCTTTATGAGTATCCTCATCGCCTCTTGTCCAGCCACTACGTCATCTCTAAACATCTCCTTGAGTTTGAACATGATATTAAAATCAGTCCCTTCCTCATCAGTTAAGACATTGGTAGGCTCGGGAGAACAAATCTCACTTGAGTACAAACTTGTACTCTTTAACAGTCTGGGCAATGTCCAGATCTCTATTCCAATCAATACATTCAGGGACCAATGAGTTAAATACCTCAAGTATCACATAAAGTGGGTTCAAAGCCATCCATAATCTATGAGCACATATAATAACAAACAATTGATTTAATCTCCGATATTATCTCCCTCAAATAATATCATTAAACCACTAATCACATCTAAAATCCCATCAGATATGGCAAGCCACGTGGTGTGGACGTTTACCTACCCAAACGATTTAGCAATTAGATTTGCTTCGGTCATACATCACTTATAGCGTAACTTCGTGGGGAAGAATAATATAATGCGTATCTAAGTGTAAACCATTACTCAGTACTAAAGTAATGTTGGAGTTGTGTACTTAATGTCTAGATTTAAGTAACGGTAAACTCCCGATCATAGCATTTAATCTATTAAATTAACGAACAATTGTTTTGCGTTTAATTATTATTAATTAAATATATGCAAAATATAGTCCTGGATTTTATACGTTGTAGTTAGTATGGTGCAAGCATGGGCGCACAGAAGATCATACTATCGGTTACTCGTATTTAATCAAACAGTTGCTCACGACCTAGATGGACACGGACCAATCCATCGGTATAGTCGTTGTGTGAGAGAGAAAATAATTTATCTTAATTATTTTATCACACTTGTACACTTGGTGTATTGAGCGGATCGTTGAGACTCATCGATTAGGATTGCCGGCGATAATCGATTCGAGACTCAGTGTATTTTATTCTTAATCCCCGATATTATTGCGGGTGTGTATATTTAATATAAGTAACTTTGATTTACCAAAGGAATTAACCGATTTAATTATTGGGTTAATTTCCGGTTAAGTTGGGTCACTATATTTTATATATGGCATGCCGTGAATAATTGACCGGACAGTGTATCCCGTAAGGGTTGATAATATCCCCGAGATGAGTTCATAAGGAATTATTGTGTAAACCTCATGAGTGGATTCGTTCCGCACAATAATTAAGGTTGAATGGTACTAGTCTCGGATTAAAGAGATGAATAAATTAATTAGCAATAAATTAATTTTATTCATGGATATTTAAATTTTAAATACACGGAATAAATAAATACTACCGGAGAAATATTATTTGAAATAATATGGTTTAATATTGGGAGTGCAATTAATTTATATAGTGGAAAATAAATTAATTAATATTGATAAGGATTAATGGACTTGGGCAGTGGGCTCAATTTAATCTTCAATATTGGAAGCCCAATATTCCACCTCCTTTAGATCCCCTACGTAGCCTATAAAAGCACTACATGGCCTTCATAAATAATAAGACAAGATTATCATACTTGATATTCTAGAGAGTTGAAGGAGATCCATAGGAGTTCGATAGATCGTCGCCCACCCGACGTTCGAACGAAGTGCAAGGAATACGTGGGAAGATCCAAGGGTCTTCAACTTGATTTCGTTTCTCCGCACAACGAATCAAAGGTACAATCATAAACTCCTTCGTGTGAATTTATGTGATTTAATTGTGATACATGCATGAACACAAGATCCGGAAAAACAACGAACCCGGGGACGGGGATAGACCGCGCGGTGGTGGTTGAGAACCACCGGACCGCCGGCGGTCTAGGGATCCCCGCCGGGATCGAGGAAAGCCCTCGGCTGGGAGCCGAGGGGGTGGCGGTCGAGCCTAGGGCTTCGACCGCCGGCAGCGACCGCACGAGGGGAGCCCCGGCTGGACGCCGGGGCGAGCGATCGACCCTAGGTCGATCGCTGGGGGCTGCCGTGGCTTCGCGCCGCGGCTGGGCGCTCCCTCCCCGGACCGTGGTGGCGGTGAGTCACCGGACTCACCGCCGGGGGCTGCTGGGCAGCCCCACGCGATCGATGAAGATCGCGAGCCCCAGCGGGGGCTCGGCTAGGGTTTGAGCCGCGGGTTTATCCCGCGGCGATGCTCGGGTCGAGCCCGGCTCCGTTTGTGTGGTTCGCGTTCGTGGATCCGACTCGCGGGAGAAAATCGGCTGGGGGCGGGCTGCGTGTCTTCGGGCGCGTAGTCTCCAAAGGTCGGACTCCTGCGGATGAGTCGGGGATCCAGTTTCCGGCGACGGGATTTCGTTCGGGGTTATCGGTTCCGCAATTTTTGATACCCCGGGACATCGAAACCCAGCAATTGGTATCAGAGAGTTTGGTTCGTGTTCATGTATGTATTCAATTGTGTTCTACCTTGCAGGGATTCCGACTATCATGGTTTAATTAATTGTTAATTATTCGTTTAATTAATTGCTATTTAATTTACCATGATTGTTCGTTTATTAAACTCTCGGACATGTCGAGATTCGTTTTGTGTGGATGAATGCTTGTAATAGTAAAAATTCGGGGGTTGACCGAATTTAGATTTATTATTATTGTTCTATGTTTTCCGGAAAATGTATAGGGTCGATTTCATGTATAGAATCGATACCGGAATTGTAAATTTATTTCTTGTAATTTATTTACGTTGGATCGATGCCGAGATGACCGCCGGAAAACGCGTGTGACGTAGAAGACGAAGAGGACGAAGGACCGGGATCGATCAACCTTGATCGACCCCAATCGATCGCCCAAAGGGTGGGGGCGTCGCGCCCCTTCGGCCGTGGGTCGTCGCCGGCGACGGTGGCGGCTGGCCGGCTGAGGCGGCGGCGGCGGGTGCTCCCTCCCGGCGGTCGGCCGATGATGGTGGGGTGGTGCGGGAACTCCCATCCCGTGCTACTCCTACCTAGATACGCTTTCCTAAATTAATTCGGTCTTCCTATTTGAGTTTTTCCTATTTTTGGGAATTCTCATGGATTAGGAAAAGAATTAATTAATATTAATTTTATTCCTTATTCTATTATGGAAGTCTTCTAGAGTATTCCGAGTTCTACTTGGAATAGGATCCTAGAGATTTAATAGAATTAGAAAGGAATAATAATTAATTTAGGAATAATTTATTTCCTAATTGATTATTTCTATTTTATGGGAATTTTCATAGTAATGGAAATTAATTAATCTTGGAAAGTAGAAGAGTCCTAATTTATTTTATTTCCTTATTCTATTATAGAAGTCTTCTAGAATATTCCAAGTTTAACTTGGATAGATTATTCTAGAGATTTAATAGAATTAGATGGGAAAAATAAATAAATAAAAATATTAATAATATTTAATTTTATTTTTGATTTATTCGATTGACTTAATTTTCGAATTGAGTATCTTTTGGATTTATTAAAAATAAATAGATTTAAATATTGGGATTAATATTCTCGTCACATGGAGCATTCAAGAACGAAGACTGAAGACTAGAAGAAGCATACGGAGATGGAATAAAGCCATGATAGTCGGAAAATAATTTTTCTAGCATTATTTTGACTATGTGTTATGTGCTTTATTACTTGTATGCATGCTTATGTGTTTAATTATGCATTAGATAGCGTATCCCTTTGTTATAAAAAGCTAAGTGGGAGAGGGGATGGAAACATTCCCATGGTCTCCATTACTGTTCTCTTGGTGACTCTTATGGACTTTTGAAGTTCGTATAGATGTGTCATTGTAGGAGAATTCTTGTAATTCCTTTTACAAGAAACATTGATTGAGTTTATCAAACAATGCCTAATTTGTCTTTCTGAAACTGACTTCAAGTCGACTCATTCTCACCCCGGGGAGTGGAATGGAGCCAGAGCCACTTGGTCATGTGGATGACACAAATTAGAGACATTCGTACCATCTTTTAAGGTGGATCGATTGTCTGCTCGGCTCCCTCATCTAATGAGAGATAGGGTTGTTCGCATGGTGAATCACTGGTTAGAAACTTCGAGTTTCACTTATGATTCCCCGCGTCTTGATTTACGAAATTGAATGGTTCAAGTAATTGGATGTCAATTGTATAAATCTTTTGGTATAGTAAACGTCCACACTATCGTGGCTTGCTGCATTGAATGGGATTTTAGAACGATTGATGTAGACAGTTATAGAAGAAAGTGAAGGATCGTGTGTTAACGTAAACGTCCACACTATCGTGGCTTGCGCTGATATGCAGTCCCAAACAATCTTCTTAGATACTGAGTAATGGTTTACACTTAGGTACGCTCTATAGTATTCTTCCCATCGAAGTAACGCTATAGTGATGTACGACCAAAGCAAATCTAATTGCTAAATCATTTGGATGGGTAAACGTCCACACTATCGTGGCTTGCCTTATCTGATGGGATTTTAGATGTGATTAGTGATTTAATGATATTATTTGAGGGAGATAATATCGGATATTAAATTAATTGTTTGTTTAAATGTGCTTATAGGTTTAGAGAATTGCTATGAATCCACTTGAGTTAATACTTGAGGAATTTGACGCACTGGTTCCATACTGTGTTGAATGGAAAGAAGGGTTAGACATTGCTCAGACTGTGAAGGAGTACAAAGACGTACTCAGTGAAACTTGTCCTCCTGGACTCACCATTAACTCAACTGAGGATGAGATTTTTGATTTTGAAAAATGGGAAAGTGCTCGTTCATTAACCATTAATCATGATGTCATACTTAAACTCAAGTTGATGTTTGGACATGATGGGGAGGCTAGAAAAGAGGCGATGAGGATACTCATAAAGATCTGTTACTTCGATGAAACACTTGATCATGTTTTTGAGATGATGGATCTTTTAGACGAGTTGAAACAATCGCAAGCTCTTATAGCCAAAGCCAAAGGTTTCGGACCTAAAGGCAAGGAAAAGGAGAAGAAGACAAGGGGGTCCAATGGTCCTAAGGGACTTGGACCAAAGGGTGGGATAAAGAAGCCTTCTGGCAAATATCCCCAAAGGAAGCAGTCTGAGTACTGGGGGTCTACATCTTGTCCTCTCAGAGGTACGAATTTTTCTTTAGTCGTAAAAACATAGTCAGCGGTATTATCTACCAGAAATCTGGTGTGTAGATATGGAACCACTGACGGTATGTGCATTTTGAATGCAGGGGTTCCAGAAAACCCGGCGACTTAGAGAAGGAGAGTTCGAGTCTACACGGGCAAAAGCTGTAGAGGAAGCAGCTGTTGCGGTGGAAGACATTTATCTGCTTTAGTAGTTAAATAGGATTTCATTTCAAGATTATTGCATTATGTACCCTTTATTTTAGAAAGAACATTTCGTTCTGGATTTCTATTATTTATGAATGGATATTTTATTTCTTTAATCATTGGATGATTTTGATAAGAAATGATGGCATTATCTATTCTGGTACATTAGATAGCAATATATGAATGATAGATCCTAAGTCTACCACAATGCAACAAACCGTTCTATAACTTGTTTTACTTGATTAGATATGTTTCTTTATTAAATCATTATACTTGTGAATTCTTGTACTTAGTAGTATTTTCAAATAAGATTCAAAAGGTCGAAATTGATTTGATCAATTATATTTGAAGGAATGGACCTTCCGACCTAAGAATTGAATTTGGAGGATAATACATCTAAGCAAACCTTTATTCATAAAGGATAGAATTCGGACTAGTATTAGAAATGATTAGATATGCAGTCACATGTGTGAATTAGAAAGGCACGAGTAGTTCTTTTTCCAAGAATACTCAAATGGATTAGAATACTTAAATGTGCCATAAAAGCAAAGTGTGTTGACTAGTCAATGGACGCAAAGCTATTATGGGGAACCATTAAAGTATATCCATTAGAATCCTGCGACTCGGTCGCGGAGGCCATCGCCTATCTAAATAACACATAGCATAATCAAAGATTGGGATTCAATCCCAAAGGGCCGCGCCATACACTTGCGTGTAGAGATGGTGCGTTGTAAATAAGAAATGGAAATCTAAAAGTAAAAGAGAACAAGTTGTTCGGAACTACCTATGTTCTATGGATATTTCTGGAGACAATAACACATTCTGTGTGATTGTAGGATATCCTAGGTGAACGAAGTATTGTGTGTTCTATAGTACTATGAACCAGAAGAACTTTCGTTCGGTTCATAGAAGAAGACTATTAGATGAACCACAAAGCCTGAACTGAATTAATACCTTGGAATGAGAAAAAAGACAAAAGACTGGGAACCAGCCAAACCGAGTAGAAGTACACCACACACTGCACCTATTGTTATTACTGTTATACACCGGGATGCCATTGCAGTGGGAGGTTGTTGAACAACCAGAGATATTCATAAGACTAGAGGAGTTCGGACTCTGGATCTAGTAAACATGAAATCGATCCCTAGCTCTGCATGAGGGCAGTACTAGATCTAAATGAGCCTGCTTGGAAAACAATAAGGATTATTGTTAAGAGGCTAGATCATTTAGAGTACGAGCTTGATAAATCCATTTATGGATGGTTACAAAGCTATGAATCGTGGAACTTGCGTATTGATGGGATAATCCATTCAATGGATTCATCAAAGGGCAGAGACGATAGGTGTATTGGAGACGTAATGGAAACAAGGTGGTGTTTCTCGGAATTTTGTGTAGATAGTATTTTATCATTGGCAACAATGTAAAGATATCATCAAGCATAAAATAATGGTTGTCTAAATAAATCGGGATATAAGATTAAGTAGAAGTTAGAGCATGTTCTTGAGATCTTATGATCTAGGGATAAGAATATTGTACTTCTCCTGGATATCTTATACGATTATGGTTTGTTTTAACATGCATAATTCTGAGAAAGGTCGTTGCCCTTCAGAGACAGAATATGTATATCTATCTAAGGTTATGTGTCTTGAACACATTAAGGAGATAGATGATACTAAGCAGTTTCCTACACCTCGTGTGGAAAGCTTAAATGCAATGTTAGAAAACAAGAAACTGATATCAACTATGTGGTTAGCGTAGTGGGAGGATATCAAAGTAATCTGGATAAGAAAAATGAAATTTTCTTAGATTACATATTCTCAGATTTCAGATCAGAGAAGGACCAGTGTAAGTCGATATCAGGCTATGTGTTCACTTTTGGAAAAGGTGGAACCTTTAATATGTAAGAGTGATAAGCAGGATGCTTCTCAGACTCTCTCATAACCGAATAGCAGCCTCAGAGGCAGCGGAAGTTTTGGTTAGGTTCCGGGATAACCTCTAAGACTTGGAAATGACTCTTAGTTTATCAAAGGCTATTTTATAGCGGTGCATGATAAACTGGAAGAAGTCATAAGTCTAAAAGTGATGATAACACATAGAGCAAGTACCACCTGATACGAGTCATCGTCAGGGAGACGACGTAGTAGTCACCAAGATAACTTCAGAGCGGCAACCTAGAGTGCTCATTCACATAGTACTTCTCGGAAGTACACTTTAAGCACGTGATGAGTATGGGAACCGGGAGTTTGGAGGAAATGACTAGACCTTAGTACAAGTGGGAGATTGTTGGAGTTGTGTACTTAATGTCTAGATTTAAGTAACGGTAAACTCCCGATCATAGCATTTAATCTATTAAATTAACGAACAATTGTTTTGCGTTTAATTATTATTAATTAAATATATGCAAAATATAGTCCTGGATTTTATACGTTGTAGTTAGTATGGTGCAAGCATGGGCGCACAGAAGATCATACTATCGGTTACTCGTATTTAATCAAACAGTTGCTCACGACCTAGATGGACACGGACCAATCCATCGGTATAGTCGTTGTGTGAGAGAGAAAATAATTTATCTTAATTATTTTATCACACTTGTACACTTGGTGTATTGAGCGGATCGTTGAGACTCATCGATTAGGATTGCCGGCGATAATCGATTCGAGACTCAGTGTATTTTATTCTTAATCCCCGATATTATTGCGGGTGTGTATATTTAATATAAGTAACTTTGATTTACCAAAGGAATTAACCGATTTAATTATTGGGTTAATTTCCGGTTAAGTTGGGTCACTATATTTTATATATGGCATGCCGTGAATAATTGACCGGACAGTGTATCCCGTAAGGGTTGATAATATCCCCGAGATGAGTTCATAAGGAATTATTGTGTAAACCTCATGAGTGGATTCGTTCCGCACAATAATTAAGGTTGAATGGTACTAGTCTCGGATTAAAGAGATGAATAAATTAATTAGCAATAAATTAATTTTATTCATGGATATTTAAATTTTAAATACACGGAATAAATAAATACTACCGGAGAAATATTATTTGAAATAATATGGTTTAATATTGGGAGTGCAATTAATTTATATAGTGGAAAATAAATTAATTAATATTGATAAGGATTAATGGACTTGGGCAGTGGGCTCAATTTAATCTTCAATATTGGAAGCCCAATATTCCACCTCCTTTAGATCCCCTACGTAGCCTATAAAAGCACTACATGGCCTTCATAAATAATAAGACAAGATTATCATACTTGATATTCTAGAGAGTTGAAGGAGATCCATAGGAGTTCGATAGATCGTCGCCCACCCGACGTTCGAACGAAGTGCAAGGAATACGTGGGAAGATCCAAGGGTCTTCAACTTGATTTCGTTTCTCCGCACAACGAATCAAAGGTACAATCATAAACTCCTTCGTGTGAATTTATGTGATTTAATTGTGATACATGCATGAACACAAGATCCGGAAAAACAACGAACCCGGGGACGGGGATAGACCGCGCGGTGGTGGTTGAGAACCACCGGACCGCCGGCGGTCTAGGGATCCCCGCCGGGATCGAGGAAAGCCCTCGGCTGGGAGCCGAGGGGGTGGCGGTCGAGCCTAGGGCTTCGACCGCCGGCAGCGACCGCACGAGGGGAGCCCCGGCTGGACGCCGGGGCGAGCAATCGACCCTAGGTCGATCGCTGGGGGCTGCCGTGGCTTCGCGCCGCGGCTGGGCGCTCCCTCCCCGGACCGTGGTGGCGGTGAGTCGCCGGACTCACCGCCGGGGGCTGCTGGGCAGCCCCACGCGATCGATGAAGATCGCGAGCCCCAGCGGGGGCTCGGCTAGGGTTTGAGCCGCGGGTTTATCCCGCGGCGATGCTCGGGTCGAGCCCGGCTCCGTTTGTGTGGTTCGCGTTCGTGGATCCGACTCGCGGGAGAAAATCGGCTGGGGGCGGGCTGCGTGTCTTCGGGCGCGTAGTCTCCAAAGGTCGGACTCCTGCGGATGAGTCGGGGATCCAGTTTCCGGCGACGGGATTTCGTTCGGGGTTATCGGTTCCGCAATTTTTGATACCCGGGACATCGAAACCCAGCAAGTAAATCGTTTGGAACCGCTACATCACCGCAAGCCACGTGGTGTGGACGTTTACGATGATTTCACGATTCTTCACAATTCCTTATAACTGTCTACATCAATTAATCCAAAATCCGTTAGTATAGCAAGCCACGTGGTGTGGACGTTTACTACACCAAGAGACTTTTATAATTGACTCCCAATTACTTGATCCATTCGATTTTTGTAAATCAGGACGCGGAGAATCATAAGTGAAACTCGAAGTTTCTAACCAGTGATTCACCATGCGAACAACACTATCTCTCATTAGATGAGGGAGCCGAGCAGACAATCGATCCATCTATAAAAGAATGGTACGAAGGTCTCTAATTTGTGTCCTCTACATGACCAAGTGGCTTTGGCTCCATTCCACTCCCCGGGGTGAGAATGAGTCGACTTGAAATCAGCTTTGGAAACACAAATTAGGCATTGTTTGATAAACTTAATCAATGTTTCTTGAAAGAGGAATTACAAGAACTCTCCTCCAATAACTTATCTATATAAACTTCAAAAGTTTATAAAAGTCACCAAGAGAGCAGTAATGGAGACCATGGGTATGTTTTCATACCCTCTCCCACTTAGCTTTTTACATTAAAGGGATACGCTATCTAATGCATAATTAAATACACATAAGCATGCATACATGAAATAAAGCACATACTATTATCACATAATCAAAATAATACTAGAATATTATTTTCCGACTATTATGGCTTTATCGCATCTCCGTACGCATCTTCTAGTCTTCAGTCTTCGTTCTTGAATGCTCCATGTGACGAGAATATTAATCCCAATATTTAAATCTATTTATTTTCAATTAATCCAAAAGTTACTTAATTCGAAAATTAAGTCAATCGAATATATCAAAAATAAAATTAAATATTATTAATATTTTTATTTATTTTTATTTTCCTATCTAATTCTATTAAATCTCTAGAATCCCATCCAAGTCAAACTTGAAATATTCTAGAAGACTTCTATAATAGAATAAGGAAATAAAATAAATTAGGACTCTTCTACTTTCCATAATTAATTAATTTCCATCTATTAAAAATTCCCAAGAATAGGAATAATCAAATAGGAAATAAATTAATTCCAATTTAATTCTTTTCCTATTCCATGAGAGTTCCTAAAAATAGGAACACTCAAATAGGAAAACCGAATCAAATAGGAAAGTCGGATTATGGTAGGAGTAGCGCGGGTTGGGAGTCCCCGCACCACCCCCACCACCATCGATCGATCACCAAGGGAAGGACCCGCCGCCACCACCCCAGCCGGCCAGCCACCACCCACCGGCGGCAGCCCACGGCCGAAGGGCGCGTCGCCCCTCCCACTCGATCGATCGTAGGGTCGATCATGGGGATGATCGGCCCTATGGTCCTTCGTCTTCTTCGTCACACTTCTTCGTCTTCCGGCGGTCGTTTCGGCATCGATCCAACGTAAATAAAATTACATAATTTAATTACAATTATCCGGTATCGATTCTATACATGAAATCGGCCCTATACATTTTCCGGAAAAAAATAGAACGTAATAATAAACCTAAATTCGGTCAACCCCCGAATTTTTACTATTACAAGCATTCACCACACATAAAACGAATCTCGACATGTCCGAGAGTTTAATAATCAAGAACAATATTATGACAATAATTAACGAACAATTATATCTAGCCATAATAGTCGGAAACCCTGCAAGGTAGAACAATTTATCGAAAAATATCGTGAACGAAAACCAACGCTCTGATACCAATTGTTGGAAATCGATATCCCGGAATTAATAAATTTAAATAAATAAATTATCTAATTAATTCCGACCAAAATCCTTTGGAGATCAAATATCCGGAGTTGTCAAAGTGTGGAACGACAACTCCAAACGAAATCCCGGTTGCCGGAAATCCGCCACGAACCCCCACGGGGATAGCCCAACCAAACAAACCCTAACCGCGAACGAACACGGGCTGTTCGGTCGAGCCTCCGCGTGGGGCTCGCGGCTGTCCATGGCAGCCGCCTAGGGCTGCTCGTAGCAGCCCGTCGATCATCCCCGAACCCTCGCGGACAGCCCCTCATCGAACCCTAGCCACGGCACGAGCCGCCGCATGTTCGAACGAGGCGTGCGCACGTCACCGGACATGCGCTAGGGTTCAGCCCGTACAGCTTCGAGCATGGCCAGCGAAGCCCCCGGATCCGCCGTGAGAAGAACCCACAGCCCGCTGCCCAGCCGTACGGAGCGGTCGCCTGGTAGTCGCGCGACCGCGCGGGACATGGACCAGGCGGGCGCTTGCCCTTCCAGCGAACTCGGTTCGCTCGATCCTTGCCGCCGGGTCGCTCCAGCCGTGGTGGTCCGGTGATCTTCGATCACCACCCCTCGGCTCGACCCCGGTGAGGATCCTATACTTTGGATCTTACGTTCACATTATTCTCACGATAATTAAACTTTAAAAATCATCGAAGGGGGTTCAACGATTTTACCTTTGTTCTCGTTGTACGGAGAAACGAGATCTATGAAGACCTTGAGACCTTCCCACGTATTCCTTGCACTAGCTCGAACGTCGGGTGGGCGACGATCTTCCGAACTCCATGGATCTCCCTCTCTACTTTCTCTCTCTAGAATTGTGATCTTCAAGTTATGAGAATAGAGAAGACCATGTAGTGCTTTTATAGGCTACGTAGGGGATCTAAAGGAGGTGGAATATTGGGCTTCCAATATTAATGATTAAATTGAGCCCAAGCCCAAATCTATTAATCCATTAATATTAATTAATTCTATTTTCCACTATATAAAATTAATTGCACTCCCAATATTAAACCATATTATATCAAATAATATTTCTCCGGCAGTATTATTTATTCCGTGTATTTAAGATATAAATATCCATGAATAAAATTACTTTATTGCTAATTAATTTATTCATCTCTTATATCCGAGACTAGTACCATTCAACCTTAATTATTATGCGGAACAAATCCATCTGCAGGGTTTACATAATAATTCCTTATGAACTCATCTCGGGGATATTATCAACCCTTCCGGGATACACTTTCCCGTCAAGTATTCACGGCATGTCATATATAAAATATAGCGACTCAACTTAACCGGTAATTGACCCAGTAATTAAACCGGTCAATTCCTTTGGAAAATCAAAGTCACTTATATTAAATATACACACCCGCAATAGTATCGGGGATTAAGAATAAAATACTCTGAGATTTAAATCGATTATCCAAGGCAATCCTAATCGATAAATCTCAAGCGATCCGCTCAATACACCAAGTGTACAAGTGTGATAAAATAATTAAGACAAATTATTTTCTCTCTCACACAACGACTATACCGATGGATTGGTCCGTGTCCATCTAGGTCGTGAGCAACTGTTCGATTAAATACGTGTAACCGATAGTATGATCTTCTGTGTGGGCCCGACACACCATACTAACTACAACGTATAGAATCCAGGACTATAATTTGCATATATTTAATTATAAATAATTAAACACAAATAATTGTTTATTTAATTAAATAGATTAATGGCAATGGATCGTGAGTTTCCGTTACTTAAATCTAGACATTAAGTACACAACTCCAACACTTGTGAACGGGAAGAAGCCGTCTGTCTCACACTTTCGTGTCTTTGGTTGTACTTGCTATATCTTGAAGGATCGTGATCCTTTGAAGAAATTTGAAGCCAAAGCTGATCGTGGTATTTTTGTTGGCTACAGTCAAAATAGCCATGCATATCGAGCTTACAATCTTCGCACCAAGAAAGTCATGGAAACCGTGAATATCAATTTTGATGAACAAGACTTTCTAGGAAAGAATGCAGAGGAAGACTGGGTGAAGGAAGGAATCCTGGAATATCAGACTTTTCCATCGACACCCGTACCTGTAACTTCTGAGGATGTGACTCCGAATACTTCACCTGAAGTTGGATACTGTAGCAACCAACATCGTGACACTTCATCTTCTGAGGATGACGAAAATGAACAAGTTGAAAATCCTGCTGATGCTCCAAGAGAAGCACCTCGTCTTATTCGAAAGAAACATCCACCGACTCAGATGATCGGAGACTTGAATGAGCGAACTACACGCTCAAAGAAACCGGTTACTTCTCAATATGAGCTCTATAACATCTGTACTTCTGTTGTCTGCCATGAAATTGGAGTCTCTTGCTTCTTGTCTGAAACGGAACCGAAAAATTACAAGGAAGCTATGCAAGATGACTTCTGGATAATGGCTATGCAGGAAGAACTGAATGAGTTCACTAGAAACAATTTTTGGTCCTTGGTTCCCCGAACTTTGAATATCAATGTTGTTGGAACCAAATGGATATTTAAGAACAAAACGGATGAGCACAATCAAGTTGTGCGAAATAAAGCTCATCTCGTTGCACAATGCTATGCCCAAGTTGAAGGGATAGGTTTTGATGAAACTTTCGCTCCTGTCGCACGAATTGAATCCATCAGACTTTTGATTGCTATCGCATGCCATCTTGGCATTAAAATTAGACAAATGGATGTCAAAGATGCCTTTTTGAACGGAGTGCTGGAAGAAGAAGTCTATGTTGCTCAACCGAAAGGTTTCGAGGATCCCAAAAAGGCAAATCATGTCTACAAGCTTCATAAACCTCTATATGGTTTGAAACAAGCTCCTCGTGCTTGGTATGCTGTCTGACTGACTATCTTCTCAAGTTTGGTTTCGAATGTGGATCAGTTGACAAAACGTTTTTTATCAAACGTGATGGCAAACACATGTTAGTTGCCCAGATTTACGTTGACGACATTGTCTTTGGAGCTACTTGCTCGAAACTCGTGGAAGCATTCACGGCATCGATGTCTTAAACTTTTCAGATGAGCCTAGAAGGAGAGTTACATCAGTTTATTGGCCTTCAGATATCTCAACGACCAGATGGGATCTTCGTGTCTCAAAGCAAATATGCTAAGAATATGGTTGAAAAATTCGAGATGCAACATGCCAATCCTGCGAAAACTCCAATGGCCACAACTGAACGGTTATCTAAACTGACCAAAAGTCGAAGTGTTAATCAAACACTCTTTCGCTCCATGATTTGAAGATTACTTTATTTAACTGCAACTCGCCCTGACATAATGTTTAGTGTTTGCATGTGTGCTAGGTACCAAGCAGATCCAAAGGAAGATCACCTACGAGCTGTCAAGCGAATTCTCCGCTACATCTCGGGAACCTCTGACTTGGGGATTTGGTATACACGTCACACTTCATCTAATCTTGTCGGTTTCTCCGATGCGGATTGGGCGAGTAACACAGATGAACGCAAGAGTACTTCCGGCTGTTGCTGCTTCCTTGGCAATAATCTTGTTTCATGGCATAGTCGAAAGCAAAATTGCATCGCGCTCTCAACTGCCGAGTCTGAGTACGTTGCAACTAGGAGTTGCTGCACTCAATTACTATGGTTGAAGCAAATGTTGAATGACTATCTCATTGAGAGTGCTCCATTGTTGCTGTATTGTGATAATCAAAGTGCTATCAAAATCAGCGAAAATCCTGTCCAGCACTTAAGAACTAAACACATCAACATTCGACATCATTTCATTAGAGATTTGGTTGATCGTGATATAGTCAGTGTGCAGCATATTTCAACAGAAAAACAGCTTGCTGACATCTTTACCAAACCTCTTGACTTTGAGAAATTTAATATTCTAAGAAACTCTCTCTGCATGTGTTCTCTCTAAGAGTTCACGAAATTTTGAAGTCTAAAAGATTATTTTTCTTTACTTCTGAATATGCACTCGAAATCGTTGCGGACTAGTCTAATAAGTTGAACATGGATTCGAGGTCGCTTCAGTCTTCGGACCCAAGTGTATTTATTCCTCTGAGTGCAAACATGTGAACTTGGCTTATAACTCCTCGCTTCATTTTGCATAGATCCATAATGCCATGTAACGGAGGACGCCGGTACCCCCGGCTCCCCTCTTCGAAAGGTCGTACATGGACGCTGAACTTTAAGACACTCTTCCATCACACTTCGGAGGACGCAAGTGAACCTTGCTCCCCTATGACTGTTGTAATGAGTGTCTGCTGCATTTCATTGAAAGCTAAAAACTCATCTGGAGGACGCCGGTTCCCCCGGCTCCCCTCTGATTAACGTAAAACTAGTGTCTGATTGGAGTGCCTTGAATGTTCACCTTGCACTCATGAATTAAAATATATTGTGCGGTGTTAACTAATCACATATGTTTCGACGAAACGCGACAACATTCTTGTGATTGTGACGAAGGACAAGTAAAATTTCTATCAACATACTTCGGTCCATTCCACCGGTTTTTAATATGAGAGTTTTTTCATACCTCAAAGTTGTTATCACCTCGGGTGAAAATTTTTGTTTTGGAAATTGATGAAATGTGGACTCTTTTCTGGGAAAATATTTGCTCTTCATTGCCTTATATCACCCCTCAAATCTCCACTAAAATGTGTTTGAATGTTTGTTGTGTGTTTAACACTTGAATGCTAACTCGGGATGTGTTGTTTTGATTTTGCATTTTTGTAGTTCATATCCAGCGCTTTGTGTTAAACTCTCCATGCAACCTTTTATAATTGAGTGTGGTGATCTCCAACGACTCAAGGACACTCAATACCGGCGACTCCAATACTCAACAACATCAGTCGCCGGATTCGTGGATACTAGTCACTGGACTGGAAAAATCCAAAACTGCCGATTGTGTCTTCTTGTCGCCAGATTGCATACAACTCAATACCGGCGACTCCGTTCTTCAGTCGCTGGATTCGTCGCTGGTTTCACCATTCCCAAAAATTCGGCGACTCATCGACTCACAGACTCACAGACTCCAACCTTATGTCGCCCGTTTTGATCACATGCTTTGGCCCCAAAAATCAACGACTCGGCGACTACATCCTCATTTCTTTGTCGCTTGTACCGTAAACCAAAATCGACGACTCTATCCTATCGTCGACGAATATGAAATCCGAAAAATCTTTGGTTTGATTTTTTATATATATATATATATATTATTCCTAATATGTAATATATTTATTTATTATTTTTATTTTATATATATATAAATATATATTATTTTAATATTTTATTTTTTCTGCTAATGGGCTTATTTTGTTCTTGAGATGGGCTTATTCCGGACGGGCCGCTCAAAATTTTCCTATATATAGAGGACCTCCAAGAACCTACTTTGTTGCGCCTTCATATTCGAAAATTCTCTAAGTACTCAAGCCTCTCAGCTCTCAACTGCTAGCTATCGAGTTCGAGATTCTTAGGTTTCATAGATTTCCTTTTCCGTCGCATCAGGCGACTCTAGCTTTGCGCATCAGGCGCCTCGCGTTTGGTTGGGTGTTCGCTGTTTCTTCGTCTCTCGTCTTCGCATCCAGCGACTGTTAGCTCGTGTCTGTTGATCATGTCGACTTCGAATATGGAGAGTATGTTTGATGATATCACTGCCTACCTGAATGACAACTTCAAGAATGCCCCATCCCCAAAATCCAAAAAGGCTGCTGACGCTACCGTCGTTTGAGTAGCGCAAAATAAATTTATAAGAACCTAAAGCTTTTCACCAACAACAAGTATTAGTGGTAAGTATTAGGTGTCGATCCCACGAGGAGTTTATTGTTATTTTCTCACGGCTTTGCCCAATGTGGGTTGTCACGATTTTGAAAGTGTTTTGAGTGAACTACCGACCTACTAAAACAACTAAGAACAAATAATAAACCAACTAAAAATAAAAGCAAGAAATAAAATACTCAGCTACTCAACTTGACCAATAACGGAAATAAACTACTCAACTACTGAACTCGACCAAACTGTAAAACAGAGCATCTGGGCACAGTCGTCACCTTGTCTACCTGATCAAGTTGCTACTGTTCATCGGCACATAAGATTTTGCTAACAGCTTTATCTTTCGGTTATAGGTTGTCCAATTAAAGTATAAACGCCCCTATGATGTCCCGCACGCAAATACCCCAACCCTTATTCACTCTTTCGGTTTAAAGTCTTACTAGAACTCTCTAAGTAAAACCCCTAGTATTGATCAATTCGACACTATGTTAGCCGATATGAGTCTAAGTTGACCAAACCGCCTTAATCTCTAAGCGAACCCGAAATGGCCAATAGCATGCCCGGACAGACCCGAGTCATACGACCACATCTCCAGCAACATGTAATACTATGCGGACGCCCAGTCTCCCGGCACGTTGATCCGCGTATGTGTGTGTTAGGTGAAAAGGGGTTCCTACTGGCTATTGTACGTTGCCCAAGTCCCTAACATGCCTGTAGATACTACCCTGTTGAATCGGGAATAAAACTAAGTTAGTTGATATAATCAAGCCTCACAGTATTTTAGAAAACAGATAGACCAAGTTCAGACGTTGCCCAGGCGCAGATTAACTAGCTACGCATGAACAAAGCTAAAATAAATAAAATAAAATAAAAGGAAAACGTGATTGAATTAAACTAAGAATTTAAAGAACTGAATGTCTACAATAATCAGAAATTAAAATACGAAAATAAAAACATGAATTAAAACGAAATTGCCCAGCTATGCCCGAAGGCGATAGCCGGGGAGAACTCGTCTTCCTCTTCCTCCGATCTTCTTTGGTGGGCTGAATATTTTCGTATGTGAGTTCTTGTATGTGTAGCCTCGTGATATCTAGGGTATGATATGTATTTATAGATGCTAGGAGTCTTGGGCTCCAAGTAAAATCGCTGCCTTTATCAGATTAATTGAGATAAGGAAATAAAAGATTCTTTCCTTATCCTTTCCTTAAAAATAGGGATCCTGCCGCGTCCTTGACCAATTCCATGTAGATATAGGACTCAATCTGATGTAGAGACGTGTTGGACAATGACTCTAACGTTGGATGAGAGTCCTTCTTTGATACTTCTCTGAATCTGGTCGCCTTTTAAGACTCCATAACTCCCAAGACTCTCCGTACACTGCTTGCTCAACGTCCGTCTCTGGTCAACTCCGATCTTTGTCCAACCTCTTTACTTCATACGGTACTTGGTCAAGCTTCGGTCTTGGTCACTTTCTGACTTTGGCCAATATGACATGGGCGTTCGCGTCAGACTAACTTGCTCAACCATCATACTTGCTCAATGTGACGATTTCTCTCCAAATGTTCGTCTTTTCACGTTTCACCTGCATAACTTGACCATAGACTCCAAATGTGCCCTCCCAGACACAAACAAGGTGAAAACAACTAAAAAGACTCGATTAACTTGACTCAAAAGAACTAAAAATGAGCCAAAAAATATGGCTCATCACACGCGCACACTTTAATTACGCTTGTCCTCAAGCGTGTGGTATGACTCGCGCTGCTCAAGTAGAAAACAAGGGTGGGAGGGAAAGAAATAAACAGAAGACACTAGCATGAATTTCAGAATATTACCTTGAGCAAGTAAACAGACATTCAAAATCATAGTCCAAGGGATGCATAAAAAAATAGTCAAGACGCTGCAATAGGATTTTTTTGGTTCTCTCCCTAAGTGTTTCTCTCTTTCAGTGTATGGGTAGTGTATCACTCAATTTTGTTTTGGAATGCGCTCTGCCTTGGGCTTGACCGATTTCTGACCTATGAGGATTCTTAGTTAAGCTAGGCATATCATCAGGACTTGCTTGGGTATTTGTGTAGGCTGTATTGGGCATATCTCCATGTTGACCGTAGGCAGTGTTTCTTATTTAGCAACTTTTTTCTACCTCTAATTCACTTCCCTTCTTACGGGCCTCAGCACAACCCATTTATTCATGATTTTTTTTTTTCCTTGACCAACTAGTTCGCAGAATTTGTTTGCTGCCATTGTCAAGTTTTTTTTTCTTTTTTTTTTCGCGTTGAAGACTTCTTTCTGACTTGCCCCTTTGATGTACTCGGGCATGTTTTCATATTGGTCAGAGTGTCCCCCAGGTGATCAAAGAACAGGCTAGGCTCAAGGGGCTATCAAGGGTCTTCTTTATTTATTGACAAAAATGAACAAAAATTGCCTAAGTCATCTAATACCTCAACTCAGCAATCAAATCACACAAGCAGAAATAAGGCAAACCTCAGCATTACGGCATTCCAAACAAACTCTCAAGAAATAAATATTTTCATAACGTTGGCTCAAATCTCACGGCTACCTAATTGCAGTTCCATCGTCCCAAATTTGATGCATAGACTAATAATTTTGAAAATCTGTTCAAATTGACCAAGTATATTCATCAAGCATACAACACGACCAAGGACAGGGGTTGCTCCTACCCATTCCCCCACTCACACACTTTGCCTCCGGCAAAGTGGGTGAAATAGTAATAAGATTGGGCAGGGACTTCCCTTGACACAGACTCCGACTCCAAACGACGTTGGCGCACCTCTCCACTCACACACTTTGCCTTGGGCAAAGTGTGTCAATGAAAAGATCGACCCTTGACTCGAAAGAAAAGAAAAAGAAAAGAAATAAAAGAACAATTGGGAGGGCAAGTGAGGAGGAGGTAAAGTCAAGGTAAAACCTGAATTGAGCAATGGGTGAAGTGGACCATTATGATTTCAGCAGCTCTACGTGGTCATCTTTGCATGTTGCCCTGATGCGTTAAGACTACGCCCTCAGTCAGTAACTTGGGCACGCCTACCCAGACCTTGACTTCTCTCCAGTGGTCATCCTTGCGACTTCAGGGAACTCGTCCATCTTCTAGCGTAAACTGCTGAAAGTTGATCAAGTAGCCTAGCGGTATGCTCAAGTAACTACCCTTATGCCTCCTTGACCTGCACATCAAAAAACAAACAAACCCTTTCTCCTTTCGGATTCAGACAAGTCAAAGTTCTCTATTCGATTTTATTTAAAAGAAAAGAAAAGAAAACTAAAATAATATACAAGAAATACCAGGTTGCCTCCTGGTCAGCGCCTTAGATATCGTCATGGGCATGACGTGATGTATGCTCACCATTCTTCACGATGAAAGGGCTTGAGCTTCTCCTCGTTATGGCCATATGAGGCCTTCAGGCACTTGAGTAAATCTGTGAAGTTGCTCATCATCCATCCATGTAAAGTGCCTGGTGGTTTGACCAAACCAAACTGTACTTGCATGTTGGTCAGGGGCGAATTGCTCTTCTCCTCCGGATTTTGGGTGAACAACCCTTGTGACTTCCTTTCTGAACCTTCGCTTAAAACATCACTATTGATCTCACTCATTGTATCCCCTTGTCCAAAGTAGAGATATTTCATGTGTTTGGGCAATATCTTCGATTTTAGCTCGGGTGCCCGTTCAAAGGCTGACTCCAATATCTTCTCTCGAACATCATTCTCAGTTTGCCTCGCCTGCATTAAAATATCAGATGGTTGAAACATCCCAATATGAAATACCTCATGGTTCTTCACTTGGACGATATTCGGTTTCTTTTCTTGGGCAAGTTGCTCATCTTGGGCAGGATGCTCTTCTGCTGCAGGTTGCTCCTCTTGGGCAGGTTGCTCTTCTGCTACAGGTTGCTCCTCTTGGGCAGGTTTCTCTTCTGCTGCAGGTTGCTCCTCTTGGTGGTTGTAATGCCCGTAACCAAAATTAGGTGTGTTGGTCAGGGCATACTGGTCGTAGCAATTCTGTTCATCTTGACCATAACTGTGCATTGGCCAACCTGCGTGTCTTCTCTCAGGGTGTAGTAGTGGGCGCTGGTCATGATCAACTTCATTTGTTTCGACTGCTTTGAGTGGTCTTGTGGCCGTAATCTCCACGAGTTTCTCAATGGTCCCGCAAAGTTTATCAATTTTATCTTCGGCATACATGGGCATAGCAGTTGTCTGCTTGGGCAAGTAGTCTTCATCTTCACGGGATCCTTCGGCCAAGTATTTCAATATTTTGAACGCCTCACTTGCAGTTTTATCGAGAATAGAACCTCCACATGCAGCAAAGATCATCATTCTTTCTTGTCCCCTCAGTCCGGATCTAAAGTATTGGATCAATTCATGATCCGGAAATAGACAATATGGGCATAGTGCTTGAATCTCATTGAATCGTACCCAATAGTCGTAGAATGATTCTCCTGTGCCCATTTTGATGTTGTAAATCATCTTCTTGATCTGCATAATCCGATATATGGGGAAGTGCTTCTTCAAGAATTGATGTTGGAGCTGCTGCCATGTTGTAATTTGGCCCCTGGGCAAGGTGTATAGCCATTCTCTTGCCTCGCCGGCAAGGGAGAAGGGAAAAGCTAATAGTCGGATGTACTTTGCGAGGTTGCCCATACCAGGTATAGTCCCACATGCTTGCTCAAAATTCCGCACATGTAAATGAGGGTCCTCCCAGGGCATATCGCTGAACTTGGGCAACAGCTGCAGAAAACAGGGTTTCATTGACCAATTTGTAGTGATGTTGGGCAAAGTTATGCCCACAAGTCTAAAGTCCAAAGAGTTAGGGAACCACAATTCCCTCAATGTCTTATCCACTCGTTGGTTGTTCAAGTCGTCCATCTTTTCTGTCCTTTGCTCAAGTCTGGATCTTGAGCAAAGGTGGTTCTCTGGGTTGCACGTGCTGCTTGACCTGCTTTCCTCGTCTTGCTCCTTGCTGTCCTGTTTGGTCAACCTGGAACAAAAACAAAAATAATCGCAAGTCAAATAGCACAAAGAAAATAACTGGAATATAAACTCCCCGGCAACGGCGTCAATTTTTACGCTACCGTCGTTTGAGTAGCGCAAAATAAATTTATAAGAACCTAAAGCTTTTCACCAACAACAAGTATTAGTGGTAAGTATTAGGTGTCGATCCCACGAGGAGCTTATTGTTATTTTCTCACGGCTTTGCCCAATGTGGGTTGTCACGATTTTGAAAGTGTTTTGAGTGAACTACCGACCTACTAAAACAACTAAGAACAAATAATAAACCAACTAAAAATAAAAGCAAGAAATAAAATACTCAGCTACTCAACTTGACCAATAACGGAAATAAACTACTCAACTACTGAACTCGACCAAACTGTAAAACAGAGCATCTGGGCACAGTCGTCACCTTGTCTACCTGATCAAATTGCTACTGTTCATCGGCACATAAGATTTTGCTAACAGCTTTATCTTTCGGTTATAGGTTGTCCAATTAAAGTATAAACGCCCCTATGATGTCACGCACGCAAATACCCCAACCCTTATTCACTCTTTCGGTTTAAAGTCTTAATCAGAAATTAAAATACGAAAATAAAAACATGAATTAAAACGAAATTGCCCAGCTATGCCCGAAGGCGATAGCCGGGGAGAACTCGTCTTCCTCTTCCTCCGATCTTCTTTGGTGGGCTGAATATTTTCGTATGTGAGTTCTTGTATGTGTAGCCTTGTGATATCTAGGGTATGATATGTATTTATAGATGCTAGGAGTCTTGGGCTCCAAGTAAAATCGCTGCCTTGATCAGATTAATTGAGATAAGGAAATAAAAGATTCTTTCCTTATCCTTTCCTTAAAAATAGGGATCCTGCCGCGTCCTTGACCAATTCCATGTAGATATAGGACTCAATCTGATGTAGAGACGTGTTGGACAATGACTCTAACGTTGGATGAGAGTCCTTCTTTGATACTTCTCTGAATCTGGTCGCCTTTTAAGACTCCATAACTCCCAAGACTCTCCGTACACTGCTTGCTCAACGTCTGTCTCTGGTCAACTCCGATCTTTGTCCAACCTCTTTACTTCATACGGTACTTGGTCAAGCTTCGGTCTTGGTCACTTTCTGACTTTGGCCAATATGACATGGGCGTTCACGTCAGACTAACTTGCTCAACCATCATACTTGCTCAATGTGACGATTTCTCTCCAAATGTTCCTCTTTTCACGTTTCACCTGCATAACTTGACCATAGACTCCAAATGTGCCCTCCCAGACACAAACAAGGTGAAAACAACTAAAAAGACTCGATTAACTTGACTCAAAAGAACTAAAAATGAGCCAAAAAATATGGCTCATCAGCTGCATACGAAGAGCTTCAAGCTCATTTGGACAAGGTTGAAAGGCGTTCAAGCAAGACCTCATCTGCTGAACCGTCAGTCGATCTATCAAAGACTGTCGATCCCGCTCAGTCTGTCTCGCAAAAATAATCCAACTATCCGAAAGGCTTCATTCGCTATTTCAAGGGTCTGGTGTCACCAGATGAATGGAAAAGACTCGTTGATGAAGGGGTTATGCATCATCAGGGCAAAAAGATAGTGAAAAAATCGAATCTGTCTGTTGACGTTAATCCAAAGAAATCGGTTGTATCTTCTGGGAATGACAAACCGGCGACTCCAGCTGGGAGTGTCGCGGGCAAGAAACCTTTGACTGTGTCTGATGTTGTTCTCCCAAAGAAATCCAAACCCACTGTTTCGGGTGAAGTGTCTGAGAAGTGTCTGAGAAGCGGTGATGGAAAAAAGAAAAGTTCTGATGGCTCATCTGAGAGACCAAAATCTCAAGGTTCTCAGAAACCGCCTGTCGTACCTCATTCTCCTCGTTCCACTAGCTCGACAGACAGAGTCTTATATGTTCAAACAGTTAGTGAATGTCCGAAGGCTCACTCCTTCGATTTTTATACACCTACACCTGAACGCCGTCATGGACTGATCTCTCAACTGGCTATCTTTTCTGACCGTACTATCCGCAAGGTTGATTATGAGAGTCATGGTGTCATGGAGTTTTTCGAGAAGATGAATATCTTTGAGTCGGTTCACCTTACTTATAGATACTCGATTCCCATTCTCTACAAGTTTTATACTAGCCTGTCTCCTGAGTTTGCTGATCCAAAGAACAGGTTGTTTGGATCGTTTGTTTTCTGAAATAAACTCTATAACTTTCGTCCTTCAGCTATCAACCAGTATCTGAAGCGATCAAATACTGAAGGGACTTGGGTTAGACCCTCTGCTGAAGACAAAGCTGACGACTTGAAGATCGGCACTTTTCTGACTAAGGGAAAAGTGAAGTTTGCAACACCCCCACCCGCGACTGATGCTAATTCCAATCGACTCTCTGCTGATTAGCTAAACTCTCTGCATTTTATGGCGTACTCCATCGACTCGGGATGTCGAATTGGATTGCCAATCCTGATGAGACTGTGATGTCTAATGAACTTATGCACCTTATCTTCCGTCTCAGCTGTGGTGAGCAAGTGAACCTCGGCCGAATAATTTTTGCCGATTTGTGTAAAATCGCCAGACTCTTGGATGAAGCGATCAAGCGTGAACTTGACTTGCCTAAAAAGAAAAGATTTCGACTTACACATCCTTGTCTGATCTATGGGATGCTTCATGATCAAGGATTCTTTCCGGAAACTGCGACCGAGAAACACATGAAAAAGAATGGAGCTGTCAAGATCACAGGTACTTATCTGAATCCAGATAAACGTGTGATTGATCTTCCGTGGACGTCGCTGTCTGTTCGTGCCGAGGTGCCTGAACCAATCACTCCGCCCCCGTCCCCACCAAAACCTCCCAAGAAACGCAAGTCTGCTGGAATGGGTGAATCCTCAAAAGCGAAACGCCAAAAGACTGCAACTGTCGATCTTGACGCTGAGCCGGCAACCGAAGAAAAGAAAAAATCTCCAACTAGAGTGCCTCGTGGCTTTGGACCTACTTCGGGATTACCTCCTCATAAAGATCCCTATCACCCGATCCATGGCCATCGCACCGTTGTCCCTTCAGCTGTTGTTCAGAAATTTTATGCTTCGGTGCAGAAGGTTGAAAAGCGACAAGCTGAACATGTCGTTGCGTACAACAGAATGATCGACGCTCAAGTCGAGTCCAAGGAAGCGTTTACGGAACTTCAACTTGAAATCCAACAAGGGGGAGGATTGGGAGATGGCATCGGTGTTGGCTCCCAAGGTGGAAGTTTAAAAGATACATTTATCTATTCTCTTTTCAAGGATGCTATCAAGGAAGCTCACTCAGATTTGGCTAAGGCAAATTTTGAAAGTGATGATGATGGAGAGAAGACAGATGATGATATCTTTGTTGGTGTGACGGATGCAAGAGACAAAGGAAAGAAAAAGGTTGGTGAGTCAGCAGCTGTTGACTCAAATGTTGGTTCCACAAATCCAGAGGCGTCGCGAGCGATGCCGTCTGATAGTCTCAGAGATGTTGACGATGAGGATGTCAACATTATGGATGTTGATGCTGAAGATGATGATGATCATGATGCTTACAAAATTTTCGGGGAAACGGATTTTAAAGAAGAATCTGATGGGAATGAAGACTCCGACTCAGACGATGGCTTTCAGTATGAGGATGATGAAAATGTGATCGAAAGCCCGTGTCGTGAACCAACTCCCTCAGATGAAGACCCGAAGTGATTTTAGTTTCTGTTATTTTGCTTAACTCTTGAACTCTTGTTATGTTTTTCGTTTTTCATATTTTGGCTTGCTATCTCGTAACTTTGAACACTTACTTGTTTTGGTTTTTCATATCTATTCGATCGTATTTGACTTTGATATTTTTTCTAAGTTTTTATGGTTTTTCATTGATAAGTGTCTTCATTTTTTCCATTTTTACTTAGTATGTTTTTACTCGTTTACTCGTTTTTACTCGTTTATTTTTAAGTTGTGCCAAAAAGGGGGAGATTGTAAATGTTGATTTTGGCGACAACATATTTCGTGTTTGGTTTGATGTTTTTGATTTCAGGATTGAAGGTTAAAGTCCACTTGCAAATAGCTGGAGTCGCCGATTTTGAAGACGTGCATCAAAACCGGCGACTGGCGACTCCTTGCATCAAAACCGGTGACTGGCGACTCCATGCCCCTGATCCAGCGAACGGCGACTGGCGAGAGCACTCGAACCGGCGACAGGCGACTGACCTAGGATCCGGCGACAAGCGACTGACCTAGGATCCAGCGACTGGCGACTCTGTGCTCCCAACCCGGCGACTGGCGACTCCCTCACAGACAACCCGGCGACAGGCGACTCACTCCCTTGACCCGGCGACTGGCGACTGTATCTCTTAGGACACGAAACCGGCGACAGGCGACTCTCGTCCTTGAAACCGGAAAACGGCGAATGACGACTCATGTGGTTGAGTTCGACGTCCTTGTATTTCTACTTCAATTATATCGACGACCATGAAGACGATGAAATTACGAAGCTTCAACACTTAGAGATTTTCACAAGAAATTGAAGATGAAGAATTGAGATCGATGGAGTCAAGATTGAATTGAAGTCTGATTTTGAAATTGAAGATTCAAGATTCGAAGATTCGAGAATCAAAGATTCAAGATTCCAAGATTCAAGAATCCAAGTTCTACAATAGTGATGTCATCCATGGAGAAGTGACATCAACCAAGCATGTGACCAATCAAAACGTGCCACGTCAACATCTCACATGTGCGGGCTGCCTATATATACCCATGGATTTGCGTGCCATTATTTGACGATTTTGAGAGAACGAAATCTGATTTTTAGAATCGTATCCTGATAACTTTGAGCTGAGAGTTTGTGTAGTTGCGTTTGCGTTGTACGCCAAGATTAGAGTTAGGAGATTTAACTCTAGGTGTTATAGTGCTAAGTTACTAGTAAGTGGGAGTGTTGCGACACTTGGGAAACTTCTTGTAATCACTTTGCCTACCATACTCCTTGTAATAGTTTCGTTTTGTTTTATCAATGAAATGAAATATATTACATAAACTTTGTCTTCATAAACTCTATCTTTTGTGAGATTCATCGACTGAAGCTGCTGACGTTCGAGTTTAAAACCAATTTCACGAAAAATTGGTATCCTACGCTGAAGACGTAATTTCATAATGTTAAATAGATTGAACTAATGGTGAAGAAAATTTTGTATAGTTATCAAAGTGCTATGAAAAATCTGCTACTAATAATGTATAGTTATTCAGTGATTGAACTACTTTGTAATTAATGAATTATACTTACTACCTTCGTCCCAAATTTTCAAAGAAAGAGTACATACTTTCTTGGGACGGAGGTAGTATGTGATCAAAATGTTGAGAATGTTATATATGTGTCCAAATTTTCATCAGTAATAATTAACTGAACTTACATAGTTGAAACATTTATATATTCTTCCAAATGTTAATAACAGTTATGACAAATATTTGTTAGATTTTGCATAGATATTTGATAGATTTTGATATTAGTATTTCATTTCTTCAAACTGTACTAAAACTATTTGCATATTGTGATATAAGTAGTATAAGATAATGAGGTTTATTTTGGTTTTGAATAAGGTTATTTTGCATAGAATTACCTTAGCTATTATATAGATTCAATGTTAAACATGATTATCTAACATATATGAAATTACGTCTTCGACGTATGATACCAACTTTTCGCGAAGTTGGCCTTGAACTCACGGACAGCAGCTTCAGTCGAAGAAACACTTACAATAGTTCGTAGTATGAAAAACTGAAGACAAAATTATGTAATATGTTTCATTTCATTGAACAACGAAACTAAACTATTACACTGAGTATGGTAGACAAAACGATTACAAGAAGTTTCCCGAGTGTCGCAACAACCCCCACTAACTTGTAATCTAGCACAAGTGCACCTAGAGCTAAATCTCCTAACTCTAATACTGGCGCACAGCGCAAAAGCAAACTACACAAACTCGAAGCTCGAAGCTGTCGGTTACGATTCAAAAAATCAGATTTCGTTCTCTCAAAATCGTCAAGTGATGAAATCGAAATCCATGGGTTTATATTGGCAGCCCGCACATGTGAGATGATGACGTGGCACATTCTCATTCGTCACATGCTTGGCTGATGTCACTTCTCCATGGATGACATCACTATTGTAGAACTTGGATTCTTGAATCTTGGAATCTTGAATCTTTGATTCTTGAATCTTCAAATCTTGAATCTTCAATTTCAAAATCAGAACTTCAATTCAATCTTGACTCCATCAATCTCAATTCTTCATCTTCAAATTCTCGTGAAAATCTCTAAGTTTTGAAGCTTCGAAATTTCATCGTCTTCATGGTCGTCGATGTCATTGAAGTTGTAAACACCGGAACCATTCTCCATTTCTTGATTTTAGTACTTAGTGAAAAAGAGATCACGTTGAATGTACTCAATGCATATGTCGTCGGTTCCATAGTTGCAAGGTAAGTGTCTGTCGCATGGCATGAAGGAAAAGTTGTTGTAGCTTTTCCAATGTCCAAACCGGCGACTCCAGTCGCTGGAATTTTTCCAAGCACCAAAACGGCGACTTGGTTCGCCGGTTCCAAGCCATTCCAAAATCGGAGACTCCAGTCTCCATTTCCGTGCGGGAGAAAGTTGACTTCGGATTCCTAACCTGTAATCCTGAAATTAAAACAAAGACACAAATACAAATACGTAGTCGCCAAAATCAACATTAACAATCTCCCCCTTTTTGGCACAACTCATAAAACCAAAGTTAAGTGAAACGAGATACAAGTATCTCCCCCTCAAGCGAATTCATCAACAAAAATTACTAAGTAAAAAGATGGAAAAACATCAATCATTCAATCAATGAAAAACAAAAAAAAAATGCTTAGACAAAATTTCAAACCAAACATCAAAATTCTTAGATAGGAATTCAAAACAAAAAAAATATCCAAGAGATAGCAAATATGAAAAACAATGCATGCACGAATGAGTTCAGAGTTGTATGCATGCAAAACCAAAATATGAAAAACTGAGTTCAAGAGTTATGAAAAACACCAGAGCCAAGCATCACTGGGATGCAAACTTTCGCGAGATGAGCCAACACCACCTAATCCTCCCCTTGATGGGTCATCTGGTGAAGGTAGTCGAAGGCATTCTACTCTTCAGCTTGAGCTTGCCGGTCCAAACAAGGCATGAAAAACGAAGTTGAGAGCCATCGGTTTGAGTTGCCATGTCCGAGTCTCCATTTTTGATACAAGCTAAGAGGTTCCATGTCCGAGTCTCCGTTTTTTATGCAAGCTGAGAGTTGCCATGTCCCAGTCTCCGTTTTTTAGTCTTGCAGTTGAGAGTCTCCGTTGTTGTGTCTTGCAGTTGAGAGTCTCCGTTTTTGTGTTTTGCAGTTGAGAGTCTCCGTTTTTGTGGAAGAATGAGTCTCCGTTTTTGTGTATCTCCGAAACTTTGGATTCACCAATTTTGCCATCAGTTGAACTTTGTCGTCGCTACACTCAATGTTTAGACTTCCGAAATGGTAAACCACATAGCACTGGAAATGAACTACAGAAATGCCAAAACAAAAACAACACATCCCGAGTAAGTCATTCAAGTGTTCAACACACAACAAACATTCAAACACATTTTAGTGGAGATTCGAGCGGTGATATTAGCCAATGAAGAGCAAATATTTTCCCAGAAAAGAGACACTTTCATCATTTTCCAAAACAAAAAAAAAATTCACACGAGGTGAATGGAACTTTGAGTTAATGAAAAATCTCTCATATTAAAAACCGGTGAGATGGACCGAAGTATGTTGATAGACATGTTTACTTGTCCTTCGTCATAATCACAAGGATGCAGTCGTGTTTCGTCGAAACATATTGGATGAGTTTGCACCGCACAAGAGATTTTAATTCATGAATGCAAGGTGAACTTTTAAGGCACTCCACTTGGGACTAGCTTTACTACATCAGAGGGGAGCCGGCGGACAATGTGACCCGGCGTCCTCCAGACGAGGTTTAGCTTTATATGAAATGCAACAGATGCTCATTACAGCAGTCAGAGGGGAGCAAGGATCATCCTGCATCTCCGAAGTGTGATGGTAGAGCATCTTAGATTAGAGCGTCCATGTGCTACCTTTCGAAGAGGGGAGCCGGCGGACAAAGTGACCCGGCGTCCTCCGTTACTTGGTATTATGGATCTATGCAAATGATAGCTTATGGGAGTTTAATGCCAAGTTCACATGTTTGCATTCAGCGGAATAAATACACTTGGGTCTGAAGACTAAAGCGGCCTCAAATCCATGTTTGTCTGACTAGACTAATCCACGACAATTCCGAGTGCGTATTCAGAAGTAAAGAAACTACTCTTTCAGACTTCAAAATTTTTCCGTGAACTCTTAGAGAGAACACATGCTGAGAGAATTTCTTAGAGTTTTGAATCTCTCAAAGTCAAGAGGTTTGGTAAAGATGTCAGCAAGCTGTTTTTCTGTTGAAATATGCTATAGACTGACTATATCACGATCAACCAAATCTCTAATGAAATGATGTCGAATGTCGATGTGTTTAGTTCTTGAATGCTGGACAGGATTTTCGCTGATTTTGATAGCACTCTGGTTATCACAATACAGCACTAATGGAGCACTCTCAAGAAGATAGTCATTCAACATTTGTTTCAACCAAAGTAGTTGAGTGCAGCAACTTCCAGCTGCAACATACTCTGACTCGGCAGTTGACAGTGCGATACAGTTTTGCTTTCGACTATGCCAAGACACGATATTATTGCCAAGGAAGCAACAACATCCGGAGGTACTTTTTCTTTCGTCCGTGTCCGTCGCCCAGTCGGCATCAGAACCGACAAGGTTGGATGAAGTGTCGCGTGCATACCAAAGACCTAACTGAGAAGTCCCAGAGATGTATCGGAGGATCCGTTTCACAACTCGTAGATGGTCTTCCTTCGGATCAGCTTGGTGCCTGGCACACATACAAACACTAAACATAATGTCAGGACGAGTAGCAGTTAAATAAAGTAAACTCCCAATCATAGAACGATATAGCGTTTGATTTACACTCTGACTTTTCTTTGACGTAGACAAGCGTTCCGTAGTTGCCATAGGAGTGTTTGCTGGCTTGACATGATGCATCTCAAACCTCTCAACCATGTTTTTAGCATACTTACTTTGAGATACAAATATCCCATTAGGTATTTGAGAAATTTGAAGTCCAAGAAATTGATGCAACTCTCCCTCAAGGCTCATCTAAAATGTTGAGGACATAGCTTCTGTGAACGCAGTCACGAGTTTAGAGCAAGTAGCTCCGAAAACAATGTCGTCAACGTAAATTTGGGCAACAATCATGTGTTTGCCATCACGCTTGATAAACAAAGTCTTGTCCACGGATCCACGCTCAAAGCCGAAGTTCACAAGAAAGTCCGTAAGACATCCGTACCAGGCGCGAGGAGCTTGTTTCAAGCCATATAGAGCTTTGTGAAGCTTGTAGACATGGTTTGGCTTTTTAGGATCCTCAAAGCCCTTAGGTTGGGCAACGTACAAATCTTCTTCCAACACACCATTCAGAAAGGCAGCTTTAACGTCCATCTGTCTAAGTTTAATGCCAAGATGTCATGCAATAGCAATCAAAAGTCTGATGGATTCAATTCCCGCCACAGGTGCAAAGGTTTCATCAAAATCTATGCCTTCCACTTGGGCATATCCTTGGGCAACAAGACGAGCTTTGTTTCGGACAACTTGGTTATGCTCATCTGTTTTATTCTTGAAAATCCATTTAGTTCCAACAACATTGATGTTTGAAGTTCTGGGAACTAAGGACCAAACATTATTTCGTGTGAACTGTTGGAGTTGTGTACTTAATGTCTAGATTTAAGTAACGGAAACTCACGATCCATTGTCATTAATCTATTTAATTAAATAAACAATTATTTGCGTTTAATTATTTATAATTAAATATATGCAAATTATAGTCCTGGATTTTATACGTTGTAGTTAGTATGGTGTGTCGGGCCCACACAGAAGATCATACTATCGGTTACTCGTATTTAATCGAACAGTTGCTCACGACCTAGATGGACACGGACCAAGCCATCGGTATAGTCGTTGTGTGAGAGAGAAAATAATTTGTCTTAATTATTTTATCACACTTGTACACTTGGTGTATTGAGCGGATCGCTTGAGACTTATCAATTAGGATTGCTCTGTGATAATTGATTTGAGTCTCGGAGTATTTTATTCTTAATCCCTGAAACAATTGCGGGTGTGTATATTTAATATAAGTGACTTTGATTTTCCAAAGGAATTAACCGATTTAATTATTGGGTTAATTACCGGTTGAGTTGGGTCACTATATTTTATATATGGCATGCCGTGAATTCTTGAAGGGACAGTGTATCCCGGAAGGGTTGATAATATCCCCGAGATGAGCTCATAAGGATTTATTATGTAAACCTCGCGAGTGGATTTGTTCCCGCATAATAAATAAGGTTGAGTGGTACTATTCTCGGATATAAGAGATGAATAAATTTATTAAGCAATAAATAAATTGTATTCATGGATATTTAAATCTTAAATACACGGAATAAATAATACTAACCGGAGAAATATTATTTGATATAATATGGATAAATATTGGGAGTGCAATTTTATTTATATAGTGGAAAATAAATAAAATTAATATTGATAAGAATTAATGGATTTGGGTTGGACCCAATTTAATTTTCAATATTAGAAGCCCAATATTTAATCTCCTTTTGATCCCCTGCGTAGCCTATAAAAGTACTACATGGTCTTCACAATTCATTAACCTAAGATACGCCAATCATAAAGTCTTGAAGAGTCAAGAAGATCCATAGGAGTTCGATAGATCGTCGCCCACCCGACGTTCGAACGGAGTGCAAGGAATACGCGGGAAGATCACGAGGTCATCTTGATTTCGTTTCTCCGAACAACGAATCAAAGGTATAATATCTAAACGCCCTTGATATTATTTGATTTAATTTATCGAGAATACCGTAGGACGAAGATCCGAAGATCGAAGCCCGGATTAGACGAACGATCACGCGGTGGTGGCGAAGCCACCGGACCGCGGATCGCCCGCCTAGGGTTTCGGCCGTGGGCATGGAGGGCGAACCCTCGGCTGGGCCGAGGGTGTGCGATCGATCCACGGGGATCGATCGCTGGGCACGGGCTGGTGCCGTGCCCTACCCCGCCGTGAAGGCGGGGGCCTCCTGGTGGCGGCGAGTCGCCGGACTCGCCGCGGGGGTTGCCGGGCAGCCCCACCCCGATCGATCGCCGGCGTGCGATCAATCCTTTGATCATATGAACCCCGGCTCGCGGGGGTTCGGGTGGGGGCGGGCTGTGCGTCTTCGAGCGCGTGGTCTCCAAAGCCCGGACTCCGGCGGATGAGTCGGCGTTCATGTGATCTCCGGCGAAGGGTTCGTTCGGGTTATCGGTTCCGCAAATTTAAATAACCCGGGATATCGAATTCCAACAACTGGTATCAGAGCGTGGTTTACGTTCGCGGTATTTTCGATAAATATTGTTCTACCTTGCAGGGTTCCGACTATTATGGCTTGATGATTATTCGTTTAATTATTTTGTCATGATTGTTGGTTTTATTAAACTCTCGGACATGTCGAGATTCGTTTTTGGTGGTGAATGCTTGTAATAGTAAAAATTCGGGGGTTGACCGAATTTAGGATTTATTATTATGTTTATCGTTTTTCCGGAAAATGATTTCATGTATAGAATCGATACCGGAATTGTAATTTAGATTATTGTAATTTATTTTGCGATTGGATCGACGAATCGAAGACCCCGGAGAAGACGAAGTGACGAGGAGACGAAGGACCGGGATCGATCAATCCCCATGATCGATCCCGAGGGGATCGATCGACCCACGGCCCTAGGCGGGCTGCCCGTGGGAGTCCCGGCCACGCCGGCCACCAGTGGTGGTGGCGCGTGGGCTGGGCGGCGGCGGCGTGACCTAGGCGGCGGTCGGACGAGGTGGGGGTGGCGTGGGGTCTCCCAACCCGTGCTACTCCTACCGGAAATATACTTTCCTATTTTAATTCGGTTTTTCCTATTTTGATTATTTCTTTATGGAATATTCAAGAAATAGAAAAAGAATTAATTTAGTACTAAATTTATTTTTCCTATTTGATTATTCCTACTTATGGGAATATTCATGGATTAGGAATAAAATAAATTTGGAAAGTATAAAAGTCCTAAATTATTTTATTTCTTTATTTCATCATAGATATCATCTAGAATATTCCAAGAGTATCTTGGATAGATTATTCTAGAGATTTAATGGAATGGAAAAAGAAAATAAAATAAATAAAAATATTAATAATATTTAATTTTATTTTTGATATATTCAATTGACTTAATTTTCGAATTAAGTAACTTTTGGATTAATTGAAAATAAATAGATTTAAATATTGGAAATTAATATTCTCGTCACATGGAGCATTCAAGAAACGAAGACTGAAGACTAGAAGATGCGTACGGAGATGTGATAAAGCCATAATAGTCGGAAAATAATATTCTAGTATTATTTTGATTATGTGATAATACTATGTGCTTTATTACATGTATGCATGCTATATGTGTTTATTTTATGCACTAGATAGCGTATCCCTTTATTGTAAAAAGCTAAGTGGGAGAGGGTATGGAAACATACCCATGGTCTCCATTGCTGCTCTCTTGGTGACTTTTATAAACTTTTGAAGTTTATATAGATAAGTCATTAGAGGAGAGTTCTTGTAATTCCTCTTACAAGAAACATTGATTAAGTTTATCAAACAATGCCTAATTTGTCTTTCCAAAACTGATTTCAAGTCGACTCATTCTCACCCCGGGGAGTGGAATGGAGCCAGAGCCACTTGGTCATGTAGAGGACACAAATTAGAGACCTTCGTACCATTCTTTGATAGATGGATCGATTGTCTGCTCGGCTCCCTCATTTATGAGAGATAGGGTCGTTCGCATGGTGAATCACTGGTTAGAAACTTCGAGTTTCACTTATGATTCTCCACGTCTTGATTTACAAGATTGAATGGATCTAGTAATTGGATTTCAATTATATAAATCTTTTGGTATAGTAAACGTCCACACGAACGTGGCTTGCTGTACTGAATGGGATTTTAGAATAATTGATGTAGACAGTTATAGGGAATTGTGAAGGATTGCGAGTTGTCGTAAACGTCCACACGAACGTGGCTTGCGGTAACGTAACAATTCTAAACGATTCGCCTTAGTACTGAGTGATGGTTTACACTTAGATACGCGTTATAGTATTCCTCCCAACGAGGTTACGCTATAAGTGATGTATGACCGAAGCAAATCTAATTGCTAAATCATTTGGGTGGGTAAACGTCCACACGAACGTGGCTTGCCTTACCTGATGGGATTTTAGATGTGATTAGTGGTTTAATGATATTATTTGAGGGAGATAATATCGGATATTAAATCGATTGTTTGTTATTATATGTGCTCATAGATTATGGATGGCTTTGAACCCACTTTATGTGATACTTAAGGATTTTAACTCACTGGTCCCTGATTGTATTGATTGGAATAGAGATCTGGACATTGCCCAGACTGTTAAAGAGTACAAGTTTGTACTCAAGTGAGCTTTGTTCTCCCGAGCCTACCAATGTCTTAACTGATGAGGAACGGACTGATTTTAATATCATGTTCAAACTCAAGGAGATGTTTAGACATGACGTAGAGGCTAGACAAGAGGCGATGAGGATACTCATAAAGGCCAGTCGATTCGAGGAAACACTTAAACACGTTTTCGAGATGATGAACCTTTTAGACGAGTTGAGACGGAAATCGCAAGCTCTTGTAGCCAATGCCAAAGGTTTCGAACCTAAGGGCAAAACCAGGGGAAAGGAAAAGCAAGCAAAGAAACCAAGTGGTCCTAAGTTTCTTGGATCACGAGATGGGACGAGAAAGCCAATAGGCAAGAGTTCAAGATGCAAACAGTCTGGGTACTGGAAGTCTGATTATCCTCTCAAAGAAAGTACGAAATCTTCTTTAAGTCGTAAAACATAGTCAGTGGTATTATCTACCGGAACCTGGTGTGTAGATATGGAACCATTGACGGTATGCGCATTCTAAATGCGAGGGTTCCAGGAAACCCGACGACTTGGAAAAGAAGAAATCGTAGTCTACATGGGCAATGCTGTTGAGGAGGCAGCTGTTGCAGTGGAGGACAATTATATAGGATTTCATTTTGAGTTATTGCTTTTATGTACCTTTTAGAAAGAACTTTGTTCTGGATTTCTAATGAATAGATATTTTATTTCTTTTAATCATTTGATGGTTATAAGAAGAAATAAGTGTTGGGATTCGATGTCCCGGGCTATCAAAATTGCGGAACCGATAACCCGATCAAAACCCTCGATCACCGAAGATTGGATCCCCGACTCATCCGCAGGAGTCCGACCTTTGGAGACTACGCGCCCGAAGACACGCAGCCCGCCCCCAGCCGATTTTCTCCCGCGAGTCGGATCCACGAACGCGAACCACCTCACGAGCCGGGGCCCGACCGAACGCCCAGCGAAGCCCGAAGGCTGCGTGCGCCCAGCCGAGCCCCCGCGAGGGGCTCGCGATCGTCCTCGACGATCGCTGGGATCGCTCGTAGCGATCCCCGGGGCTGCTCGTCGCAGCCCCGCAGCGAGTCAAGGACTCGCTGCTCGCGAGGGCCGAGCCCCGTACGCCTCCGCTGCGGGCGAACCCGCAGCACGTACGGGGTCGCTGCGGGTGAACCCGCAGCTTGCCCGCGATCGATCCGAGGATCGATCGCATCCCTCGGCTGGAGCCGAGGGCTCCTCGCGCCACGCGCCTCCGACGAGGGGGCCGGCGGATCCACCCGCCGTGGCACCAGCCCACGGCGGATCCCCGACGATCGAACCCTAGGTTCGATCGTGTGCCCCGGCGTCCAGCCGGGGCTCCCTCCTCGTCGCGCGTCCTCAGCGGTCGAACCCTAGGGTTCGTCCGCCCCCTTCGATCCTCGGCGGGGATCTCGAATCCCCGTCCCCGAGGTTCGTCGTTTTTCCCGGATCGCATGTTCATGTATATATCACAATAATTCAACGCACATAATCAAAGAAGGGGGTTCTCGATTATTACCTTGATTCGTTGTACGGAGAAACGAATCGTTGATGACCTTGTGATCTTCCCGCGTATTCCTTGCACTTCCGTTCGAACGTCGGGTGGGCGACGAGCTATCGAACTCTATGGATCTTCCTCACTCTCAAGACTTTATGAATTCCGTAGGTCAATTAATTCTCTCTTGAAAGTGAAGATCATGTAGTGCTTATATAGGCTACGTAGGGGATCATAAGGAGAATAAATATTGGGCTTCCAAATATTGAAAATTAAATTGGGTCCAACCCAAATCCATTAATTCTTATCAATATTAAATTTTATTTATTTTCCACTATATAAATAAAATTGCACTCCCAATATTATTCCATATTATATCAAATAATATTTCTCCATCTTAGTATTATTTATTCCGTGTATTTAAGATTTAAATATCCATGAATAAATTTATTTATTGCTCAATAAATAATATTCATCTCTTATATCCGAGACTAGTACCGTTCAACCTTTATTATTGTGCGGAACGAATCCACTCATGAGGTTTACACAATAATTCCTTATGAACTCATCTCGGGGATATTATCAACCCTTCCGGGATACACTTTACCGTCAAGTATTCACAGCATGTCATATATAAAATATAGCGACCCAATTTTACCGGTAATTAACCCAATAATTAAATCGGTTAATTCCTTTGGAAAATCAAAGTCTCTAATATTAAATATACACACCCGCAATAATATCAGGGATTAAGAATAAAATACTCCGAGATTTAAATTGATTATCTTAGGCAATCCTAATCAATAAATCTCAAGCTGATCCGCCCAATACACCAAGTGTACAAGTGTGATAAAATAATTAAGACAAATTATTTTCTCTCTCACACAACGACTATACCGATGGATTGGTCCGTGTCCATCTAGGTCGTGAGCAACTGTTTGATTAAATACGAGTAACCGATAGTATGATCTTCTGTGTGGGCCCGACACACCATACTAACTACAACGTATAAAATCCAGGACTATATTTTGCATAATTAATTAATAATAATTAATTGCAAATAATTGTTTATTAATTATATAGGTTAAATGCTATGACCGGGAGTTTACCGATACTTAAATCTAGACATTAAGTACACAACTCCAACAATAAGGATATTACCTATTCTGGTACATTAGCTAGCAATATATAAATGATAAACCCTAAGTCCACCACGATGCAACGAACCGTAGCACAAAACTCGTTTTACTTTTAAGAGATATTTCGGTAATGAATCATTTATACTTGTGGATTCTTATGTTAAGTCATGTTTATTCAAATACGAAGTTCAAAGGTCGAAAATTGATATTTTGATCAATTAAGTTGAAGGAGTGGACCTTCCGACCCAAGAATCTAATTTGGAAGATAACATAACTAAGCAATCCTTTATGGATATAAGGTATAAGATCCGGACAAGTATTAGAATTGATTAACTCTGATGTATGCAGACCTTTATCTACTCAGACAATAAGATACGAGTACTTCATTTTATGATTACTCGAAAAATGGATTAGCATACCTGATGTGCCACAAAAGCAAAGTGTTTTGACAAGTCAATGGACACAAAGCTATTGTGGGGAACCATCATGGTATATCCATTGAAAGCCTGCGATCTAATCGCGGAGGCAAGTGCCTGTCTGAGGAATGCATGGCATACTGATCAGAGATTGGGATTTGATCCCAAATGACTACACCATACACTCTTGTGTAGGAATGGTGTGTCGAAAATTAAGAAATGGAACTCTTATAGAAATAGTAAGGGCATGAGTTATACGGAACTACCTATGTTCTATGGATATGTCTGGAAACAACGGCGCATTCAAATGCGGTTGTAGAATATCCTAGAAGAACAAAAGATGTGTGTTCAAATAGTACTATGAACCAGAAGGACGTTATAAGTTCTAACGCCCGGTTCTTAGAGGAAGACTATTAGATGAACCACAAGCCCAAAGTGACGTAATACTTTGAATGAGAGAGAACGATAAGGACTGAGAACCAGCCGAACCGAGTAGCGGTACACCACTAACTGCACTTACTGTTATTATTGTTGATACACCGGAACGCCGTCGTAGTGGGAGGGTTGTTAAACAACCGGACAGATGGATTGGACTGGGTGAGTCTTCGGACTCGGCACCCGGAATTCATGAAATCGATCCCTGGACCTATGATGAGGCGGTACAAGATATAGATGCGCCTTCTTGGAAGAAAGCGATGAAATCCGAAATAGAATCTATAGATTCTAACAAAGTCTGGGATCTTGTAGAACCACCAAGCGGTGTAAAGCCAATTGGGTGTAAATGGGTCTACAAGAGAAAGAGAGGATCTGACGGAAAGGTTGAAACCTTTAAAGCTCGGCTTGTTGCGAAAGGATATACTCAGAAAGAGGGAATCGATTATGAGGAGACCTTCTCGCCGGTAGCCAAGATAAAGTCGATCCGGATTCTCTTATCCATAGCAGCTCATATGGATTATGAGGTGTGGCAAATGGATGTCAAGACAGCTTTCCTGTATGGAAGTCTTGACGAGACGATTTATATGAAACAGCCAGAAGGATTCATTGCTAAGGGGCGAGATCATCTAATGTGCAAGCTTAATCGATCCATTTATGGATTGGAACAAAGCATTGAGTTCGTGGTACTTGCAAATTGATGAGATAGTCCATTTTATGGATTCATCAAAGCATAGACGAATTGTGTGTATTGGAAACGTGATGGAAAACAAGGTGGTGTTTCTCGGGTTTTATGTAGATAACATTTTATCATTGGCAACAATGTAAAGATGTTGTCAGACATAAAATGATGGTTGTCTAGAAAAATCGATATATGAGATAAAGAAGAAGTTAGAGCATGTTCTTAAGATCTAGGATCTCAAGAAAAGAAAATTGTACTTCTCAAGATATCTTATACGATTATGGTTCGTTTTAACATGCATGATTCCGAGAAAGATTCGTTACCTTTCAGAGACGGAATGCATCTATCTAAGGATATGTGTTCTGGAACACAAAAGGAGATAGAAGCAATGAAAGCGGGTTCCTACACTTACAGTGAGGAAAGCTTAATAAATGCATTGTTGAAAACAAGGACCTGATATCGGCTATGCGGTTAGCATAGTGGGAGGATATCAAGGTAATCCTGGAAAGGAATACTTGACTGCTGTAATGAACATTTTAAGTGCTTTCGAAGTACTGGAAACTATGTTCTGGATTACGGAGCAGACAAACATTTCCTTTGGATTACATTCTCTTAGATTTTTAATCGAATAAGGACCGGTGTAAGTCGATATCAGGCTATGTGTTTCACTATTGAAGGAGAAGGAGTTTTAACATGGAAGAGTGATAAGCACGATGCTTTTCGGACTCTGCCATGGGTAACCAAATAAGCGGCCTCAGAGGCAGCGGAAGTTTTGGTATAGCTCCGGGATAATCTCTGGGACTTAGATGTGATTCTTAATTTGCCAAAGGCTATGTAAATAGCGGTGCGATGGCAAATGGTAAGAAGTCACAAGTCCATAAGTGTAAGATAACACATAGAGCAAGTACCACCTGATACGAGTCATCGTCGGGGGAGACGACGCTGTAGTCACCAAGATAACTTCAGAGCGACAACCGAGATTGCTCATTCACATAGTACTTCTTGGAAGTACAACTTAAGCACGTGATGAGTATGGGAGTCGGGAGTTTGGAGGAAATGACTAGACCTTAGTACAAGTGGGAGATTGTTGGAGTTGTGTACTTAATGTCTAGATTTAAGTAACGGAAACTCACGATCCATTGTCATTAATCTATTTAATTAAATAAACAATTATTTGCGTTTAATTATTTATAATTAAATATATGCAAATTATAGTCCTGGATTTTATACGTTGTAGTTAGTATGGTGTGTCGGGCCCACACAGAAGATCATACTATCGGTTACTCGTATTTAATCGAACAGTTGCTCACGACCTAGATGGACACGGACCAAGCCATCGGTATAGTCGTTGTGTGAGAGAGAAAATAATTTGTCTTAATTATTTTATCACACTTGTACACTTGGTGTATTGAGCGGATCGCTTGAGACTTATCAATTAGGATTGCTCTGTGATAATTGATTTGAGTCTCGGAGTATTTTATTCTTAATCCCTGAAACAATTGCGGGTGTGTATATTTAATATAAGTGACTTTGATTTTCCAAAGGAATTAACCGATTTAATTATTGGGTTAATTACCGGTTGAGTTGGGTCACTATATTTTATATATGGCATGCCGTGAATTCTTGAAGGGACAGTGTATCCCGGAAGGGTTGATAATATCCCCGAGATGAGCTCATAAGGATTTATTATGTAAACCTCGCGAGTGGATTTGTTCCCGCATAATAAATAAGGTTGAGTGGTACTATTCTCGGATATAAGAGATGAATAAATTTATTAAGCAATAAATAAATTGTATTCATGGATATTTAAATCTTAAATACACGGAATAAATAATACTAACCGGAGAAATATTATTTGATATAATATGGATAAATATTGGGAGTGCAATTTTATTTATATAGTGGAATAAATAAAATTAATATTGATAAGAATTAATGGATTTGGGTTGGACCCAATTTAATTTTCAATATTAGAAGCCCAATATTTAATCTCCTTTTGATCCCCTACGTAGCCTATAAAAGCTCTACATGGTCTTCACAATTCATTAACCTAAGATACGCCAATCATAAAGTCTTGAAGAGTGAAGAAGATCCATAGGAGTTCGATAGATCGTCGCCCACCCGACGTTCGAACGGAGTGCAAGGAATACGCGGGAAGATCACGAGGTCATCTTGATTTCGTTTCTCCGAACAACGAATCAAAGGTATAATATCTAAACGCCCTTGATATTATTTGATTTAATTTATCGAGAATACCGTAGGACGAAGATCCGAAGATCGAAGCCCGGATTAGACGAACGATCACGCGGTGGTGGCGAAGCCACCGGACCGCGGATCGCCCGCCTAGGGTTTCGGCCGTGGGCATGGAGGGCGAACCCTCGGCTGGGCCGAGGGTGTGCGATCGATCCACGGGGATCGATCGCTGGGCACGGGCTGGTGCCGTGCCCTACCCCGCCGTGAAGGCGGGGGCCTCCTGGTGGCGGCGAGTCGCCGGACTCGCCGCGGGGGCTGCCGGGCAGCCCCACCCCGATCGATCGCCGGCGTGCGATCAATCCTTTGATCATATCAACCCCGGCTCGCGGGGGTTCGGGTGGGGGCGGGCTGTGCGTCTTCGGGCGCGTGGTCTCCAAAGCCCGGACTCCGGCGGATGAGTCGGCGTTCATGTGATCTCCGGCGAAGGGTTCGTTCGGGTTATCGGTTCCGCAAATTTAAATAACCCGGGATATCGAATTCCAACATGAACTCATTCAACTCTTCTTGCATGGCCATAATCCAAAAATCATCTTGCATGGCTTCCTTGTAATTTTTCGGCTCATTTTCGGAGAGAAAGCAGGAGATGCCGATTTCATTACATACTGCAGAAGTACAGATGTTGTAGAGTTCATCTGGAGAATTCATCGGTTTCTTTGAGCGTGTAGTTGGCTCATTCAAACTTCCGATCATTTGGTTCGGTGGATGACGTTTTTGAATATGACCAGGTGCTTCTCTCGGAGCATCAGCTGGATTTTCAACTAGATCATCATCGTCATCCTCAGTCAATAAAGTGTCATCATTTCGGTTACTAGAGTCTCCGACTTCAGGTGAAGTTTTGGAGTAGCATTTTCAGAAATCTCAGTTGTGGGTGTTGAAGGAAAAGTTCGAACTTCAAGAATTCCTTCCTTAACCCAATCAGCCTCTGCATCTTTTCCGAGGAAGTCTTGTTCATCAAAGTTGATGTTCACGGTTTCTATGACTTTCCTAGTTCGAAGATTGTAGGCGCGGTAGGCATGGCTATTTTGGCTATAACCAACAAAAATACCACGATCAGCCTTGGCTTCAAATTTCTTTAGAGGATCACGATCCTTCAAAATATAGCAAGTACAGCCAAAGACACGAAAGTGTGCAACTGAAGGTTTCTTTCCATTTACGAGTTCATACGCAGTTGCGGTTGTGCCAGATCGAATACTTATTCGATTCAAAATATACCCGGCTGTAGAGACGGCTTCTGCCCAAAAAGTTCGGGCAAGATTTTTCGAGATTAACATCACACGCGCCATCTCTTGCAGTGTTCGATTTTTGCGTTCGGCGATCCCATTTTGTTGAGGTGTTTTTGGGGCCGAGTATTCATGATGAATTCCTTTCATCATAGAAAAATCATTGAAGCTAGCATTTTCAAACTCAGTTCCGTGATCACTCTTGATCCTCTTAACTTTAGCTTCATGATTTGTTCGTATCCATTTCACAATTCCTTTAAAGGCATTGAAGGTTTCATCTTTGGTTGCCAGAAATCGTGTCCATGTGTAACGGGAAAAATCATCAACTACAACCAGCACATATTCTTTCTTTGCTATGCTCTTCACCTCCATTGGACCCATCAAGTCCATGTGTAGAAGTTCAAAAGGAGCTGAAGTGCTCATTAGAGTTGGAAGTGCTGGATGAGGGGTTCTTGTCAGCGTGCCCTTCTGACAGTCACCACACACTCGCTTCTCGATTTTAGGGAGTCGAGAGATTCCTCGAACTATCTCCCCCTTAACCAATTTTCTCAAATTTAGAGTGCTAGTGTGGCCAAGTCGTTGGTGCGACAAATCAACTTCATCGGGAACGGTCACAGAGAAGCAACTATACTCAGTTGTATAGCAATTGTTTTTAGCACGTGGACCTTCCATGATACATTTTCCCTCAGCATCAAAAACTCTGCATGATTCCTTGTCAAAACTAACATTAAATCCTTCATCACATAGCTGACTAATCGAAATAAGGTTGGCAACAAGTCCCTTGACATGTACAACATTTCTTATCGGAGGCAATCCTTTGATTTTTAGTGTTCCCTTTCCCTTGACTACACCTTTTTCTCCTCCTCCAAACACCACGGGGGAACCAGTCATCGGCTCATATTCTTTCAAGAATTTCTTTGTGCCGGTCATATGTCGGGAGCAGCCACTGTCAAAGTACCAAATGCCTTTGTTGCCAGCTTCAGAAGCATTAAGTGCAACATTGCAGAAAATCAGTTCTCTCGGTTTCCAGTCAGTTAAAGTGGTGGAGTTAAGTTTAACTTCACTCTTTTGGGACTTAGGCACCCACTTCTTCTTCCCATCAAAATTTTGACTGTTCCTTTCAGTCACAACTTTCAGATTTATCTTAGCTTTCGGATTTGGAGAAACGGGTTTCTTTATTTCCTTAGCAACCTCAGCCTTTTTCTTCACAGTCATAAGTTCTCTGTTCATGTCCTCTTTCATCTTGTAGCAGAATGGTCGAATGTGTCCAGGTTGGTCACAGTAGTGACATACATATTTTCGCCTTTGACGAATTTCAACCTTCGTAGACGTTTTGACCAAAACAGTTTTAGTGCGAGAGGATTGTCCATTTTTCTTCACATGCTGAGATTTGTCTAACTTCTTCAGCAACGTCTTCTCATATGGTAGGATACCACGAGGATGTTTCACAATATTTTTCGGGAATTGATATGTCTCAGATTCAGATTTTGAAGTCGAGATCAACTTTTGAGTTTTAGTTTCTGGAGACTTAGCAATCTTCTTCCCTTCAGCAATCTCCTTCCGTTTAGATGATTCAACGTCATCCTTACTTTTATCCTCAGGCTGATCGTTCGATGCCTTAACAAAAGTCACATCTTTCTTCTTTTCAGGTGTCGAGTATATAGACTCAAAAACTTTTTTAAATCCAAGACCGTATCTATTAGGATTCATATATGATGCAGCATTGTCAAACACAGAAGAGTTCGTGTTCATTTTCCTCAATAGCTCATCAGTCATATGGAGTTTTTCTTTCAAAACATATCGTTCCTTGTCAGTCATGGCAAGGTCAGTTTGAGCTTTCATCAGTGATGACTTCAGTTCATCATTCTCAGCATCCGAGTTCTTAAACAGAGTCTGCAGTTTCTTAACTTCAGTTGACTCCTTTTTCAGTGAAGTCTTCAGTTTTGAGTTTTCAGAACTCAACTTCTCATATAATTCTCTCAGTTTGACAACTTCTTTGAAATACTTATGCTTTTCCTCGAAAAGATCATCAAATTTAACTTTAAGAATTTTCAGAGAGTTGTTCAACTTTTTCTTCTCATCCTCAGTCTTCTCTACTGAGGTTCTCAACTCTACAGCCTCATCACACATTTTTCGTTTCTCTTCAGAGAGTTCATCAAAAGATTCTTTTAGGAATTTCAGTGACACTTCAAGTGTGCTATTCTCAGTGATAGCTGTGTCACACAATTTTTCGAGTTTAGAGTAACTCTCTTTCAGATCAAGCAGTTCAGCAGACTCAATCACACATTGATGGACATCAGATGTCATCTCTTCCCTTTCGGTCTCAGTCTCAGATTCATCATCCGAGAAAATGTTATCATCACAGAAATTTCGGTTTGTTGATGCCACACGGAAGATGTTGTCAGCAGTTGCAGTGTCTTTCAGAAACGCATCAAAAACAAAGTTTTCAACCTCCACATTTTCGAGATCAAAAGATTCACCAAAAGTGACAACTAGAGCGTTGTCTTCATCATCGTCAGAATTATTGTCCTCAGACTCGTCGTTCTCAGAAATGACATCCTCATCGTCAATCACAACATAGCTAACTGGCAGCTTCTTCTTACAATGTAGGTTGGGACATTCATTTTTAACGTGTCCATATCCCTTACACTTATAGCATTGCATCTTAGAAACATCTTTGCTAGTAGAGGAGTATGGTGAAAGTTTTGTCCCTTTGAACTTTTGGTCAGACGATGATCCCTGATTTCGGTTGTCAGGAGTATTTGGGTATGAGTTGGAACTTTTTTGAAATTTTCGAAAATTTCGGCCACGGTTCTTTCTCTTAAACTCTTGTTTCACAAGATAAGAGACTATCTTAGTCAGTGCAGCAAGTTTGTCCAGATTATTAGAGTTCATCAGTCTCTCAATATCCTCAGCTTCCTCATCATCAGATTCACCCAGATCAGCAGAAAAACCACTTTTCGTTTTCTCATTTTTCAAATGAGTTTTTCGAGAGTTCGAGCTTCTTGAACTCTTTCCTTTCTCTGAAATCTTGAGAGCAGTCATTGGTTCGTAGAAAAGTGACATATCTGGGTTGCTTCGAACTTTGAGAGTTAAGTCATAGTTTCTCAAATCAGCCATCAAGTCAGCATAATCCCAGTTTTGGTTCTCGTCGTTGCGTGCTTTGATGGTCAGCACCTTGCTTTCGAATCTAGTGCTCACACTGGATAAAACCTTCTCATAGACCATGGGAGCAGGAAAGATTTCTCCGAGTTCAAATGCCTCATTGACATATCTCATGATCTTGTCCAAGTAGTCATTTATGTCTTCATCTTCCCTCATCCGGAGTTGATGGAATTGAGCAGTGATAGTTCGGATTTTCGATCGCTTAACTGCATGACTTCCCTCACATGTTCTTTGTAGAGTCTCCCATGCATCTCTGGCAGATGTGCAATTTTTGACCAACTGATACATACTAAGATCCAGCCATTCACAGATAAGAAGTAGAGCTTTGCTGTTAGCAGTAGATAAGTCATGCTCCTCTCTCGTCCAGCTGCGTTCCGGTTTCGGAGTTCTCAGACCATCAGCGTCTTCGACGTATGATACCAACTTTTCGCGAAGTTGGCCTTGAACTCACGGACAGCAGCTTCAGTCGAAGAAACACTTACAATAGTTCGTAGTATGAAAAACTAAAGACAAAATTATGTAATATGTTTCATTTCATTGAACAACGAAACTAAACTATTACACTGAGTATGGTAGGCAAAACGATTACAAGAAGTTTCCCGAGTGTCGCAACAACTCCCACTAACTTGTAATCTAGCACAAGTGCACCTAGAGCTAAATCTCCTAACTCTAATACTGGCGCACAGCGCAAAATCAAACTACACAAACTCGAAGCTCGAAGTTGTCGGTTACGATTCTAAAAATCAGATTTCGTTCTCTCAAAATCTTCAAGTGATGAAATCGAAATCCATGGGTTTATATAGGCAGCCCGCACATGTGAGATGATGACGTGGCACATTCTCATTCGTCACATGCTTGGCTGATGTCACTTCTCCATGGATGACATCACTATTGTAGAACTTGGATTCTTGAATCTTGGAATCTTGAATCTTTGATTCTTGAATCTTCAAATCTTGAATCTTCAATTTCAAAATCAGAACTTCAATTCAATCTTGACTCCATCGATCTCAATTCTTCATCTTCAATTTCTCGTGAAAATCTCTAAGTGTTGAAGCTTCGGAATTTCATCGTCTTCATGGTCGTCGATGTCATTGAAGTTGTAAACACCGGAACCATTCTCCATTTCTTGATTTTAGTACTTAGTGAAAAATAGATCACGTTGAATGTACTCAATGCATATGTCGTCGGTTCCATAGTTGCAAGGTAAGTGTCTGTCGCATGGCATGAAGGAAAAGTTCTTGTAGCTTTGTCAATGTCCAAACCGGCGACTCCAGTCGCTGGAATTTTTCCAAGCACCAAAACGGCGCTGGAATTTTTCCAAGCACCAAAACGGAGACTTGGTTCGCCGGTTCCAAGCCATTCCAAAAGCGGAGACTCAAGTCTCCATTTCCGTGCGCGAGGATGTTGACTTCGGATTCCTAACCTGTAATCCTGAAATTAAAACAAAGACACAAACACAAATACGTTGTCGCCAAAATCAACATTTACAATATACATTAGATATTATATAGATTCAATCTTAAACATGTTTTCTTAATTTGTGAATGTAAGCTAATTGTGATTTGTGACAGATCCTGCAAAATTCGATCAACTGGATTATTTATCTACTCGATCGGTACAAGAGTAAGAATGAAATTAAAAGAGGTCTGAAGTATGGAAAGTGTAAAAAGATTTTGGGGACATAACAGGAAAACATGCAACATGGACTTTGACATTGTACTTTAAAAGCTTGTTGGAGGATTCTAAGTACTGCTAGTGCTTATTTCATGCATTTCCATTATATATGTTTTTAAACTTCGTGAGATACACTACTTATGTTTTTTGCTTATTTCAGTGATCTGGAATGCCATGATCTTGGCAATAAGAATATTAAAAATTGCAACATGGCTTGTTTGTATTGAACTTGCTTTCTATATCTATAATATATATCTATCACAAGTTTGAGTAATAGAAGTATAGATGAAACTATCTATTTAATATATAAATTCAGACTTTGCTGATCTCACGTTGAACAATGTGAAAACAAAAAAATACACTACAAAAAATGAGTATGTTTACACTACGTGGCACATACAAAGTATACATATGTCTACATTTTATTATGTGGATTTTTCTAATTAATTGACTTTTATTACGTGGCCTTTTTAAATATAATACAGATTTTTATTGCATCGGTTAATATGAAAAATGCATCCGTTAATATGGAAAATTAATTTCGGAGTGATTGGTTATTTCCATATTAACAATTGCTTAATTACTCGATTTATGCTGATTTGCATAATAATAACGATTTAATAAGTGGATCTGAATAATTTAACTCACGTCAAATGTTCCTTAATTCTTGCAAGTCTAATGATAAAGAAACAGTATTGTAACAATTAGGCCGATTGTTTATATTAATGAATTATCCTATACTATAAATTAGCTCCTTAATTTAAGCAAAAAAAAAATTGATATTAAATCTTAATCTCTTAGTATTTCTATAATTATGAATAATTTTAAATTAATTACCATATTTAAAATGCGGTTGATCCAATTTTTAATACCATATTCGGATTTGTGTAGAATTTTATATTAATATTTTTATTTAAATAATTAACAAGCCCTAATTCAAAATTCATGCTATAAAAGGATCATCATCTTCCCTCATTCTCTATTTCTCACGTTTCTTTTCGAATTTATTTTGTTCGTAATTATATATTTATTTTTTGTATTTAATTTATGAATATTAATATATTCATAAATTGACAAACCGATTCTTTGTTAGACATCCTATAACCGATTGACAAACCATCAGTTAAAATCATTAGTGCCAGGGATCGGTAGTTTGCTCAGAGAACCCAGAGAGAAGCCAAAGCCCAGAAGCCTACTTTCCTTTATTTGATTTCAGTTTGATTAATTATTATCTGTTTCAGTTTGGTCAAAGTGTTAGTTTATTATTTTTGCATGTTAGTTTGGGTTAATTAGTTTACTTATTTCTGTTAGTTGGTAGTTTGATAAAACGCTGTGACTGCAACTAAAAACTTTCATTTTTTAAAAGTAAAAATTGTATTTGGGAGTAATGTTTAAAATATTTAGTTTGAAATGTAAGAATATAGGGAAAAATGGCAATAAGGCCATTTTTCAACATTTTTTTGGCAATAAGGCCAATTTCTAATTTTCGTGTCAATTAGGCCTTTTTGTTCCAATTAGGCCAAAAAATGTATATGGATGGACGAAACTACCCCTAACCTATTTTACGCTACCCGACGCCATTCACGACCTCCGTCGCATCGCCGAGCGGATGATCGCCGCCGGGTACCACCGCGAGTGCATTCAGGTGTACGCGAGCGTGCGGAAGTCCGTCGTCGACGGGATTCTTCGAGCTCCAACCCAAAGAGGACGAGTCGACGCCGGAGACGAGCTTCCCCATCGAGATGCTCGCGCTGATCGCGTCCTTGAGCGATAATTTCGGACTGTTAGGGTTTCGGATCGGAAATTGGATCTTCGATTTCTGCCAATTTCGGTTGAAATCGGTTAATTCCTCTGTCCCTCTCGGCGATTGCTCGAGCTCGCGGATGAAATCCATGGCGATCTCTGTTTTCTCCTCTTCCGCCGGGATAGGGTTTCCGAACTCCGCGATAAATTGGGGAAAAACCCCGGGCGCGGCAGCGAACACTGTCCAGCCGCGCGACAGTATCAGGAGGCGGTCGTGGAGGCCTAGGATCCGGTAGCTCGGCTGGTGAATCGATATGAAAACAATACTCCCGTTCCGCGCGATCCTTTGGAGCACCCGCACCACCATGTGCGCGCTCGTCGAGTCGAGCCCCGAGGTCGGCTCGTCGAGGAACAGCACGATCGGGTCGTGGATTATGTCTGTCCCGATCGACACGCGCATCCTCCCCGAGTTCTTCTTCGTAATCAACCTTCAGGTTCCGGGCACCACAACATACAGTTTGTCCCTATATTACATGCTCACAAGTCCCATAGAAGAAATGCCTTTGTTGGAGCGTTTTGTTAATGGAGACGATGCTTTCAGAAACTCGAGGTTCAAGCTTATACCGTACATTTCCCAGGTTCGTATGTTCAAGCTTATACCGAGCCGTGCACTTTCACTTGAAAAGCAGTACTTGTAATCGTCTCAACTTTTTCTTCAGGGATCTTGGATCGTTAAGAAAAGTGTTGGAAGGAAGGCTTGCTTGATTGGGCAGGCGCTCGAAATCAACTACTTCCGCGGGAAAAACTACTTGGAGGTATGATTTATATGGGAAAAAAAACAAAAAAAAAACACAGAACAAATTTTTAGAATATTCGTGCCCTTACAAAGAGTTTGGAATCTTGTTCAGATTGGTATAGACGTTGGGTCCTCGACTGTGGCCAGGGGTGTCATTAGCCTTGTTCTTGGATACCTAAACAACCTTGTCATAGAAATGGCATTCCTCATACAGGTAAGAACCAACCAGATAATTGAGCTTTTTGTCGAATCGAGTGTATGATGATCTTGTTTGTTTATGTTTTATTGTTTTTGTTTCCCAGGGAAACACGGCAGAAGAGCTGTCGGAAGTGCTTGTCGGGACATGTCGGCTTAACCATTCGAGTTTTATGTATTTTTATTTTACATTCAGTGTGTTTATACGACATTCAGTGTTAAAATATGACATTCAATTTTAACATATGACATTCAGTGTGTTAAAATATGATATTCAGTGTGTTCAGTGTTAAAATATGACATTCAGTGTTAAAATATGTCATTCAGTGTGTTAAAATATGACATTCAGTATGTTCAGTGTTTAAATATGACATTCAGTATGTTCAGTGTTAAAATATGTCATTCAGTGTGTTAAAATAGGTCATTCAGTGTTAAAATATGACATTCAGTATGTTCAGTGTTAAAATATGTCATTTAGTGTGTTAAAATATGACATTCAGTATGTTCAGTGTTAAAATATGACATTCAGTATGTTGAGTGTTAAAATATGTCATTCAGTGTGTTAAAATATGACATTCAGTGTTAAAATATGACATTCAGTATGTTCAGTGTTAAAATATGTCATTCAGTGTTAAAATATGTCATTCAGTGTTAAAATATGACATTCAGTGTTAAAATATGACATTTAGTATGTTCAGTGTTAAAATATGACATTCAGTGTTAAAATATGACATTCAGTATGTCCAGTGTTAAAATATGTCATTCAGTGTTAAAATATGACATTTAGTGTTAAAATATGTCATTCACTGTTAAAATATGACATTCAGTGTGTTCAGTGTTAAAATATGACATTCAGTGTGTTAAAATATGACATTCAGTGTGTTCAGTGTTAAAATATCTCATTCAGTGTTAAAATATGTCATTCAGTGTTAAAATATGTCATTCAGTGTGTTAAAATATGACATTCAGTGTTAAAATATGACATTCAGTGTTAAAATATGTCATTCAGTGTGTTAAAATATGACATTCAGTATGTTCAGTGTTTAAATATGACATTCAGTATGTTCAGTGTTAAAATATGTCATTCAGTGTGTTAAAATAGGTCATTCAGTGTTAAAATATGACATTCAGTATGTTCAGTGTTAAAATATGTCATTCAGTGTTAAAATATAACATTCAGTGTTAAAATATGTCATTCACTGTTAAAATATGACATTCAGTGTGTTCAGTGTTAAAATATGACATTCATTGTGTTAAAATATGACATTCAGTGTGTTTAGTGTTAAAATATCTCATTCAGTGTTAAAATATGACATTCAGTGTGTTCAGTGTTAAAATATGTCATTCAGTGTTAAAATATGACATTCAGTGTGTTAAAATATGACATTCAGTGTGTTCAGTGTTAAAATATCTCATTCAGTGTTAAAATATGACATTCAGTGTTAAAATATGTCATTCAGTGTGTTCAGTGTTAAAATATGTCATTCAGTGTGTTAAAATATGACATTCAATATTTTTATAATATTCAGTGTAAAAATCTGACATTCAGTGTCTTTTAATGTTATTCAGTGTTTACACACTGTTTTTATAATATTCAGTGTAAAAACACTGAATTTCATAAAAAAACATATTGAAACAATTTCATGAATAAATAAAAACAAATCCATATTTCCATTTAAAGTACTACATAACTTAAATCAAATGGATGAACATACAACAAGTGACTCTAAGTAGCTTTTACATTCGAACTCGGTGCCAAGATAAAATCAACAGAAAACATGGTTTGTAAGTTGTAACATAAAATTATCAAAACTTGAGCCAACGTAGTATTTGAGCAACATATCTCTAGCGGTGTCACTATGGCCAACGTCTTCAAAGTCTTTGGTTGCATCTTTTCCTGCAAATTGAAAACAAAATCAGGCACCAATGTTCATACTTCAAACAAGAATTGGCATGGTAATAAGCTGTGTAAATGTCTCACTGTATAACTTGTATATTCATACTTTTGAAATGGTCATGTACTAACAAATCAGTTAACCCAAGATGTAGTTATCAAATGAGGGCGACAACTCCATAATAAACCATCCCAAAATTCAGTACTCTCGAGGGCTAAAACAATCAACTGTCAAGTCCCTAAGCACATGTCCAGGCTTAATATCTCCAGCATAAACAAACCTATCCCACCAGCTTTGCCAAAAATAAATACATTTTCGGATAACATTCTAAAAAATGCAGCAATTCATTGGCACAATTACTCTATAAAGAAACCCTTCAATCACAGTGTATCTACTAACTACACAACAAATATCATACAAATATAAGTGATTTCAAAATCCCTAATTCTTGAAAACTCTGTTTTCACATTGAACTCAAATCCCTAATTTGCTTCTCAAGTAAAAGCACGAAAGATTGATTCTAATCAATAGTTGATAACTACAAAATGATCTGGTTGTTATAGGAACGAAGCACAGAGCTAAAAGTGTTAAAAATCATGCTGCTGGACTATATTACCGAAAAGAATACATCATTCCAGATGCACATTGGCACTTCTCAGATCACTAAGCATTCAAGAATACATCACAATCATCTTTAAGTTAACAACAAACTACACGATAAATATACTATAGTCGAACATTGGCCACGAAACAAAAAGCCTAAAACAAACAATGCCCCCTGCCAAATATGAAAAACACTGATCAGAAATCATAATTTTCAAGGAAAAATCCCATACAGTAGATGTTATAATCTCAGATAAAAAAACACTGAGATCCGGCGAATCGTTGATGCTCTCCGCGCCGATCCCGATCTCGGAGGAGACGCGGTCAAAGAGATCACCGCCGTCGCAGCCACCCATTGACGGTCCCCGACGCGAGCATCCTCGTCTCCTCCACCGACGTCCACTTCTACCCTTCCCGAGACCTCTAGTTTCGCCCCTTCACCCCGGCCGACGACACCGTCGCCCATCCGGGATAAATCCCTGCCGCTGATCGTCTACTCCCACGGCGGCGGGTTCTTCGATCACATCACCGACTCCAAGCCCTTCGACGACCTCTGTCGACACCTCTCCGTGAAAACGCCCACTGTCGTCACCTCTCGTGTGGCTCTGGGCATCAGAGTACTTGGACCTGTCGGACAAAAATTGACAGGCGGGAAGAAGAGGATACTTGTATCTCTATCTCCGATTTCAGTCACTTGGAGAAGCACACAAAATTAGGGATTCGGCTATGCGTGCGTTTCAAGAAGAGAAAAGGGTAATGTGGTCTTTGCACATTTTAGACGGCCTAATTGACACGCGTAATTTCTCGAAAGCCTTATTGCCGAAAAAATGTTGAAAATTGGCCTTATTGCCATTTTTCCCAAGAATATATAAGTCTTTAAAATTAAAAAAGTATGAATAATTTTTTTACTTAAAAATGAAAGTAACTATTGATTTGAGAAAATATGAAATTGTAATTTTTTACAAAAAGTTGGAAAGGGTACGGTATCTTTGATTTGTGTTATTTAACCTTTTTTTCGTTGGTATCTTTGATTTGTGTTATTTAACCTTTTTTTCGTTGGTCAGTAACTATCAAATTGAAAAATAAAGAGAGCAAAACAACCAAAAAAAAAAAAAGAGAGAACAATGTACATCGAGTGCTACATTTTTAGATCTTTCAACTCAAAATGCAAACTCTTAGAGCATATTAAGAACATGCACAACAAGGGATCAATTAACGATGCCTCTATCATATACAAGTGTATGAGTGTATGATACATGATACACGAGATTTCATAATATTTATTACTCTCTCTCTCCGACAAAACTTGCAAATTTTTATTTTTGGAGGTGTTCCACAATACTTGATACACCCGGAATTTCGAGGTGTCCCACATTTTGTGACTCGCCCAATTCGAACGAACTTACTGCGCAACCAAAACAATTTAGTTGGGCCTGGCCCACCCATTACACTAAACCAAAACGTGCAGCAGATTAATCCAAAAGCCGAGCAATCAGTTTAATTCTTCTTCTAGAAAAGTCGGTCACTTGTTCGTCTCGACTCTATTCGTTTTAAATCTCGTTTCTTTTATTTCGATTAGATTCTGTTGGGATTTGTATGGATCTCATCCACACCCCAATAGATGGATTTACGTATTTTACAAGCATGAAAAGTGCGGAAGAAGAAATAATGCATAAACACGTAAAACCCTAATCATATGGATCTACTACGCACGTAGTAAGTAAGAACAATTAATTGAGTTAGTATAGAATATACCTTGTTGTTATTCTATGATGTTGATGCCCGGACGTAGACGGATCATCCGCGAAAGTACCCGACCTCAATTCGTTGTACGGACCCTCCTTGATCACGAACGGCGGCTCCCCAAACGTAGTATCGAGTCCCACTCGATTCTCTCGACTCCCTCGTATTTTGGTGCTTATGGAATGATGATATTTCACGTAATGTAGCACTAAAACCGTGGGTCTAAGGTCCCCTTTATATAGGAGGAGGGGGAGAGAGTTTAAGGTTGAAAAGGAGAGAAAATAAGGTCCGCGACCTAATTTTCGCCGCCGTCGGCCGACACATATAAGCTGTCGGCCGAAAGCCTTTGAAAAACTTAAACCGCCTCATTTTACACATGGTGTCGGCCGACACCACCCATAGGCAAAATGGGTGTCGGCCGACATATAGTTCAAATGTGCCGAAAATGCCGATTTTCGTTTTCGCTCCGTTTCTTTCGTCGTTCAACCTCGATTCTCAACCAAAGTTTATATACTCCAAGTATACACGATCGATAGGGCCCGTGTGACTCATTTGGCTTGATCGTCGACTATTTAAGATCAAGTTCTCAACTCGACACTTAACATCGCACAATCGATCCATCTACACAGGATGCACAACATAGCTTGTTTCGGTACAACACACGTGGTATGAAGGACACTATTCCAACAATCTCCCACTTGGACTTTATATCCAGTGTGTATCCACGTTTCCCTTATCACTTGATGTCTAAGTTCGAACTAGAGGTAAGACCAGTGTCACCCTTGTTCCGTTCAAACCTTTCTCGGATCTCATGAGCGGATTGCGAACCGGATGATCACCATGATACAGATCCGGGGATGGCCATGCAGTTTTGCAATCCCAACTCTCCGAGTGGCCTTTAAGACATTTAGTCCTACCTCGTAGGAGGATAATCCTATCTTGTCAATCTAAGTGCTCCCACTTGCTTCTTGAGGTCTCCAACGACTATATTTATAGTTCCGTTTTACCGAGAACGTTTGACAGCGTCAAAACACAAAATTCCACAATGTAGCTACTCTAGACTACTCAGGTCTGAGGAGACGTTCGAAAGCTATAAGAATTGGTATTATGACACACTGCCTTACATACCATTCTTAGGCGAGTCACGTCCGACACCCAGCTCCCAGCTGTTGTCTATGAAATTGTACTCGACGTCCCACGTCTAGCCCATGAGGTGGCGCTATAGTACAACTTGCAATCTAATCTTTATATTGATCCATTGTGTCTGTTCGTACACGGAGATCTAGATTAGGGACTTAAATTGATTTTAATTTTTGTTCAATCACTGAGCCTCATTATGTGACATTATCACATAACTCAGATAAAATTTAAAATCTACGTTGAACAGTTCATATAATCCAAACCATGAGAATATGAATAAAATTGATTTAATAATCAAAATGAATGTTTACATTATAATCTCCGAAGTAAAATAAATTACAACATAAGAATTTAGTCCTCAAGACGTTTAATTCCTATCGCATCACATAAGGTATTATGCCTTAACTGCGGGAGAGGTTTAGTAAATGGGTCAGCAACGTTCTCCTCGGTTGCTATCTTGCGCATTTCTATATCACCTCTTCCCACGAAATTGCGGATGACGTGATATTTTCTGAGTATGTGTTTGACTTTGTGGTGATCCCTTGGCTCTATTGCCTGGCTATGGCTCCACTATTATCGCAATAGAGAACCATAGGTTTGGCAGCACTGGGGACGACACCAAGTTCCTGAAGGAACATTTTCATCCATACACCTTCCTTTCCAGCCTCCGAGGCTGCAATGTACTCAGACTATGTAGTTGAGTCGGTGACAGAGGTTTGTTTGGAACTCTTCCAACTAACCGCGCCTCCGTTCAGACAGAAGACGTAACCAGACTGAGACTGTAAGTATCGGTATACCGATCCAATCGATATACCGTGTGTGCGGAAGCGTGTAAAGCAATAGATCTAATATGCTATGATCTTAGTGCACACAAATATGTATAGACACACATATATTTATATATATATACATCCAATATATATATATATATATATAGATGTCAACGAAATCTTACTTTTGGTGACGAAGTGATTCGTTGATGTCGTTGAGGTGGTGTTGAGTCGATTGAACCACCTCAAATGGATCAGTCTCTCGAAGCTCTTCTTGTGAATGACCTCGTCACTCCTTTAGATCGTCCGGATGTTGAAGCCGCACAAATGGCCCGGCCTCTACGTGTTGCACACGAACCCGGATGATGAATTGCTTGCTTGATCAAGTTGATTCTCCAAGAACAACCTCTTTTTTCTCTTTTTTTCTCGTGAATTTCGTGGGTGGTGATTAAGTTATAGTGAAAATCAGATTTTCACTACTTACCACCTTCATTACCATCTCCATTACTCTCTTGTAACCCCCATAATGAATATGCACCATTATATTACATAATGGGTGGGTTATGGGGAGATGAAAGGTCAAGTACACATCACTATGCCACAATGGCATAAGATGTGGTCTCTCTTGCTTGTGTGGCATGCCATGTCACACTATGTGACATGCATCCATGCAAGCCATGCAATGCATCCCATGCATGCATATAAATTCACGTAAATATTGATTCTAAATCAATATAATTTACAAGCATCATACATCATCTTTGAGTCCGTGTGTGACCCTGTAGGTATGATTTATTGATCAATATTATATTGTTCCCAACAATATAATATTATCAAATAATCATTTAACATCCATAGACGACCTTATGACTTCGTCGATTGCACACGTAGGATCGAAGGACACATCCTAACAATCTCCCACTTGGCCTTCAGAGCCAGTGTGCTGCCAACTTCCTGTTGTCACTTTATGTCTAAGTTTGAACTTGAGGCAAGACTTGAGTCATCCTCAATCGGTTCAAACCTTTCTTGGACTTTGAGACAGACTGTAAAACCAGATTTATCACTATGATACGAATCTGGACGTGGCCACGTATTTTCCACAGTCTCGACTCTCCAAGTGGCCGGTAAGACATGTATCCCATTATAAAATGGAGGACAATCCCATCTTGTCAATCCAAGCTCTCCCACTTGCTTCCTGATATACCCAATAACAAGTTTTATAACCTCCTTTTACGAAAGGCGTTTACTTGTATCAAAGTACACCATTTCACAATGGAATCACTCTGGACTACTCAGGTCAGAGGAAATTGCTCGACAGTCAATGAAATAGTATTATGACTCGAAATCTTAAATACTATTCCAGTCGGGTTTGTTCGATCATTAGCTCCCAGCTAATATCTATGTAATTGTACTTGATGTCCCACATCACTAGCCCATGAAGCGGCGCTATAGTACACATTACAATCTAGTTCTTTGTATTATCGGTTTGTCCGTACTCGATTATACGAACCAGGAACAGCTATATGATTCAAGTATATCAGTTCAACCATTGGGACTTCATTATGCGGTAAGTCGACCTCATAACCCAATTGATATAACTTAATCATTTGGACAATTCATATAAATTAAACCATATTTATATGAAGAATTATGTATTATACATATGAGTGAATGTTTACCAAATCTCCAAAAGTATCTAATACAGTAATAGAAATCACAACCCATCTCTAAGATGTCTGATATCTATTGCAGTCGTGAAAGCCTCAAGCTTAAACTGCTGGAGAGGTTTAGAAAGCGGGTTTGCAACCTTACCAAAAGTTGCAACTTTATTATCTCGATGTCTCCACAAAACTATCTCCCAAATAATGTGAAACTTCCTGAGCACCAGTTTTAGACTTGTGGTGCTTCCTAGCTCATAGGCTTGCGCGATAACTCTACTATAAATAGAGAACTATCGGATGGGCTGAGCTAGTTACGCTACCTAGTTCATTCAAGAACTTTCAAATCCTAACTGCCAACATTACTGCATCCAATGCAATACTGTGCTCAGCTTCTGTAGTTTAATCAGCTATATTGCATTGCATGGAACTATTCCAGCAAATATCACCTCTAACCAGACAAAAGATATAACCAGATTAAAATCAGAAATTATCTTAGTCTGTTTTGAAGTTAGCATTCAAACAGCTTGTTAATATCAACTCTTTTTGTCTTCCAAAGACAACAAAATATTCTTTTGTCCATCTAAGGTACATAAGAATATTCTTGGTCGCAGTCTAACGCGCCTCACCTGGATTTCCTTGAAACTGACTCGTCATGCTCAAAGCATACGATACGTCCGGTCGTGTACATATCATGGCGTACATTATAGACCCTATTGCCGAAGCATAAGGAATGTTTTCCATCCTCTTTTGCTCATCAAGTCCCGTAGGGCCTTGCATCTTGCTAAGAGATGTGCCATTACTCATTGGAATGAGACCCTTTTTGGCGTCTTTCATTCTGAACTTATCAAGTACCTTATCAATATAGGTCACTTGACTAAGTCCAAACATCATTTTCGATCTGTTCCGACAGATCTTGATGCCCAATATGTACTGTGCTTTTCCAAGATCCTTCATTGAAAAACAATTCCCAAGCCATTCTTTAATAGAATTAAGCATAGAAACGTTGTTTCCAATAAGGAGTATGTCACCGACATACAACACAATTAATACAACGTAACTCCCACTGATCTTCTTGTAAAACAAGACTCTTCCGAGTTCCTCTGAAATCCAAAACCCAGTATGGATTCATTGAACTGAAGATTGCTACTCCGATATGCTTTGCTTTATTCCATAAATGGAATTATAAGATTGCATAATTTCTCAGCCTTATTAGGATCGATAAAACTCTTTGGCTGTGTCAAAACACATTCTCTTCTAGAATCCAATTCAAGAAGTTAGTTTTAACATCCAATATTACCATAACTCATTATCAAGATGAGTAGCAATTGCTAAGATAATCTGAATGATTTAATCAAAGCAACTGGTGAAAGTTTTTCCATAATCCACATCGTGAATAAAACTTTTACCATCAACCTTGCTTTGAAAACCCTAGGTTTTACATCTGTCTGTTTAGATCTTAAAGATCTATTAGCATTCATTGGGTCTAACCCCGTGATGCAAATATATCAAGTTCCAAACTTGATTATCAGATATTGATATCATCTCAGATTTCATGGCACCATGCCAATTTTAAGTAGATGGACTCGTCATAGCTTGAATATAGGTCGAAGGTTCATCGCTTTCCAAAATCATGAATTCATATCTCTCATTGATCACAATATCTAAGTATTTGAATAATAGATATCTATGCATTTCTGGACCTACGAGGGCTGGTATGGTTTCCAAAACCATAAGAATACTCTCAACCCAGTCTTGAAATTCATCATTAGTTGTTCCACTTGAACCTCGTTCAAGACAACCAAGCTCCCACTGACTTTCTAGGAAAGACTACTCTTTTAAAGAAAATCACTATCTCGAGCAACAAAAATTTGTTCTCAGATAGATCGTAGAAGTTGTACCCTCGAGTTTCTTATGAATACCATAAAGAAACTTTTATCCCATTTGAGTTCAAGCTCTATAGAGATAAATCTCGTCAGAGAAGCTTTTAGAACCTCAAATTTTGATGAAAACAATTTAGGGACCCTCCCTTTCCATACCTAGTATGGTGTCTTATCAACAGCTTTTGACAGCGTCCTATTCAGTGTATAAGTTGAAGTCAAGAATTGTGTGTTCCCAAAAGAGACCAGTAGTTCATTTAGACCTCTAATCGAATGATCGAACTATATCTAATATAGTTTGTTTTCTCTTTTCGAAACATAACCTTCATTGCTTGTGAACTAATAGGTTCCACATACATCAGTATGGATCATCCCTAATTACTCACATGTTCTCCTTTCTCCAAGAAGGATGACATTGTTATCTTTTCAATCACACATCATTCACATGTATCAAATGACTCCAAGTCAAATGATTCTAAAATTCCTTCTAAAAGAAGCTTCGTTACATGTTTAGATTTTGATTTGATCTAATCAACAATGTTTCAGTTATGTCTCATCGATACTTATTCGATTTGGCCTTTGGTCTTAATGATATATATGATTTGTCAAGTTTAAAGTATACATAAACAATATAATAATCGTACCAAAACAAAGAATAATTCACAATTAAAATAGTTACCAAACTATTTAATAGTGAAAAAACTAATCCATCAGTATCTAATACTGAACCAATATTCATTGTTTATTGAAGGTACGAAATTACATAGTTATAATACTAAAACAAGGCCCTAAGGCAAAACAACATCATATGATCATACGGCTAATGCAGCGACCTTCGCTCCATTTCTTGCCCGTAGATCGACATCTCTATTCACCAAACTTATACTTCTATGTAGTTCCTCCACATAAAAATGTGAGAACCACATTTGGCATCCAATACCCAAGAAGTAGAATTTGTGAAGTTTGATGTCTATATCATTAATACTTGAAGATGAAGCAACCCCGTTCTTCACATCTTCTTTGAACTTTGGGCAAATTCAATTATTCCCAATAATTGACTCTTATTCGAATTTCCCATTCAAAATTATCTCAATGTCAAAACGTGATAAATCGTAAGTGAAAAATCGAAGTTTTCTAACCAGCGATATTATCATGCAATTGAAGCCCTATCTCTCATAAAATATGAGGGAGCCAACCAGACAATCGATTCACGCCATCCAATGGCTCGAAAGTCTCTAATTTGTGTCATTGATGAACTTAAGTGTTTTGGATTAAATCACTCCCCGAGGTGAAAATAATCCTAACTTTAGAATCCATCATATGAAAGATAAATTAGGCATTTGTTTTGAATTTGAATAAAATATGAACTTCTACATATTTGCAAGTAGTGTCCAACACCTTTGCAGTAGACGCATTCAGATTCCCTAGGAACCCTAGTAGCCTTCTTGCCCATGCTCTTTTGATTACCTCATCCTTTATCACAAGAATATCCCTCTTAGGGTCCATTTTTAATTGACGACTCATCATCTTAGAAAAATTTAGGAGATCACTTAAAGCAAATAATCCAATCATTTGCTGTACATGTGGTCCTTATAGATTTTTCTTATTTAGCCTAGCTGAAGCGATGACCCTGGTCATTCAGAACTGCTCAATCTTGGCATATTCCCCGAACATGCTATTGAGTTGTTCAATGATATCTTAGGATGTGGTTATCTAACACATTTTCCTTGTCTTCGTGTTTGAGGACCATCCTCAAATTACGTTGTGAATCAAGAAAATTTGTTCAATTTTTCATAATCAAGAATTGAACCAAACTTGAATTGAGTTGATATTTGACATGATAAACTATAAAAGAAAGATAACTAAAGTATGTAAACATCCACAAAACGGTAAACAAATAAGGTTGTCTAACAATTGAACTTATTTATTTCATTTTGTTCAATTGATATCCAATATCATTGTCCCTTAGAACAAAACGATCCCGAGATCCTCATCTTGCAAATCTTTAAGCCGACTGAGTCCGCACTTAAGTATTTCAAGATAGGTAGACTACATACCCATGTCAATGATATCTAATATCACTCTCGGTCGATGAGAATCCCATTCTCATCTCATGTCTCGATAGCCACGCCTGCAGTGGATCTATCGATGAGAAAACCAAACTCACGTGTAAAGGTCTAACCTTTACTCCCACTTATCCCAAGATAACAAGTAGTACCCCGCTAAGGCGGACCTACCAACTTATGATCGAGGGCTTCATGAGTGTGATGTTTTGGACAAGACATTATACTCATTATTTTCGGGACATGCATGTTAAGGTTTGTATGTACGTTGGTTGAACATTTATAACATAATCAACCTATAATTAGCAAAGCATGTAAATACGTATTCGAAAGGCCCCTATAACCTCACAACTCTCAAATGAAATGATTAAAATAACAACAAAAGTCTTGAACATCTCCTGGACTGGTCCTCGCCCGTCGTTTCAGTTCCGTGCCCTCCGATTTTGGTCAAATCTATTCCGTACCCAAAAAACCACGAACGGCGCCCGCCGTTTCACAAACAGCGGTCGCCGAACACCACCGGCGGTCGCCGTTTCCAAAACGGCGCCCGCCGAAAGGGTTTGGAAAAATCTGACCCAAAATCAGCATTTCGACGGTCGTCGTTTCCAAAACGACGGTCGTCAAATCAAAACGACGGTCGTCGTTTTTCTCTGACAGCCCCGGTTTCGCCCGTTTTGCTTCGTTTTGCTTCGTTTCTTCTCGTTTTCGCCGGAGAGTCGAGATCCTCCATCGAACCATGGACCAAGTCCATCGCTTACAAGTAGTACAATACAAATATAATAGAAAAAGCTATCTATTACAAATGATTCCAAGGGACGCAGCCCTCAAATACTACGGCCAATCGAAACGTAAAAAACGACGAAATCATTCACCCGACCACTAACGGTGGCCGGCCTTACATCTAATCACATAATCACAATTAAACAAAAAATCCAATTATGTTGAATTAACCTTCGTGTCCAACACAAAAGTGTGCACGAGCCCTAGGCTCTGATACCAATTGTAAGTATCGGTATACCGATCCAATCGATATACCGTGTGTGCGGAAGCGTGTAAAGCAATAGATCTAATATGTTATGATCTTAGTGCACACAAATATGTATAGACACACATATATTTATATATATATACATCCAATATATATATATATAGAGAGAGAGAGATATCAACGAAATCTTACTTTTGGTGACGAAGTGATTCGTTGATGTCGTTGAGGTGGTGTTGAGTCGATTGAACCACCTCAAATGGATCAGTCTCTCGAAGCTCTTCTTGTGAATGACCTCGTCACTCCTTTAGATCGTCCGGATGTTGAAGCCGCACAAATGGCCCGGCCTCTACGTGTTGCACACGAACCCGGATGATGAATTGCTTGCTTGATCAAGTTGATTCTCCAAGAACAACCTCTTTTTTCTCTTTTTTTCTCGTGAATTTCGTGGGTGGTGATTAAGTTATAGTGAAAATCAGATTTTCACTACTTAACACCTTCATTACCATCTCCATTACTCTCTTGTAACCCCCATAATGAATATGCACCATTATATTACATAATGGGTGGGTAATGGGGAGATGAAAGGTCAAGTACACATCACTATGCCACAATGGCATAAGATGTGGTCTCTCTTGCTTGTGTGGCATGCCATGTCACACTATGTGACATGCATCCATGCAAGCCATGCAATGCATCCCATGCATGCATATAAATTCACGTAAATATTGATTCTAAATCAATATAATTAACAAGCATCATACATCATCTTTGAGTCCGTGTGTGACCCTGTAGGTATGATTTATTGATCAATATTATATTGTTCCCAACAATATAATATTATCAAATAATCATTTAACATCCATAGACGACCTTATGACTTCGTCGATTGCACACGTAGGATCGAAGGACACATCCTAACAGAGACTGCTGATCGTCTTTATCAGCCTGAAAACTCGCGTCCGTATAACCCGTCATTTCTAACTCATCTTGTCCCCCATAGACAAGATAATTCTCCTTATTCCGGTTAAAGTATCTGAGAATAGTTTTGGCCGCAGTCCAATGCGCCTCACCCGGGTTCGACTGAAAACGAATCGTCATGCTCAAAGCATACGATACGTCTGGCCTCGTACATATCATGGCATACATAATCGATCCTATTGCCGAAGCATAAGGAACATTATCCATCCTCTTTTGCTCAACAGGTCCTTGCGGGCACTGTTTAAGACTAAGAGGTTGTCCATGTGTCATGGGTAGAAGGCCCTTCTTAGAGTCCTTCATCTTGAACCTTTCAAGTATCTTGTCAATATATGACTCTTGATTTAGTCCAAGCATCCTTTTAGATCTATTCCGATAGATCTTGATGCCCAATATGTATTGTGCTTCTCCCAGATCCTTCATTGAGAAACACTTTCCTAGCCACTCCTTCACAGAGTTCAACATCGGAATGTCATTCCCAATAAGGAGTATGTCATCGACATACAGCACAAGGAAACCGATTGCGCTCTTACTGACCTTCTTGTATATACAAGAATCCTATGGGTTACGTTCAAAGCCGAATTCCTTTACGGCTTCGTCGAAACGCAGATTCCAACTCCGAGATGCTTGCTTGAGTCCATAAATGGCTCTCTTAAGCTTGCATACCTTCTTAGCCCCTTTTGGATCGATAAAACCCTCAGGCTGTGTCATATACACATCCTCTTCAAGAATCCCATTCAAGAAGGCGGTTTTAACATCCATTTGCCACATATCTCATAATCATAATGAGCGGCAATGGCAAGAAGTATCCTGATAGACTTAAGCATCGCGACTGGTGAATAGGTCTCGTCGTAGTCCACCCTGTGGATTTGGCGAAATCCTTTTGCTACCAATCTAGCTTTGAAAACCTCGGGTTTTCCATTCATGTCGGTCTTGATCTTATAGATCCATTTACACTCAATAGGCCTAGCCTCTTGAGGTAAATCGATCAAGTCCCATACTTGATTTTCAGACATGGAGTCCATTTCGGATTTCATGGCTCTCAGCCATTTCTCGGAATCCGGACTTGTCACGGCTTGACTATAGGTGTATGGTTCCTCATTCCTTAATATATTAATATATCTAGCGGGACGAGTTATTGTCCTTCCCGACCTACGAGGATCAGCTACCACCTGCGAGGGTTCAGAAATCACTACGACCTCATCGTTTATTTCCTCAGCAACTGGTTGTTCATCATGGACCTCGTCCAAAACAACTTTTACTCCCACTATCTTTCTTAGAAAGGAATTCCTTTTCCAGAAAGATACCATCACGAGCAATAAAAACTTTGTTCTCTGATTGGATGTAGAAATGATATCCTCGGGTTTCTTTTGGGTATTCCACAAAAAAAACCTTGTCAAATTTGGGTTCAAGCTTGCTAGAGATATTTCTCTTGACATAGGCTTCGCAACCCCAAATCTTGAGATAAGACAAATTCGGGACCCTCCCACTCCATATCTCATATGGTGTCTTACTCACAGCCTTTGACGGCGTCCTGTTCAGTATTAGAGCAGCAGTAGAGAGTGCATGTCCCCAAAAGGATATAGGAAGTTTTGCTGAGCTCATCATAGATCGAACCATGTCCAACAGAGTTCGATTCCTTCTTTCAGACACTCCATTCAACTGAGGAGTTCCAGGAAGGGTGAGTTGAGATCTAATCCCACACTTCACTAGATGATCATCAAACTCATGACTCAGATATTCGCCTCCTCGATACGATCGAAGGACTTTTATCGTCTTGCCAAGTTGATTTTCTACTTCATTTTGGAATTCTTTGAATCGCTCAAAAGATTCCGACTTATGCTTCATTAAATAGACATAACCATATCTACTTAAATCATCAGTAAAAGTTATGAAGTATACGTAACCACCTCGTGCCGGTGAACTCATTGGTCCACACACATCAGTGTGTATAAGGCACAATAGATCACTAGCTCGCTCACCAGTTCCCAGAAATGGTGATTTCGTCATTTTGCCTAATAGACACCCATCGCATGTATCAAATGATTCCAAATCAAATGATTTGAGAACACCCTCATTGAGGAGTCTCTCAACACGCTTAGTGTTTATATGGCCTAAACGACAGTGCCAGAGGTATGTTTCGTTAGTCTCGTTTGATTTAGCTCGTTTGGTATTTATATTGTAGATTTGTTTATCTAAATCGAGCACGTATAAGCCACGCTCAAGACGTGCTAAACCATAAAATACATCACGATTAAACAACGAAAAAATTCCATTAATAATCGTAAAATTAAATCCTTCAGCATCCAATGCAGAAATAGAAATAATATTCATGGTTATACTAGGAACAAAATAAACATTATTGAGTTCTAGTACGAGCCCAGAGGGCAAAGATAAACTATAAGTCCCTACGGCTAATGCAGCGACCCTCGCTCCATTCCCCACGCGCAGATGGACTTCACCTTTCTCTAACTTCTTACTTCTTTGCAGTCCCTGCACATTTCGAACAATGTGAGTTCCACAACCGGTATCCAATACCCATGAAGTAGTGTCATAGAAATGTATATCTACAACGAAAAACCTGAAGACGATGGGGCGACCCCAATCTTCACATCTTCCTTGTATTTAGAACAGTCCCTCTTGTAATGGCCCTCGCCATTGCAGTAGAAGCATATCGGTCCCACCGCATTCTTCTTCTTGTCTTTGGCCTTGGGTGCAGCAACAGCTTTTCCCTTGCCTTTGACTTTGGACTTGTTCTTCCTTTTGGAAATTCCTCCTTCCTTTATCATAAGAACATCTCTCCCAGAGTTGCTCTTAATCGAGGGTTCTACAGTCTTCAAAAGACCATGTAGATCCATCAATGATTTCTGAACTCCGTTCACATGATAGTTCGTCCTAAAGGAGTCATAACCATCATGCAACGAGTGCAGAACGATATATACTGCCAATGCCTCTTCATATGGGAATCCTAGGCGCTCACTCGTCGCAAAAAGACCCATCATCTTTTGCACGTGTGGCCCAACAGGTTTCCCTTTTGAAGCTTTGTATCCATTATGTCACGAAGGACATTGAACCTCTCAATCCTCACTAGTTCCCCGAACATGCTCTTGAGTTGTTCAATGATGCTATAGGCATCCATGTGTTCCAACTGCCTTTGAAAGGCGGGTTCCATGGCCCCTAGCATGATGCAGGTCACCTCTCGCGAGGCTTCCTCAATCTTCTTGACATTGGTCTTTTCAGGACCAGTGGAATTTGGAGTAATTTTAGGAATAGGAGTTTCCAGCACAGTCTCTCGTTTCTCGTATTTGAGAGCAATTCTCAAATTTTGATGCCAATCGAGAAAACTAGTACCGTTCAATTTTTCCTTCTCAAGGATTGAACGCATGGTACTTGGGTTGATTGAGTTAGTTGACGACATATTAAATACAGAATGAAATAAACAAGTATTTAGTAAACATTCAATGTTTGACAACAAGTCGTTCCTAGAACACTTATATAGTTGTCTATTTCGTTCTCCAATGTCCAACATTGGTGTCTCTAGAACAAAATAATTTCAAGATCCTCATCTCGCAATTTCTCGAGCCAAGGAGAGCTTGACACTCGAAAATCCAAGATAGGTAGACAATCTCATTGTCAATGTTATTTCAATAGTCTCACTATCGACAATAACACTCTTGGTCGATAAGAATCCCATTCTTATCTCCTCGTCTCGACTACCATGCCTCCAGTGGGTTCGTCGATGAGAAACCAAAAACACGTTGTAGAGGCCTCGTTGTTCCTCTACCCTCACCTTATCTCAAGATCAAAAATATAGCACCCCGCGGAGGCGGAACCTACTAATTGATGATCGAGAGCTTTAGGGGGTGTGTCTAATTGGACAAGGAGATAACTCATTTTATGAGACTATACATGCAGGTTTTGTTTTAATCGATTGAACATGATGAAAACGCATAGTATAAACCTAAAGCATTCATACTACCGCAGAGCATAACATCGAGCAAGCACAAGAATTCTCAATTCCTAGCAGGCAAGATGCAACAATTAACTCAAAAATGCCTATTAATTTTTATTCTCAATAATATTCAGATTTAATTGTTTCAACAACGATTATTTCCAATAATCGCCTTTTATTTGTATCCCCGTCATAATCATCCCAATGATCAAAACGCGATAAATCGTAAGTGAAAACTCGAGGTTTCTAACTAGCGATTTATCATGCAATTGCGCCCTATCTCCCATGTGACATGGGGGAGCCAACCAGACGATCGTACCATCCCATGGTTCGAAAGTCTCTAATTTGCGTCATCGACTAATTTAAACACTATGGTCTCATTTCCACTCCCCGGGGTGAGAAATAGATCGGCTTGAAATTAATCTTTGAAAAAACAAATTAGGCATTGTTTTGAAAATTTGATAAAACATGAACTTCATGAAAAATACAAGAATTTCAAATTCTTTATTAATCATGATTGAGAGATAAAATTGACAAAATATTATCCCAAATAATTCATCAATTTCGAATTTCACAATATGGCGATTTGATTTATGCATACAAATTTAACCAAATTAATTTTGCCAAAAAAATCAAGTATTATTTTTCCAAAAAATATTTCATGAAAAATTAATGAAAAATTAAAAAACAATTCATGGACACTTGATTCATACAAAATATAATCTCAATTAAATTAACATAATCAAATACTATTTTTCCAAAAAATAGTCCACGGAAAAATTCACAAATAAAATAAAAACAATTTTATAGGCACTTGTTCTACATATACGAAAACGCACGACAAGGCTCTGATACCACTGTTGGGATTTGTATGGATCTCATCCACACCCCAATAGATGGATTTACGTATTTTACAAGCATGAAAAGTGCGGAAGAAGAAATAATGCACAAACACGTAAAACCCTAATCATATGGATCTAGTGCGCACGTAGTAAGTAAGAACAATTAATTGAATTAGTATAGAATATACCTTGTTGTTCTTCTATGATGTTGATGCCCGAACGTAGACGGATCAGCCGCAAAAGTACCCGGCCTCAATTCGTTGTACGGACCCTCCTTGATCACGAACGGCGGCTCCCCAAACGTAGTATCGAGTCCCACTCGATTCTCTCGACTCCCTCGTATTTTGGTGCTTATGGGATGATGATATTTCACGTAATGTAGCACTAAAACCGTGGGTCTAAGGTCCCCTTTATATAGGAGGAGGGGGAGAGAGTTTAGGGTTGAAAAGGAGAGAAAATAAGGTCCGCGACCTAATTTTCGCCGCCGTCAGCCGACACATATAAGCTGTCGGCCGACAGCCTTTGAAAAACTTAAAGCGCCTCATTTTACACATGGTGTCGGCCGACACCACCCATAGGCAAAATGGGTGTCGACCGACATATAGTACAAATGTGCCGAAAATGCCGATATTCGTTTTCGCTCCGTTTCTTCCGTCGTTCAACCTCGATTCTCAACCAAAGTTTATATACTCCAAGTATACACGATCGATAGGGCCCGTGTGACTCATTTGGCTTGATCGTCGACTATTTAAGCTCAAGTTCTCAACTCGACACTTAACATCGCACAATCGATCCATCTACACAGGACGCACAACATAGCTTGTTTCGGTACAACACACGTGGTATGAAGGACACTATTCCAACAGATTCAACTCTATCCGTTTTAAATCTCGTTTCTTTTATTTCTATTAGATTCGAGTGAGTTTAAATTCATTCACATAGCATCGAATCTAGTGAACTCTATATTTAATTGGAAATGCGTAATCTTATAATTCTTATTTGAAGAAAAAAGTTAGAGTTAAAATTCATTGAGTTTGCAAACTTGAAAACGCACACATGTAATCTCAATTGAAAACGGTTAAGATTAAATTCGAAAGTTGTATTTCCAACCTTGGGAATAAAATTCTAAACCTCTTAGTTTTCTTTTCTTAAAAAAATTAAAAGAGAATACACTTTATTTTTCCTCTTAGTTTTTATCGTTACATGAGTGCTTGCATGCTCATGTCAAATAACCATCATTAGATAGAGACATAATGAAAAAACTAATGACTGAGGTTAATCTAAAATTCATTTTATCGTATGAAAAAAAGAATGATGAGATCCTTGTTTATTTCACAAAATACCGAAAATCAGGCCATAATAGTGTTAACGAGTGAAAAATCGTTAACTATTTTCTGGGATTTTTGAGGACTAGTTTGGTGAAGATTAAATGTGATCTTAGCTAGAAAGTGGAAAAAACGAGAGAGTGTTTTTAGGCTGGAATCTTTCTTGAAGAATGTGTCCCCTTTTTCCTATTACAGCTCCTCCTATTTATAGGGCTACCATTAGGGTTTACAAAAAGGAATTGGGCCTTTCCTTATTGGGCCTTGACATGTGACAACTCATAAACCTAAAATGGTAAAAAGACTGTTGAACCCTTTATTGCGCCGCCTTTGCTGAGCCGGGGAGACCGACCTCTGGTCTTCCTTTTATGGCACTCTAATCTGTCGGCATCCGGGCGAGCAGGCTTGTTCTCGGGAATGCATACCCCCTGACCGGCATCTTGTCGTCTGCTCGGCTGACTCTTGCTTGCTCGGTGCAATCCTCTGGTCGGCCTTCTCCCGATCATCGTGGGCGGATTCCGGCGTGGGGTCCGTGAGAGTGGGGCCCACCGCTTTTTACGAATATCATAATGATAATATATATATGTATCGAGAAATAGTAAATAATAATAATAAACGAAAATGGGGCACAACAAATGCCCCCCGCGAAGGATCTGGTCGGCGGAAGGCGGTCGGGTTCTTCGTGGCCGTAGTCGCTCCATTTTCCATATTTAAAAATGGGGTTTTGGCCATGCTGACACGTTGACGACACGTGTCGTGAAGACCCTTTCATCTCCCGCCTACAGCTGTCCTTTCAGTTGTCCCTTCGATTTTGAAATTCAAAAATTAAAAAAGAAAAAACCGCCGCCTTTTCACATACTATAAGTATCCTCCAAAAAGGGCATTTTCCACTTTTCGAAACCTTTTCTTCTCGAATCATCCGGCGGCTGATTTTCCCCCTGAAATCCGGTGATTACTTCCGGCGAATACTTCCCTCCCTTCAGGTACGCGTTCTCCTCTCTCTTGGTGTCGAGTGAGTTTCTCTTTCCGGGGCTTTCATAGGGCACCTGTTCTCGCCCTCTTTCTAGGGTTTAAAAATTTTCTGGTGAGTCGCCATTTTTTCCGGCGACCCTTCTGATACTTTCATCGTTTATTAAATTTTCGGCCGTGGGTGTACCTCCTCGTTAGAAACCAGAAACTGGTGATGAGTGAAGAGGGATCCCCTCGTCGCGAATCGTCGAGCGCTTCGCCCGCTCAAACTCCTGTAAACCCTTCTAAATTACCCTCTACTTCTTCTCCTCGTGAGGGTTCGTCCCCTGATGCCTCGCCGTCGTCCGGGCGCTCACTGAAATACCCTTTCTCGGCCGACGAGAGCCGCGAGATGCTGAGAGGCGACGTCAGTGAAACCTACCGCCGTCTCTGCGAAATCATCGCCGATAGTCGGGGTCCACCCTCCCCGTATACGTATGAGGCTTATCTTCTTGAGCGGCCATATCGCTACGTCCCTCGCGAAATTTTTAGGGTAGTCGGAGATCGGCCGGGGTTGTTCGAGGCTAGCCGGAGGCCGAGCACAATCACGGAGTCCGCTCTCCAAGAGAAAAGGGTTGAATGGGAGATACCTTCGGACGTTCACATATACGCCCCTATCGAAGGCGAGCGGGCAGACTGCCCTCCTACGGGTATGGTTGCGGTGAACTACTCGATGATGTCGAGCGGTCTTCGCTTTCCCATCCCGAACTCTTTCGCCCACTTGGTGCAGATTTTCGAGGTTGCCCCCATGCAGCTGGTGCCGAATGCCTGGGCGACCATGTATGACTTGACCGTCATGTTCGGCTATTACGGGTTGTATCGAGGCCTAACTGGCCTTGAATTGTTGTTCCTACTGTGCATATGTTGTTGGAGTTGTGTACTTAATGTCTAGATTTAAGTAACGGAAACTCCCGATCCATTGCCATTAATCTATTTAAATAAACAATTATTTGCGTTTAATTATTTATAATTAAATATATGCAAATCATAGTCCTGGATTTTATACGTTGTAGTTAGTATGGTGCAAGCATGGGCGCACAGAAGATCATACTATCGGTTACTCGTATTTAATCGAACAGTTGCTCACGACCTAGATGGACACGGACCAATCCATCGGTATAGTCGTTGTGTGAGAGAGAAAATAATTTATCTTAATTATTTTATCACACTTGTACACTTGGTGTATTGAGCGGATCGTTTGAGATTTATCGATTAGGATTGCCGGCGATAATCGATTTAAATCTCAGTGTATTTTATTCTTAATCCCCGATACTATTGCGGGTGTGTATATTTAATATAAGTGACTTTGATTTTCCAAAGGAATTGACCGGTTTAATTACTGGGTCAATTACCGGTTAAATTGGGTCACTATATTTTATATATGACATGCCGTGAATACTTGACGGGAAAGTGTATCCCGGAAGGGTTGATAATATCCCCGAGATGAGTTCATAAGGAATTATTATGTAAACCCTGCAGGTGTATTTGTTCCGCATAATAATTAAGGTTGAATGGTACTAGTCTCGGATATAAGAGATGAATAAATTAATTAGCAATAAATTAATTTTATTCATGGATATTTATATCTTAAATACACGGAATAAATAATACTACCGGAGAAATATTATTTGATATAATATGGTTTAATATTGGGAGTGCAATTAATTTTATATAGTGGAAAATAGAATTAATTAATATTAATGGATTAATAGATTTGGGCTTGGACTCAATTTAATCATTAATATTGGAAGCCCAATATTCCACCTCCTTAAGATCCCCTACGTAGCCTATAAAAGCACTACATGGTCTTCTCTATTCTCATAACTTGAAGATCACAATTCTAGAGAGAGAAAGTAGAGAGGGAGATCCATGGAGTTCGGAAGATCGTCGCCCACCCGACGTTCGAGCTAGTGCAAGGAATACGTGGGAAGGTCTCAAGGTCTTCATAGATCTCGTTTCTCCGTACAACGAGAACAAAGGTAAAATCGTTGAACCCCCTCGATGATTTTAATTGATTATTCGTATATGCATATGAACGAAGATCCGAGGGACGAACGAACCCCGGAACGAGGATGAACCGGCGGTGGTGGTCGAGGACCACCGGACCGCGGCGGTTCGGATCCCCGTGGGGATCGTGCGCACGCACGGACTAAACCCTCGGCTGGACGCCGAGGGTGGCGATCGATGCCCTAGGGCTCGATCGCCGGGCGCGCAAGGAGAAGCCTCGGCTGGTGCCGGGGCGTGCGATCGACGCTCAGTCGATCGCTGGGGGCAGCCGCGGGCTGGTGCCGCGGCAGGCGCCCCCTCCTCCATCGGCGGTGGCGGTGAGTCGCCGGACTCACCGCCGGGGGCTGCTACGAGCAGCCCCGGGGGATGCACGATGCATCCCCATGCGATCGCCCACCGCGATCGCGAGCCCCTCGCGGGGGCTCGGCTAGGGTTTAGCCGCGGGTTCATCCCGCGGCGATGCTCGGGTCGAGCTCCGGCTCGTGAGGTGGTTCGCGGTGGTTTCCGGCGAAGGGATTTTGATCGGGGTTATGTTTCCGCAATTCCGTTAACCCCGGGATATCGATTTCCAACAATTGGTATCAGAGCGTTGGTTCTAGTTCATGTGTATATGCGATAAATTGTTCTACCTTGCAGGGTTTCCGACTATTATGGCTAGATATAATTTTTCCGTTAATTATTGTCATAATATGTTTTGATTAAACTCTCGGACATGTCGAGATTCGTTTTATGTGTGGTGAATGCTTGTAATAGTAAAAATTCGGGGGTTGACCGAATTTAGGTTTATTATTACGTTCTACTTTTTTCCGGAAAATGTATAGGGTCGATTTCATGTATAGAATCGATACCGGATAGTATAGAATTTATTTTGTAATTTATTCTATGTTGGATCGATGCCGAAACGACCGTCGGAGAAGAAGACGCGTGACGAGGAAGTACGAGGGCTCGGGGATCGACCGAGATTGATCCCCATGGAGATCGACTGGGGGCGGGGGCTGCCCGCGGACCCCTCGGCCACGCCGGCCACCGGTGGTGGTGGCGCGTGGGCTGGGCTGGGCGGCGGTGCTCCTCCCCGGGGTGGTCGATCGGCGGCGGGAGGCGCGGGGTCTCGGGATCTCGTGCTTCTCCTTCCGAGATTTTACTTTCCTATTTTAATTCGGTTTTCCTATTTGATTATTTCTTTTATGGAATATTCATGGAATAGGAAAAGAATTAATTTAGTATTAAATTTATTTTTCTATTTGATTATTCCTACTCATGGGAATTTTCATGGATTAGGAAAAGAATAAATTTAGAATTAATTTGTTTTTCCTATTTAATTATTCCTTTATGGAATTTTTAATGGATTAGGAAAATAATTAATTTGGAAAGTTTTGAAAGTCCTTAATTAATTTTTCCTATTTAATTATTCCTTTATGGAATTTTTAATAGATTAGGAAAAGGAATTAATTTGGAAAGGATTAGGAGTCCTAATTTATTTTATTTCCTTATTCTATTATAGAAGTCTTCTAGAATATTCCGAGTTTGACTTGGATGGGATTCTAGAGATTTAATAGAATTAGATAGAAAAATAAAAATAAATAAAAATATTAATAATATTTAATTTTATTTTTGATATATTCGATTGACTTAATTTTCGAATTAAGTAACTTTTGAATTAATTGAAAATAAATAGATTTAAATATTGGGATTAATATTCTCGTCACATGGAGCATTCAAGAACGAAGACTGAAGACTAGAAGATGCGTACGGGGATGCGATAAAGCCATAATAGTCGGAAAATAATATTCTAGTATTATTTTGACTATGTGATAATATTCTATGTGCTTTATTTCATGTATGCATGCTTATGTGTATTTAATTATGCATTAGATAGTGTATCCCTTTATTGTAAAAAGCTAAGTGGGAGAGGGTATGGAAACATACCCATGGTCTCCATTGCTGCTCTCTTGGTGACTTTTATGAACTTTTGAAGTTTGTATAGATAAGTCATTGGAGGAGAGTTCTTGTAATTCCTCTTACGAGAAACATTGATTAAGTTTATCAAACAATGCCTAATTTGTCTTTCCAAAGCTGATTTCAAGTCGACTCATTCTCACCCCGGGGAGTGGAATGGAGCCAAAGCCACTTGGTCATGTAGAGGACACAAATTAGAGACCTTCGTTCCATTCTTTTATAGATGGATCGATTGTCTGCTCGGCTCCCTCATTTATGAGAGATAGGGTTGTTCGCATGGTGAATCACTGGCTAGAAACTTCGAGTTTCACTTATGATTCTCCGCGTCTTGATTTACAAGATCGAATGGATCAAGTAATTGGGAGTCAATTATAAAAGTCTCTTGGTGTAGTAAACGTCCACACCACGTGGCTTGCTATACTGACGGATTTTGGATTAATTGATGTAGACAGTTGTAAGAAATTGTGAAGAGTTGTGAAGTTGTCGTAAACGTCCACACCACGTGGCTTGCGGTGATGTAGCAATTCCAAACGATTTACTTTGGTACTGAGTAATGGTTTACACTTAGATACGCATTATAGTATTCCTCCCCACGAGGTTCCGCTATAAGTGATGTATGACCAAAGAAAATCTAATTGCTAAGTCGTTTGGGTGGGTAAACGTCCACACCACGTGGCTTGCCTTACCTGATGGGATTTTAGATGTGATTAGTGGTTTAATGATATTATTTGAGGGAGATAATATCGGAGATTAAATCGATTGTTTGTTGTTATATGTGCTCATAGATTAGGATATGGCTTTGAACCCACTTTATGTGATACGTAAGGATTTAACTCATTGGTCCCTGAATGTATTGATTGGAATAGAGATCTGGACATTGCCCAGACTGTTAAAGAGTACATGTTTGTACTCAAGAGAGCTTTATCCTCCCGGTCATACTAATGTCTCAACTGATGAGGAAAGAACTGATTTTAAGAAGTGGGAAAATGCTTTTGCAATAACCACTGATTATGATATCATGTTCAAACTCAAGGAGATGTTTAGACATGACATAGTGGCTAGACAAGAGGCGATGAGGATACTCATAAAAGTCATTCATTCGAGGAAACGCTTAAACACGTTTTCGAGATGATGAACCTTTTAGACGAATTGAGACGGAAATCGCAAGCTCTTGTAGCCAATGCCAAAGGTTTCGAACCTAAGGGCAAAACCGGGGGAAAGGAAAAGCAAGCAAAGAAACCCAGTGGTCCTAAGTTTCTTGGATCACGAGATGGGACGAGAAAGCCAATAGGCAAGAGTTCTCGATGCAAACAGTCTGGGTACTGGAAGTCTGATTATCCTCTCTAAGAAAATACGAAATCTTCTTTAGTCGTAAAACATAGTCAATGGTATTATCTACCGGAACCTGGTGTGTAGATATGGAACCACTGACGGTATGTGCATTCTAAATGCAAGGGTTCCAGGAAACCCGACGACTTAGAAAAGAAGAAATCGTAAGTCTACATGGGCAATGCTGTAGAGGAGGCAGCAGTTGCAGTGGAGGACATTTTATAGGATTTCATTTTGGGTTATTGCTTTTATGTACCTTTCAAATTAGAAAGAACTTTGTTCTGGATTTCTAATGAATGGATATTTTATTTCTATTAATCATCTGATGGTTATAAGAAGAAATAATGATATTATCTATTCTGGTACATTAGCTAGCAATATATAAATGATGAATCCTGAGTCCACCACGATGCAACGAACCGTAGCATGTAACTCGTTTTACTTTTAAGAGATTTCTTTACTAAATCATTTATACTTGTGGATTCTTATGCTAAGTCATATTTATTCAAATAAGAAGTTCAAAGGTCGAAAATTGATTTTTGATCAATTAAGTTGAAGGAGTGGACCTTCCGACCTAAGAATCTAATTTGGAAGATAACATGACTAAGCAATCCTTTTATGGATATAAGATGTAAGATCCGGACAAGTATTAGGAATGATTAACTCTAATGTATGCAGACCTTTGTTCACTCAGACTTAAAGGTACGAGTACTTCATTTTATGATTACTCGATAGATGGATTAGCATACCTGATGTGCCACAAAAGCAAAGTGTTTTGACAAGTCAATGGACACAAAGCTATTGTGGGGAACCTTCAAGGTATATCCATTTATAGCCTGCGATTTGATCGCGAAGGCAAGTGCCTGTCTGAGGAATGCATGGCATACTGATCAGAGATTGGGATTTGATCCCAAATGACTACACCATACACTTTTGTGTAGAAATGGTGTGTCGGAAATAAGAAATGGAACTCTTATAGAAATAGTAAAAGCATGAGTTATACGGTACTACCTAGGTTCTATGGATATGTCTGGAAACAACGGCGCATTAAAATGTGGTTGTAGAATATCCTAGAAGAACAAAAGATGTGTGTTCAATAGTACTATGAACCAGAAGGTCGTTATAAGTTCTAACGCCCGGTTCTTAAAGAGAGACTATTAGATGAACCACAAGCCCAAAGTGATGTAATACTTTGAATGAGAGAGAAAGATTAAGACTTAGAACCAGCCGAACCGAGTAGCGGTACACCACAAACTGCACCTACTGTTATTACTGTTTATACACCGGAATGCCGTTGTAGTGGGAGGTTGTGGATCAACCGGAGATATTCATAAGACTAGGAGAGTTTTCGGACTCTGGACCTAGTATACATGAAATCGATCCCTGGATCTACATGGAGGCAGTACTAGATCTAAATGTGCCTTCTTGGAAAGCAATAAGGATTATTGCTAAGAGGCAAGATCTTTTAGAGTACAAGCTTAGTTGATCCATTTATGGATTGGAACAAAGCTTTAAGTTCGTGGTACTTGCAAATTGATGAGATAGCCCATTTTATGGATTCATCAAAGCATAGACGAATCGTGTGTATTGGAAACGTGATGGAAACAAGGTGGTGTTTCTCGGGTTTTATGTAGATAACATTTTATCATTAGCAATAATGTAAAGATGTAATCAGACATGAAATGATGGTTGTCTAGATAAATCATTATGAAAGATATAGGAAAAAGTTGGACATGTTCTTGAGATCTAGGATCTCTAGAAAAGAACATTGTACTTCTCCTGGACATCTTACATATAAATGATTATGGTTCGTTTGAACATGCAAGATTCCGAGAAAGGTATGTTACCTTTCAGATACGGAATGCATCTATCTAAGGATATGTGTTTTGGAACACAAAAGGATATAGAAGCAATGAAAAGCGGTTTCCGACACTTCGAGTGTGGAAAGCTTAATAAATGCATTGTTGAAAAAAAGAACCTGATATCAGCTATGCGGTTAGCATAGTGGGAGGATATCAAGGTAATCCTGGAAAGGAATACTTGACTGATGTAATGAACATTTTAAGTACTTTTTAAGTACTAGAAACTATGTTCTGGATTACGGAGCAGACAAATTTCCTTTGGATTACATTCTCTTAGATTTCTAATCGAACGAGGACCGGTGTAAGTCGATATCAGGCTATGTGTTTCACTATTAAAGGAGAAGGAGTTTTAACATGGAAGAGTGATAAGCACGATGCTTTTCGGACTCTGCCATGGGTAACCAAATAGCGGCCTCAGAGGCAGCGGAAGTTTTGGTATAACTCCGGGATAATCTCTGGGACTTAGATGTGATTCTTAATTTGCCAAAGGCTATGTAGATAGCGGTGCGATGGCAAATGGTATGAAATCACAAGTCCATAAGTGTAAGATAACACATAGTGCAAGTACCACCTGATACGAGTCATCGTCGAGGGAGACGACGCTGTAGTCACCAAGATAACTTCAGAGCGGCAACCTCGAGTGCTCATTCACATAGTACTTCTTGGAAGTACAACTTAAGCACGTGATGAGTATGGGAGTCGGAAGTTTGGAGGAAATGACTAGACCTTAGTACAAGTGGGAGATTGTTGGAGTTGTGTACTTAATGTCTAGATTTAAGTAACGGAAACTCCCGATCCATTGCCATTAATCTATTTAAATAAACAATTATTT